>JAKWBJ010000128.1:130000-366772 GCA_023159175.1 Wohlfahrtia magnifica
AATGATTGCTTTACTAAATTTTAAGTTTTCATGCTGGCAATACCTTGACTTTTTTGTGTCAGCGATACAAGAAAACGAGTAGTCGAACCAAAAAAGACTTATTTTTATTAATTTAATGTAAAATCATATTTTTGTAATAAATCTGTTTCAGTTGTCATTACCTTTTTTATATTCTATTTAACGCTATTTATTTATTATTACTATATTTCTAATGCCACAAGATCAAGTAACTTATAAATTACAGCATTCGAATCAGATAAGTTACATAAAAAAATGAAATAAAATAAAATCAATCAAAAGTAAAGTATAACAGAGTCTATAGAAATTAAAACAATAAGTAATTAATAAAGGGAACAAAAAGCAATAAGTGATTAACAAACTTATACCAAACTGAATTAGGAATTAGCGGAATAACTTATTAAGTATTTACCAATGGAGTTCTAGATCAATGTCGCACAAAAAGGAGCCACACTCAAAATGAGAGAACCACACTGAAAGAAAAATTAAGTTTTTCGATTTATTCTTTCTTAAAAGACTTGTTTTTTTTGCATTATAAATAAAAAATAATTTTAAAAATAATATGTACATCTGCCAAACAAAAAAAAAATGCAAGTATATGCAATGGGACTCAAAAGGGCGGATTAAAAAAGCTAGATACTTTTCCGTGTGTTTATATGAAATTGTGGACAAATCCGAATCTAGATTTTTTTTTATGAGTACTTATTGTCATATTTTAAAATATGCTTGCTCAAACAAAGCCCGATTTACATATTTAATTAGTTGTTTAATAAAGTACTGTCAAATAAATGCTTTATTGATTTTATATTCTACTGGTACTTCTAAAGCTAAAAATGCAATTGTATCTCTCTTTTTGATAAAGATGTTAATATAAAAAAATAGAGTGTAGAGCTTTTAAAATACAAAAATATTTTAACAAAAAATTGGATTCGTTTAAAGAACAGTAGGTGAAGTTAAATAATTTTTCTTGTGTTTGATAGCATTAAATTTTTAGCAATGTCTCAATATGGCTATCTGTTAGCCTGTTTCTGAATTTGTTTTTTATCTGTGACATTGATGATAATGCAGACTCGCAGATATATGTATGTGGTGCCAAACATTTAAAAAAGGTTTGATATTAAATAAAATTAACATTAATATTAAACAATATCCTAACAATCAGATATTTTTTTGGGCAAACATTTTTCCAAAAAATGACACCTATTTCTGTTGAAATAAATAAGTCTTATCTCATGTGTCAATTCCTCTTTTATAATATGTCGTAGATTTTCGAACGAACACGTTAAAAGATTATTAAAAATATGTTTATTATCCATATTCCTAGCTCAAGAAATCTTCAAATCTACCTTGAAAGTTTTCCAAAAGTAAATTTATTTCTTTTTTGATTTTTTCTAATTTTCTACATTTGGAAATTGTGTAAAAATTATCTAAATTTTTGGAAAATTGGATAAATCTTGACATTGAATTTGATTATTCAAAATGAAAAGTTTTCTTGAAAATTCATTTATTGCATGCCTAAGTTCTGTCATATTTTTAACTTTGCCTTGTAATACAAGGTTTAAACTATTAATATGATGGGTTATGTCAGCAAGGACGGCTAAGTTGTAGAGAAAATTAAGGCATTTTAAAACATTTAAAATGTCTGCACCTTTGCTACAATCCTGTTCAAATTCCGATCGAAGATTGAAAAGACGCTCTAAACATTTTCCTCGACTTAGCCATCTAACCTCCGTAAACATTAACACGTCTTTATAGTCTGCATCTATTTCTTTTAGAAACGCTATTAGCTTTCTGTGAGAAAGTGCGTTGTGGCCTCCTTTAGACATTTGAAGATTTCTCCTCTTAAGCAAATAATCTTTGACTAGGATATGATATGTCTATACTTTCATCAAAACACACGGACAAGTATTTAGCATTTTTTATACGTTCTGTCGTTTCCCATTGCACAAATAGCCCTATATCATCAGTCCGCCGTGCCACTGTTATACGAGATAAAGGCATTTCTATTTATAATATTCCCCATTTTTGTCCATACTTCTCCAAATAAATGCATTATGGATGAGCACAGTTCTTTAAAAAAATTTTCCATCTTCAAAAGGGCGACATTTTTTTTGCTAAAGCTAAACTTATAATATATTTAGCTCTCATTTGAATATTTCTTGAAGTTTTTCTTTACTAATTGTTTTCTATCATTTCCAGAAACACAATGCTATCCGTGATGTATTCTATCATAATGTCGCTTAAGACAAGATGCAAACATATTTTTTATTACTTGATAACATACAAGGCATTCAGCTTCATTAAATGTATTAATAGAAAATAAAAAAGTGTTTCCCATTCAACATCCCACATACTTATTAAATAATTTTTATCAAAGTCCTGTAAAGAAATATATATTCATACAAAGTATAAATAAACATGCATAAATTTATGTAGCTTATCAAACTTTTCAGTGTAATAAGCAAAATTTTAACTCTCTTCTAAATCACGTGAAATTCAAAAAACACAGAAACATGCGATACAGTCCTTCTTCTTTGGCAGTAAGCAAGACACTGTTTTAAAATTGTGGCGCACACACATGTGTTTTGTTGTACATATGGTTGCCATTTGAAATAATATAAACAAAGCGTATGCATTTTTTTTGTACAAGATTTTGTAGCATTGTTTATTTACTGCAATTTATTAAACTTTTGATAAGAAAATAAAACAAAAATATTTTTTAAAGAATTAATAAGCAATATCCAAAAATACAGTGTGATATATAATTTGAAAAACTATATAAAAACTATATATTTTATATAAGTTAGCGATGTAGTTGATTTTGGTACATTTCAAGAAAATTTTTGGTAGGAATTTTTTTTCATTTAGCAGCCCTGGTTGTAATATTCACGAAGAGAATAAAAGAACAGCCAAAAAACTTCGTAATCTGAACAATATGAATGAGCGACGCTGTTCTAGAACCATTAAAATAAATATTCATATTCTCTCTTAATATGGCCGGAGTTGTGCCAATACTTAAGTATTTAGACTTAACATGACTAAGACGTAATCCATTAGCAGATGCCCATTGATATATTCTATCCAGATCAAAATTGATTTTACTTACAGCAGAACTTATAAATGTTTTAAACAGCTTAAATAAAATTTGAACATCATCAGCATACATCTGTATTTTAGAGTATCTGATCTACAAAGGAAGGATATTTGCATACACGGAGTAAAAAAGTGGGCCCAGTATAGATCCCTGGGGAACTCCTCTACATGTAAATAAGGCTGAAGAACCAATTCCACTGTTGACAACTATTTGCGATCGACCAGTTAAATATGAAGATATTATCTTGGCAGCAGTTGTAGAAAATTTGAACCTATTGACAAGTTTCAAGAGTAACATTTGATGATCAATTGTGTCAAATGCCTTAGAGTGATCAAATAACCCAGACTTTCCGTCAATTAGTAGATTATTGTCAAATATATGTTTATAAATTTATTTATGTAGAATCCGCTCAAAAACCTTAGATATATAGGGAAGGATGGCGGGCGCAAACCCTTCTACTGAAGCCTCCAAGAGGATGCCTGCTAGTAGTAGACCTACTGGGCACCTTGAGATGCTGGGTTTAGCTAAAATCCTGGGGTGGTACCAGAGCCTAACTCCTTAATGTTTATGCTTTGGAGCTTGCTTATGGAAGGTGGGGGGCTGGATCACGGTGTTATGCGACCCGTGCCAAGGATCAGCCTGGCAAGAGGCCCTCCTTTTTCCTGTGATAATGGGAGAAGAAAGAAATAGTCTGATCGCGAACGGAGCTTCACCGACTGGTCACCTCGATGAATAAGTATGACCTTTTGAAGTTAGAGGGGGCCGGAGAGCCGCACTCCGAATTATGTCTAGACTAGAGTCCATTCCACACAACAAGCTGTCAATTGGAATAGGCGTGGAAAATTGTCCCACCAGAGTGGAGTGCTTAGGCGCCAGGCAACGGTGAGGATAAGTCCGATGGTGCTGCTATAACAGCACCTAAACGGCAGCGATGGGGCAAGACACCAAAAAGCCCAAGATTCAGCCTCATTCGGGCATAGCGAGGCTACTTGGCGGTTGCGAAAGTCGCATTGGTCTACGCTGTTTTTGATCGAAGCCATGTTGAAAGAACTATCACTCCAGCTAATTGGAAGGTGGTCGAATCGGCATTGCTTCGTTCATTCAAGACGGTCTTTCTGGCTAACCATGGTTCTTCCCCGCGTGTTCAAGACGCAGGGTGGTATCACGGTCATGTTAAGCTGGTAGCCTGTGGGGACCAACGCTCAGTGGATCTTTATAGACTTGCCATTGAAGACCTTGGGGAAATTTGGCCTGGAGCGCAACTTTGTGTTGTTACCAAAGACCACATTCCTAATAGACCTAGGTCTTGCGTCATGCTGCCTGCAGACATCGCAGATCCTGAGGAGATCTTGGATCTCATCAGGATGTCAAATGATGATCTGACGGTAAGCGACTGGCGCCTTAGTCAGTTTTTTGGGCGTCTCTAGGTCAGTTTTCTCTCCGAGATTGAGTGATCTACTCGTCATCCGTGACGTGGCTAGTCTGTACAGGATGGTGGATAGACTGACAGGCACCTATAGGGCAGCCACCAATATGGCCTGCAGAGGAAATATCCCAAGAGGCAAAGCTAAGCCTCGGTGCGAGTGCCGAAGGGTGTTTAACGAGGCTAAGTTGACGAATGACTGGACTGTTTTTAAGTCTAATCTCCGGGAGTTTAAAGGAATGATAAGGAGGGCGAAAAGGCGCTCAGGAAGCTCCTTTTGTGGTGAATTTGAGGAATCCATGGGGACCTACTATGTTGTGGAGTCTATACGGTCTAGGGATAGTTCCTGGACTACTTCGAATCAGGAGACCTTGAAAGCACTCCTTGATGTCTATTTTCCGGGAATTGTAAACGCAATTGCAACTCCCCGTCGACTCTTCTAAAAGATATAAATCACCCGGTACTGATGGCATTTTACCTGCTGAACTTCAGGAAACATCTGATATGGTTGTTCCCTGGTTGCGGGAAATTTATTATGCTTGTCTTCAGTATTCTTATATTCCAATTAGGTGGAGGGAGGCGAAGGTTGATTTTATCCCCAAAGTGTGAAAACTCTCTATTTCCACTGCAAAGGAACTCTGGCCTATAAGCTTGACAACATCTTTTCTTTTGAAGACCTTGGAGAGGATTCTGGATAACGAAATACGGTCCAAATACTTCCCAATAGTGCTCAACACGCCTACACAATTGGTCGTTCGACTAAAATTGCACTGAGTTCCTTAGTAGGATGTGTTGAGAGGGCTTTGGAGAGCAAACGTTGCTCTCTAGTTACATTTATCGACGTGGAGTGGGCCTTTAACAATTCGACGACGACTGTTGGAGCTCTCAGAGCGCATTATGTGAGCGAATGTGTGGTGAAGTTTGTGCTGGGTCTTCTGAGAGGCTTATTAAGGCCTCCATTGGCGAGGCTAATTTGGTAACGGCAGTAAATAGAGGAACCCCATAAGGAGTGGTCGTCTCGCCTTTGCTGTGGAAGATCGCTGTAGAGTGGCTGTTGGGGCATCTGCAGCGATGTGGTTTAAGGGATGACCTGGCCATTTTAGTGTCGGGTATCGATCCACATAACCTCTCATCGAGGTGTAATCAGGCCCTCAAACTTGTTATGGAATGGTGCTTGTCGCGCGGTCTAAGCGTCAACCCCCATAAAACGGAGTTAATGCTCTTTACCAGACGATACAAGATGCCTGTAGGGAGAATGTAATGGATAAGTTGAAGAAGGCGAACATAGCGCTTTACACTTGTAAAAGGGCCGTAGGCAGAATATGGGGACCTAGACCTGACATTAACTACTGGCTTTATAAGGTCGTGGTGGAACCAACTCTGCTTTACGGTGCTCATATCTTATGGACGGTGTGTAGATATCGGTGTTACAGTAAGGTGATAGACAGGGTGCGCAGACAAGTTGCCGTCCTGATCACCAGTACACTCCGATCTACTCCAACCAAGGCCTTATTTGCTATGCCTTAATTGGCTCCCCACCGACCGCCTTCTCAGGCAGAGGGCTAAGTTGGTGGCGGTGAGGCTAAATGCAGCTAACTCCTGGCCCAATCTGGGCTTTGGTCATGCTGCGATTATTGCGGGTCTCACACATTTTCGGATCGATTGCATGATCTTTCATAACTTTCTCGATGCGAGATTTCAAGTTGATATAGCTACGAGGAAATTCTGGTCTGATTGACGGGAGCTCCCTCAAAATGCCTTTGAGGCTTATACTGACGGCTCTAAGATGCGGGGTAGAGTGGGATGTTGTATATTCGTGAGAAATTCTGACACAAGACCGTCTTATATGTTGCCTGATTATTGCAGTGCGTTTCAGACGGAGGTCATGGCCATACTGAACGCCGTACAATGCTTGTTGGACGGAAGGATTCTCTCTGAGAATCTTCAGATCTTTTCGGACAGTAGGGCTGCGATAAGATCTTTCGCTAATGTCACCACGACGTCTATCCTAGTCCATGAATGCCGCAGGTTTCTTATGGAAATCTCAGTTCATTCGAAAGTGACTCTTATAGGGGTTTCGGGACACAGAGATATCTTCGGTAATTGCGTTGCGGACGAATTTGCAAGGGCATGTACTGAGCTTGATACTTTCGAACAAGGGCCTATCATTAGTGTCCCGATTGCCTCGGTTAAGCTGGATCTGGATATTCTCCGGTCAGTTTATGTCGACGCTCAATATCGTTGGCAGCATGAGGGCAAGTGCGATATCGCCAGGCTCTGCTGGACCGACCTCGACGAAAAGAGGACTAAATGACTTCACTCCTTAGGTCGGGTGGCCATACACCGCACAATTGCGGTCCTAGCAGGTCACTGTCTAAACGGGAGGCATGCCGATATACTTGGTATTCCCTCGAATGATTTTTGCATGAGTTCTGGTTGCGCAGTGGAGGAGAAGACTGTCTTTCACCTTATGTGTCAATGTCCGGCTCTTGCTGCCAGGAGGCGAAGGTTCTTGGACTCCTACTTTTTGTCATCTTTGACTGAAATCTCCAGAATAAGGGTGGCCGCAATTGCGAGATTTATTTTGGAGGCTAAATGATTTCTTATGAAAACTGTTTGATCCCCGGGTTGGCATTTATGCATGTAACATCACAATGGATCTAATATCTGGACTAAGTGGGACTCCTTCCCTTTAGGGGGTCCACCATCTTACCTAACCTAACCTAGGGATGGATAGATATTGACCGGTAGTTTCCATCACTTTTACGCACTGCAAAAATTTTCGCTGACTTCCACTCAAATGGAAATGTACTTGTGGTTAAAATCGTGTTGAACATATGATTAATATAGCGTATTACATATTAGGCTTATGAAACGAGGATGAACGCCGTCTAGGTCAACAGCATTAGACTTAATCTTTAGAAATTCTTCCATAGTGTCATCCAAACTAAAATGTTGAAAGTGCAATTCATTTATTGGGGATATATTGTTACCATCATCATAAATATTAAGATTTACCGGTGATTGCGGGATATTAGTAAACTCTCTATGTACCAGTTTTATGGCTTCTCCTAACAACACCCATTTTACGAACCTACCTCCATGTTCGTTTAGTATTTACGACATTCTGAAATTTATTGCCATAGTATATTAGTTTCTCACGTCTTATCCTCGTTACGACTTCTCCACGCGCCCTACGATAATCCGCAAGAAACTCTGCTATTTTGTAACGTTTCCATCGATTATAAATTAGATCACAATGCTCAATAGCCAATTTAGTCTCCGAGGAAAACCAAGGATTTGTTCTTCTATTTGATCTTTTGGTTCTGAGTGGAATGTGTTTGTTTTATATTCGAAAAATAAGACCAATAAACTATTCAATTTTTCATTGCATTAGAATTAGAACCAGAAATGGTTAATAAATTAGCCTTAAAATCTCCTGATATAATAATATTACTGTAGGCAACAGATAACTGTTCCATCTCAGACATAATGGTGTCTAATTTTATGTTTTCATTTGGTCTGTAGACACACCTAAGCAGCAATTTTTTCCCATACCTTGATAGCTCCTCCAGAATGTACTCAACATTATTTTCCGCAGTGAAAGTGCCAAGAAGTTTACACGAAATATCGCTCTTTATACGAATAGCCACTCCACCAGCTTTCCCATGTCGGTCACATCTTATTAATTTAATTCAACAATTCCTCTTAATCAACAAGTTTGTCATTGTGAGCTTCATTAAACCACGTTTCTGAGATACATACAGCATCCACACCAGAATCTTCAAAATGTAACGAGATTAATCAATTTTTCAATATAAACTTTGTGCTTTGATATGTCAGACATTCATTGCCAGATGTTGTGTAGATAGTATGCGAATAACGTTATAGGATAATTATAACTCTGGAACCAAGATGGTCAATTGTAGAATTGGACAATGCAACGCAATGTAATAAAAATGTAAATGTATTAAATAAACTGACGTGATTAAAAACAAGTGTTGATAAAGAAAAAATGGTATAAAATGTAATCAAGTTAAAATTAAATAGATATAAAAAATAAAACAAATAACCTAATAAAATAATAAAATTTACTTCAATCATTCTATGATTACTAACGAAAAAACTTATCTAGGTCTTCAATATATTCTATATGAAGAGGTTCATCCATGCTTTGTGGGATTAAGTCTTCATTTATGTAAATTGGTTGATTGCTTTGCATTCCCACATGTTTAAGAGTCATGTTACTTCAGCTTTCACGTCTGTGTCTTGCTATAGATCTAAGGAAATTTTTTCCATAGGGAGACTGTAACTGGACCACTATAACTTCGCTATTACAACTTTGTGGCTTATTTGATTTGTTAGTTAGTTAGTTAATTTCATCTTTATTTACTTTTAATATTTACATATATACAATTCACTTACTTCGAGGTTTTATCAGTAGATATTAAAACGAATTAAATTTATACACAAAAGCCTTATTAAAAAATTTTATTTACAATATAATTTTATTTAAGGGAAAATAGGAAAAATCTTTATATGATAATAAAAGAAAACTCAAATTTGAAAATTTAATAGGTATACATTTGTCTTATCTGATTATAATACAAGTATAAAAATATTTTCAACTGGTGATTTTGTCTCGAGGATGCAATTACGCCAATTCTCTACATTCCCTTATCAAGCGATAAGAGGAATTTTCTACACTTTCAAAATATTCGTTATTTTTTATCTTTTAATATATTCGACGATGTACTCATATCTGGTTTCCATATGAAGAAGTTGCGTCGAGTATCTCCAATGTTTTTTATTTATAATTTTAAGACATTTATTTTTTACATGTGTTTTTGCAGCTTTATACCAAATCGGGCAGGCATATGTCAAAATTGGTCTAATAACACTTTTATATAAAAGATTTTTATTTTTAAGGTTTAGACATGAACGTTTATTTAGCAGTTGCCATAAAGCCCTTGTGGTTTTGAGAGATTTTTTACAGATTTCCTCAATTTGTTTTGAGAAGCTTAGTTTTCTATCTAAATACATGCCTAGATACTTAACATTGTTATGAATTGGAACAGTTTCGTTATTAAAAATCAACTGTCGGCTTGGTAATCGTTTTGGAGACTTCTTATACGGGATTATAATAGCTTGAGTTTTGTTTGTGTTAATTTTAATTTTCCATTTAGTGAAATATTTAACACAGACTGCAAAGGCTTTTTCCGTTTTCTTTAAAAGTGCTTTCGTAAGCTTACAAGAGGTTAAAAGAGCTGTATCGTCTGCATAATATGCTACCTTAACGAACTGTAGTTGTTTAAAATCGGAGGTATAGATAGAGTACAGTAAATGTGATAATATTGAGCCTTGTGGTAAACCAGCGGGAATCGATTTCGGAGAGGATAATGCGTCATTAACTGCCACAACAAATGTCCTATTACTGAGGAAGTCAGCAATTATCTTGCATAAGTACTTGGGAATATTAGTCTGCAACAATTTGTATATAATACCGTTGTGCCAAACTGTATCAAAAGCTTTTTCTACATCCAAAATTATTAAGCCAGTCGATTTCTTATTTCGCTTATTTACTTCAATCATGTTTGTTATACGATTAATTTGGTGTACTGAACTATGTTGTTTTTGAAACCAAATTGTTCGCTGGCTATTACAGATGTATTTATTTATTTCATACACTTTTCCCAAGTTACTCAATAAGCTTATAGGTCTATATTTACTTGGATTATTTTTGTTTTTGTTTGTCTTGGGAATTCCAATCACTTTTGCAATTTTAAAATGGATGGGGAAATAATTAAGTTTTAAACAGCTGTTACAATATTCATTAATAATCGCACAGCTTTAGAAATCATTAGGTACATTAGGTACATCATCTAGCCCGGGTGACTTTGATGGCTTTATGGTTGCGATTAAAGAATGTCTCAAGCGACTTAAATCTATTGGCTCTTGAGTTATCTTTCTTATCAATAGAGTGCTTATAAGAGGATGTAAGCTCATTAGATATCGAGAAAATATCGGAAAGTATCTTTGACTTTTCTGAATCTGTAATAATTTGCGTATTTCCTTGCATAAAGTACGAAATTTTACTATTTTGTTTACCTCGTAGGCATCTGCTTACTTTCCAAAAGGATTTGTCGCCTGGTTTCATCTTTGATAATAGTTTGTTCCATACTTCATTACGAAATATATAAATTTGTTCGTTAATCATTTTGGAGAGTTTTACAGATTGGTTGTAAAACTTCTGCTCCCTAGCGATCGGTGTACGCTGACCTCTTCTTTTAAATATTCTCCTTGTCCTTATTAGATTTATAATACTCACATACAAGTAGTTTTTTCCATAAGAACGAATTACGGGTTTGCAAAGATTTCGAGTTTGTAAAATGATTTCAATAAATTTAGTAATTTTAGAACCTATTATAGCTTTAGAGGAGTAACTATCGTGATTTCTGGTTATTCTATTATTAATTATGTTGCGAAAATTTGTCCAAATAGTTAATTTATAGTTGAATCTTTCAACTTCTGTTTCGTGCAACATTGCGTTCTCAATTTTACAAACGATCGGTCAATTATCTGATGGAATCTCGTATTGAAGAACCTCTAGGCTTATATTAAATGTGCTGTTGCTTAACACCAAATCAAAAATTGATGCGTTTCTGTTTCTTTGGGCCGGATAAAATGTCGGGCAGTTTGGATGATAAATAAAAAAGTTATTTGATTGCTCAAGTCCAAATAAAACGTTCCCAGCGGAGTTGTGAGAGTTACAATGCCAGGCTGAATGTTTAGCATTTAAATCACCTAACAAAATAAAATCTTTGCGCGGTGAAGTTAATTTTATAATATCATTACCAGAATCCTTACTATTTTTTGGAGAATATGCGGTAATAATAATAACATTTCTATTGTTAATTTTTACTTCAATAGCAAGGTTTTCTATACCTAATGTATTTATGATTGGAAGTACTTTATGTTGGACAGTTTTGTGAACTACTAAAGCGACTCCTCCTCCTCTCGCACCTTGTCTATTATTACGATAAATACAATAATTTTTAAAATATGTTTTATGGTACTCTTTTAAATGAGTTTCGTTTAAAGATGCAATTAAAATATTCTCTCTCTCAAGTAGGATTTCAAATTGTATTAAATGAGAAATGGTAGTAATGCCATTCGCATTCCAATGAAGAATTTTTACATCATTATAGTTATTGAAGGTCATAGGCATACTTAACCATTGATAATACAACTTGTATTTGCTGAATTTTTGTTGTACATTTTTGTAGATCATTCATTGCTGTCGTGAAGGTATTAAATAGCTCATCTATGTTAAATAGATCATTTCCAGCTCTCACAAAATCACCATATGACATCGTGCTATGATATGTATTGTTATTGTAGTAGAAATTTGTCGATGATAAACCGGTTTTTGTGTACTGCTGAGAATTTGGCTTGTTGTTGCAAATTTGTGGGTGTTTTCTAGTAGCTTTTGCTCTTGTTTCAAGATAAAGAGAATGCAAAGGGCAAGTAATGTCATTTGCAGAGTGATCGGTTCTTTCTTTACCATGATTTTTACAATTAAAACATGAAAACACAGCCGGCAATCGTTTGTGCGATGCTGACCGGCACATATCATACAAGCAGGAAGTCGATTACAATGTATGCCTCCGTGACCATACATCAAGCAGTTCCAACATTGTGTTGGATTATTTCCCTTTCTTGGTATATATTTTTCCAAGAAACTATTATATTACATATTGAGGTTATATTATTTAATGATTTTGGGTTTAAATTTTTTCTAACAAATTGTACCTTATAGACCGCATTATTGACTGAGCTAAATTTTGTGTTTACATCCGTAACTATCTCAGGTATTAAGTTATATTCCTTAATATCCTTCTTAATATCCTCAATGTTTAATTTGGGTAGACCATGTAGAAGTACAGTGTATAACCGATTTTCCTTGGAACTAAAGAAATGAAACTCAACCTTATTTTTCATAATATCTCCTTACATTTTTCATAATTTTCACTGCTTTGAGGAAAAATTTTTGTTCCAATGGATGTACGTTTAAATATGTGTTCTTTTCCCAGCGAAACACGTAAGTCTTGAAGTGGAACCTTATCATCAACCACCAAAGGCGGAGGTATCACTATTTTCTTATCAATTAAATTCGATTCCGATTCTAATTCCATATCATCTAGATTAGCAAGGGCACTAAACCGATTATTAGATGAAGGTAAGTTTGCAAAAACACCTAATGGAATTGATTTGGTTCTTTTCTGACGCTTAAGGTTTGACTTTTTTAAGTCTATAGTATTTAACTTGGCCCCCGGGGCCATAGCAGGTGGATCAACTCTGCAGGTATGTTGCAATTTTTGCCAAAAACACGAGAGTTCAATAAGAACACCGAACAAATTGCAACAACACAACTAATTAAATAATTTATTTATTTATTTTTTTAATCTTTGCTTGTAATAATCCGTAACTATCTCAGAGACGAGTGAATGCTTCGAAATAAAGTAACGAACTGCTTATTTGATTTGTACATTTTCCGCAGTCCATAGATATCCTTCACTTGTGGATCGGTAATATTTAGATTTCGGCGGATGTTATTAAAAGTACCCGAAAGATCCTCATTTTCAACAAATAGATCACCAGTAATCCTTCTTCATACTGTCAACTTGCTCGCATTTTATTTCTAGCTTTTTTACCCTCTCAGTAATATCACACATAGCAGTTCTGAAGCCCTGAAACTCAGTTTCAAATAAAAAACGAATTCGCTGTTCACTCTCCGAAAGAAGCAAAGTGGTTTTTTCACTTTCTCTTATAGTCTTTGATCAGTTTGGCTATAAGAGACTCAATTTCTCGGATAAGGGCCACAAGAAAATTCTTGTCACCACTAGAGAGACGATGTGCCTTTAAAACATTATCAACAGGTGAAATAGATACTTAGTCCCCTAGTCTTTTATTTACGATACACTGATCCTTTATTTTTGATAAATTCCGTGTCTCCGTTTTATAATTCTAATTCTATTAATTATTTTAGTATAAGATATTTATCGAGAATGTGCTATTTTTTTGCGCAGCGTGTAATTTTTAATTTAACGGGCAAAAGTATGTTACACAGATCAAAAAATATAAGTTCCATGAAAAGCTTTTATATTGACAAGCAAATATTTCAGTAAACAAAATTAATGTTATTTTGAGAACACTGAGAGCCCAATTTTAAATAACAGAGAGTAAAAATATTGCAGTTTGTTTGTCTTATATATTTTTCTTAAATATCTGCAATCCAAAAATCTTTATTGTATCATAAATATTAATTATTTAGCTTTTCTTCAAATAATTGCTCAGTTTCTTATTTTACATTCACGGCACGGATCTTGAAATAAAGTTGAAGCCAAGGATTTTTTCCATATTTTGTAAAGATTTATTGTTTTGTTGTTGGTACATTATTTTAATGATTTTGTAGCTGTCACAGAACAGTTGTGTGTATTTTGTTTTGTTATATTTTAATGGGTTTTTATTGTTCTTTAAGAAAAATAATTTTTTTCTTTTGTTTTTAAAATTGTAATAATTCGTCTTGTATATTATTATTTGATCCGCGCTGAATTTAGATGCGATCCTTAATTTATTTTTATTTATTGCCTTTTTATCGATATTTATTTTTAAAATTAAACACTAGCGATGCTAAAACACGTCCGTGCGCTATTGAATTCATTTGTTTTTGCTATGTATATTTATTGCAAAAAATTCTTAAAATCCTAAAAAATAAGACAATTTATTTTATTAGTAGAATAATAAATACCCGAATAACGAGCTTTGTGTATTTGTATTGTGTATTTTTTTATGTATATCATTAAATGCTAAAAATGCTTTTCTTGTGCTGAAACAAAAAAATTTATTGGAAAAAAATTCGTTTTCAAAAAAAGTTCGAATTTATGCCGAGGATGATAACGTGAGTCTAAATATAAACATACAGTGAGGTGCAAAACCAAGTGCATGTTTGAAGTTTAACACAAAAGTTCCTATAAAAACTTAAATACTCAATCAAATAAAACAAAACTTCACACATTTATTCATTGTTAAGTTCTTTCAAAAAAACATTCTCAAAAGGTGATATTCAAATACTGGAATGGCAGAAAAGCAATGCTATAAAAGATTATGCATGCACTTACATAGTTATGCATTGGATTGGAATTAGGGCTTTACGATTATACTAATTTACCTAAAATATGCAATAGCCATTCTTTGACAATTTTAGCGATCTGGCTTGGATCACCATGTCACTAAAATAGGACTTTTCCTTTTGGGTAAGGTTTAATGCCTCCAAAAAATGTTCATTGACGCCAAAATGTGTTAATTTTGTTTTATATTAAATATTCATAACATATATGTCACTTTAATGTAGGTTTAACAAAGGGATTTTAAGCTAATAATCGTTTTGGCTTAACAAGCTTTGTTAATTTCTTTTACGTATGGCCATATACCTTTGGATAAGGAACTATATATGCCTATATCTAAAAGAATTAAGGCCAGTAAGAAAGATACAATTGAACTACGTTTTCTAGATTCTGTTCGGTTTATGCCATCGATTCTAGAAAAACTAGCAGGTTATTTGTCCGATATTGATATGGAGGTAGTAAAATCAACGTATTCAAATGATAATGAAATCGATTTAATGAAACGTATAGGCGTTTTTCCGTATGATTATTTGGATTCTGTGAACCATCTTGAAGAAACTCAATTACCACCACGTTATGCTTTTTTCAATAAATTAACTAATGAATCTGAGCAGGGTTAAAACTGAATACAAGGAATCTATTTACAGTTTTAGAAATGGAATATGTATAATTTTCATTCTAACTATATGATTCTGAAATATGGGGAGAGAGTAGAATTAAATGGAAACTATATTTTTTTTTTTTATTTATGATATTAAAACTCACTCATATCAAAACACTCTCTTTTCGATACATCTGCATATCTAAAAGTTAATGTTTACATTTTTCCCCTTCTTAACAAAAAAGTTTTAGGAATGATAAATGTGAATGTAATGGTGCAACTATTAAGGAATTTGTTGGTTTAAGGCTAAAATGTATTCAGTTAAAATTGATAGAGTAGATAGTAAAATTAAAAAAATTAAAGGTATTAAACAATGTGTAACTAATAAATTAACTGTAAGTGATTTTAGAAAATGTTTACAATATAAAAAATTATATTATGATTCAATTTATGGGGGTATTATAAAATAAATTCTCACTCACCATCAACACCAGCAGGTTATATGGAGAATTTATAGGAGATGATGATGAAATCTTCCTTAATGTAAATGTAGATTAGGTATAAACAAAAAATAATAAAAAAATTGTAAGGTAATATGCATTTAGTAGCGTAATATGAAAAACTAAACATTTTTGTTATTAAAGCTAAAAAATAATGCTTTTTAATTTCCAACAATCTACATCTGTTAAATATTTGTCATCATAGTCATTATTGTTATTGAACAAATGCTCTACCCCAATTAAAAAAGTATACTTGTATGTACATGTTAGTTTAAAAAACAATAGAATATAATTACAACTGTAGCCAAAAAAATTTAACAACTCCATACATAATTTATCCCTCTATCTTGTCTCTAAAAAATCACATAAAAGTGGCAATAAAAATTAGAGATTAATTAGGAAATCTATATCATATCAACAAATCGCATATAAGTATACAAAAAGAATATTTGAACAGAATTACTTTCTGTTAACATAAAATATAAAATGTGTTAATATAAACAACTAAACTTAAAACTAACAAATTCTTGTCTTATAAACTATTTATGTTTTAGCTTCGCATCACCTGACTTTCTTCTAGAAATTTAATTGCACACAGCGGAAGCTCCCACGAAAGCTGGTAAACATGTCGTCAGCAAAAAGGGTTTGTTTACATTTAAAAAGAATGTTGCAACATTCCTGGCGTTATCTTTTCCCCTCTTAAGAACAATTGTTCACAATTGTCTGTTCCTTCTTTATTTAATTTTTTTTTCCTTCTCTTCATCTTAAAAGAATGGGATATCATTTAGCCGCACATGTGATGTGGATATTCATTCTGTGGGCTAGATATTTGTTCGGACCACTAATGGAGGTGCAGGTACGTATGACTCTGCAAAAATTTTTTCAGGGCATCTTATTTTGTACAACGCTCTGACTACCTTGATATCAGGAGCCCAATGACGATAAGTATGAGGATGAGGAACACACTCGACACTCCGTTTATAATTGATCTGTACTTTATTGTGGTAATTTCCTTTGAGTTATAAAGACGAAGTTCATTTAGACTTTCGATTGTCAGCAGATGTTCAAATTTTTCCTCTATCTTGCGTATAGTAATTATAGTAATTGAAAATTTATTCAGAAAGGTACCAGACAAGCTGTGTTTAACAGCATCAATTTGTACAGTATCGTTTTATTCGTTGAATAGAAGCACACCAGGGGTAATCTCTCTAATCGATGGGACATGTTGGCTATTACTATAGATGCAGGATGATGCTAAGCTTTTTATAAGGTTAGATATGCATGTATTATTACTTAAATCTAACAAGTTATCAATATTACACATTTTTATTGAATTATATTTTTGCCATTCATTTTTCATTCCAAATATTCTATTTGCATTATTAATTATTTCTTTAAAAGTGGATCTTACAATTTTACTATTTCTTTTTACTGGTCTAATTGTTACATAAATTATTTCTTATTTAGTGGTATTTACACAACGTATAACAAAATTGAATTATTATGTAAAACATATATTTTGTTTTGTAAATGGCAACCTTTCCCTTTCAATTTTTCTAAAGCTAATTGTATTAATACGTTATTCAAAATCCTGGAATTTATTATTTCTTTTTTTACTCACTGTATGACATAGTACATTTATTAAATCTTCTTTGATTAATCTTATCTTATTTTGCAAATTCAACGCTATTTGACCAATTAGTCATCTTTACGAATTACATTTGAAATTCCACTAATTATATATGTTAAATTGCTTATTATTTTATCAAAAGCCTGATTAATTACTATTTGTTTATTATTATTTTCATTTATTTGAAACATATTGAACTTTAGCATTGCAAAATCATCGTGGTCTGGACTACCAGCGATATATTTCCGTGCTGTTCCAGTAACGTTAACTGATCTTATTTTTTCTAATAGTATTATTATTATTCTTATAATTCTTATAATTAGATGGTATTTTTTGAAGCAATTCCCATAACTGGCACACTTCGTGATGAAGGAGAGGGTAGAAAAGGATGGACTCAGGGATGTTTTCGTCTGTATTAAAGTCTTGTCATATAATGTCAAGTCTACCGTTCCATCATGAATTTTACTTCGGCCGTTATTGATTGTTATAAGATGGGATGTCGTGTAGTCTATTATTTGCAGAACAAATGAAGTTTTATGAGGCTTTTATGCACAGTTCTTCCAGATCTTCCTATCTATCTATTTCCTTTCTAAATCTTGGGGTCAACTTATTGCCAATTCGTCTTATGCCCCTCATAAAAAAAACTTCTCCTTTTGAGTATGTCTTTAGATGAGTCCTATTTCGGTTATGATAAGTAAGGTCAGCCAATTGTCTATCCTGTAACCTTTCAATTGTCTCCCTACGAAAACTTTCAAGTTGCTCAGGATCACCTGAAACTCCTCGTCCAAATAATACCGCGACAGGCTTTCTTCCTGTCACTGAATGGATCGATAAATTATATTCCTTGAACGATCTCTCCAATAAATCTTCAAATGTATTGTGGGCCTTTTCGACCATAAGACAGCGCATAATTTATTGAAGTGAAAACGTTCCTCCTGACCATTTGAAGTACTCGTATATGGCGTTGTGCCGTAAATTTGAATACCGAGTTCATTCTCGATCATGTGATTCGTTAAAATAGAATTAAATGATTTCTCATTGCAAACAACCACGGTTTCAGAGATTAAGAAAAAAAAGTATATCTCTCAAGGGCTGTTTTATATCCTCAGCTGCTCGAATTTGCCTTTGAAAATTTTAAAAATTTGTTAATCGCTGTTAAGACAGAATGATTGTCTGTAATGAAAATATCTAAATGGACTACTTGTCCTGGGTATTGTGGAATTGGGGTGGCCTGGATTTGCGGCCTAGCAGGGTGGCGATCATATTTGTTTTCCCTGCAAACAACAAATTTTTTACTATGCTATCAAGCTTCTTTCTCGTGGAAGGAAAGTAACACTTCTCTAAAATTTGAATTTTATTTTCACGTGAATTTCAATAAGCTCGGTCATGTATACGCAACATAAAATCTTCCTGTTGCGCTGCATCTGTAACATCACCAACCTGCTGTTGAGTAAACCTTATTTTATGTTTGTTAAAAGGAAAGGGATAAATATCGTGAATTTGTCCCATTACACTATCATCTGTTTTGATACAATTAATCACGGAAGGATTAAGATAGCGCTTTAAAAGTCCTATAAGAATGTCTGTCATAACGTGGCTCCATTATTAATGCCTGTGATAGGTAGGGAACACCAATTGAAATTGTTAGGAAGATTCCGCCTAAGAAGTCTTTAGAAAGATCTGGTTTTTAAATACATTAATTGGCGCATCTACTGAATATATTTAATTATGAGAAGAGCTCTCGTCACTGTGAACACTAGAAGTTAAAGCATTTAACTGTGTGTGTGATACTCTTGACAAGGCGTCACATTCACTGGCTTGCAGAACAATTCATAATTGTATTCCTCCAAAACAGCCTTCTAGCGCTTCATCTTGTGGTTATTATTTTTATTACTCAAGGTATATGTAAGGGGTTGATGATCAGTATAAATTCTTACCTTTCCGTACCGTACATGAAATTTCTCAACGCATTTAACGCCCATATAATCGCTTACATTTCTTTCTCGTTAGCGGCGTAAGCTTCCTCGGTTTTACTTAAAGTCCGAGAAATAAACATTATCGGTCTATGCTCCTATGAAAGCACAGCCCCAATATCAAACTTCGATGCCTCTGTTGTCAAATCAAAGGGCTTACTGTAATCGGGATACGCCAACATAACATCTCCAGAGACAAGAGTACACTTTATTTTATAAAAATGCAGCCATTGGTTCAGCGTTCAAGCTTATTTCCAAATGCGCTGATTTATTTTTCGACACTCGTCTCTCCTCCCCTCTTAAATGGTATGTCAGTGGTTTCGCCAACTTCGTATAGTCTTGAACAAGTCGGCGATAATACCCTGACAGGCCTAAGAAAGATCTCAACTCTTTTAGTGTTCCAGGAGGTGGAATCCTTGATATGGCTTCTGTTTTAGCCGGATTTATTATTATTTCCTCAGACGAAATTATGAATCCAACGAACTCAACAGATTTTTTAAAGAAATGACACTTGTCCAATTGGACTTTCATATTAGCATCTTCAAGTGTGCAAATGACGCATATGCTCGCCTTCAGTAAGGCTAAGCACGATAATATCATCAACATACACAAAATAGAATACACCTATGCAATCACGCAAAACGTCGTCTAAAGCTCTTTGAAGAATAGAAGGAGCATTTTTTTAAGCCAAACGCCAACCTGGTGTATTCGTGTTTTCTATTATTGAAGGAAAATTAAGTATTTTCCATGTCAGATTCTTTTAGCTAATTTGATGGAAACCAATCTTCAAATCGAACACTGAGAATAATTATTATTTCCCAATTGTGCAGGGACCTCCGTGATATCTGAAATCGGATATCGGTCAGCTATAGTGACTGCGTTAAGCTTTCTATAATCAGTCACTACTCTGTACTGTTTATTTCCTGCGGAATCAGGTTTCTGTGTAACTATCCATATAGGAGAGTTGTATGGAGACCTGGATGGTCTAATAATACCATCGCGAAGCATTTCTTGAATTTGTTTTTCTACTTCAGTTTTTAATGACATAAGATATGGGTAATACCGTGTATAAACGAGTATATCAGTACTGTGCGTATCTCGTCAACTACCTTAGTAGTATACGTTAATTTTTTGTTTGGCTCTGTCTAATAAATTTCTAAATTTGGGATGGATCAATTGTTTGATCCTCGTAATTCTAATTCAGGTTCGCACTAGCCTGAAACAGCCTCTTATATTGCGTCTCTAAAACCTGCCTCACTATCTCTGAAATCCTAGCTATCATCTGCGCCAAAGGTACGTTTTGTCCAGTAATTCGTTGCGTCTGGTCGCTAGTTGCCTGGGACGAAGTTCCGGCGAGGGGGTTGGACAAGGTTGTTAGGATTTGACATCACGGTAAATTTATTTGAAATTCGCTTGAAATAACAGACCTTTTTTATATCTCTTTTTTCTTTTTACAAAATGTGTACAAAAATTTTCTTTGAAATTTCAAATTATAAAAGTATCAATATTTGAACGTTTTTATAAAGTGTATTCTTTTTTAGGGAATATAATAATTTAAATTTATTTATCCCAATTTCCTTAAACAATTTATTCTTAACAACCTTTATTTCTTGCTTTATATTTAGCAATTTTTGATTAATTTTATCATTCTTCTGTTCAATATATATATATATATATATATATATATATATATATATATATATATATATATATATATATATATATATATATTAAATTCTTAATATTTCCTTTCCATTTTTTTAATAACATTAATTTAAAAACGAAATTATATATTTTTTTCTAGTTTTTATTTTTTAACTTTTTCTTTTAAGACTTAATACATACTACTTCAATTAATAATAATAATAATAATAATAATAATAATAATAATAATAATAATAATAATAATAATAATAATAATAATAATAATAATAATAATAATAATAATAATAATAATAATAATAATAATAATAATAATAATAATAATAATAATAATAATAATAATAATAATAATAATAATAATAATAATAATAATAATAATAATAATAATAATAATAATAATAATAATAATAATAATAATAATAATAATAATAATAATAATAATAATAATAATAATAATAATAATAATAATAATAATAATAATAATAATAATAATAATAATAATAATAATAATAATAATAATAATAATAATAATAATAATAATAATAATAATAATAATAATAATAATAATAATAATAATAATAATAATAATAATAATAATAATAATAATAATAATAATAATAATAATAATAATAATAATAATAATAATAATAATAATAATAATAATAATAATAATAATAATAATAATAATAATAATAATAATAATAATAATAATAATAATAATAATAATAATAATAATAATAATAATAATAATAATAATAATAATAATAATAATAATAATAATAATAATAATAATAATAATAATAATAATAATAATAATAATAATAATAATAATAATAATAATAATAATAATAATAATAATAATAATAATAATAATAATAATAATAATAATAATAATAATAATAATAATAATAATAATAATAATAATAATAATAATAATAATAATAATAATAATAATAATAATAATAATAATAATAATAATAATAATAATAATAATAATAATAATAATAATAATAATAATAATAATAATAATAATAATAATAATAATAATAATAATAATAATAATAATAATAATAATAATAATAATAATAATAATAATAATAATAATAATAATAATAATAATAATAATAATAATAATAATAATAATAATAATAATAATAATAATAATAATAATAATAATAATAATAATAATAATAATAATAATAATAATAATAATAATAATAATAATAATAATAATAATAATAATAATAATAATAATAATAATAATAATAATAATAATAATAATAATAATAATAATAATAATAATAATAATAATAATAATAATAATAATAATAATAATAATAATAATAATAATAATAATAATAATAATAATAATAATAATAATAATAATAATAATAATAATAATAATAATAATAATAATAATAATAATAATAATAATAATAATAATAATAATAATAATAATAATAATAATAATAATAATAATAATAATAATAATAATAATAATAATAATAATAATAATAATAATAATAATAATAATAATAATAATAATAATAATAATAATAATAATAATAATAATAATAATAATAATAATAATAATAATAATAATAATAATAATAATAATAATAATAATAATAATAATAATAATAATAATAATAATAATAATAATAATAATAATAATAATAATAATAATAATAATAATAATAATAATAATAATAATAATAATAATAATAATAATAATAATAATAATAATAATAATAATAATAATAATAATAATAATAATAATAATAATAATAATAATAATAATAATAATAATAATAATAATAATAATAATAATAATAATAATAATAATAATAATAATAATAATAATAATAATAATAATAATAATAATAATAATAATAATAATAATAATAATAATAATAATAATAATAATAATAATAATAATAATAATAATAATAATAATAATAATAATAATAATAATAATAATAATAATAATAATAATAATAATAATAATAATAATAATAATAATAATAATAATAATAATAATAATAATAATAATAATAATAATAATAATAATAATAATAATAATAATAATAATAATAATAATAATAATAATAATAATAATAATAATAATAATAATAATAATAATAATAATAATAATAATAATAATAATAATAATAATAATAATAATAATAATAATAATAATAATAATAATAATAATAATAATAATAATAATAATAATAATAATAATAATAATAATAATAATAATAATAATAATAATAATAATAATAATAATAATAATAATAATAATAATAATAATAATAATAATAATAATAATAATAATAATAATAATAATAATAATAATAATAATAATAATAATAATAATAATAATAATAATAATAATAATAATAATAATAATAATAATAATAATAATAATAATAATAATAATAATAATAATAATAATAATAATAATAATAATAATAATAATAATAATAATAATAATAATAATAATAATAATAATAATAATAATAATAATAATAATAATAATAATAATAATAATAATAATAATAATAATAATAATAATAATAATAATAATAATAATAATAATAATAATAATAATAATAATAATAATAATAATAATAATAATAATAATAATAATAATAATAATAATAATAATAATAATAATAATAATAATAATAATAATAATAATAATAATAATAATAATAATAATAATAATAATAATAATAATAATAATAATAATAATAATAATAATAATAATAATAATAATAATAATAATAATAATAATAATAATAATAATAATAATAATAATAATAATAATAATAATAATAATAATAATAATAATAATAATAATAATAATAATAATAATAATAATAATAATAATAATAATAATAATAATAATAATAATAATAATAATAATAATAATAATAATAATAATAATAATAATAATAATAATAATAATAATAATAATAATAATAATAATAATAATAATAATAATAATAATAATAATAATAATAATAATAATAATAATAATAATAATAATAATAATAATAATAATAATAATAATAATAATAATAATAATAATAATAATAATAATAATAATAATAATAATAATAATAATAATAATAATAATAATAATAATAATAATAATAATAATAATAATAATAATAATAATAATAATAATAATAATAATAATAATAATAATAATAATAATAATAATAATAATAATAATAATAATAATAATAATAATAATAATAATAATAATAATAATAATAATAATAATAATAATAATAATAATAATAATAATAATAATAATAATAATAATAATAATAATAATAATAATAATAATAATAATAATAATAATAATAATAATAATAATAATAATAATAATAATAATAATAATAATAATAATAATAATAATAATAATAATAATAATAATAATAATAATAATAATAATAATAATAATAATAATAATAATAATAATAATAATAATAATAATAATAATAATAATAATAATAATAATAATAATAATAATAATAATAATAATAATAATAATAATAATAATAATAATAATAATAATAATAATAATAATAATAATAATAATAATAATAATAATAATAATAATAATAATAATAATAATAATAATAATAATAATAATAATAATAATAATAATAATAATGATAATAATAATAATTATGATAATAATAAGTATAATTTACATATATATATATATACATATATACATACATATATATATATATATATATATATATATATATATATATGTATATATATATATATATATTTTTTTTTTAAATACTATATGCAATATATTTGTATATGAAAATGTATATATATGTATATATATATATATATATATATATATATATATATATATATATATATATATATATATATATAGTATTTAAAATTTTTTTATTTTATATAATAATAACTATAGTAATTGTTTTATTTTATATAGTATATATATAGTATATATATATATATATATATATATATATATATATATTATATTATATTATATTATATATATATATTATATTATATAGTATATATATATATATATATATATATATATATATATATATATATATAGTATATATATATATTGCATATAGTATATACTTTTTTTTATTTTAAATAATTAAGAAGTGAACTTATAAATTATGCACATCAGATGAATGTATGTAATACATGCCTAATTCATATCCACGACCAGGCAGTTTTGAAATATAAGAAAGAGTGCAATAAAATGGTAACCAAAATACCTTGTAAGAATAATAATGTACTTAGATTTAAGAATTTTAAGAAGCAAATGGATGTATCTTTTGTTATATATGCTGATTTTGAGTGCATACTAGAATCAGTTAGTATTCAAAATTGAAATAATATGAAATCAATACAAAAACACATTCCTTTTGCTTATGGTTATTATATTAAATGTTATTGTGAATGTTATTATGAATTTTAAGAATTTGTAGTGGCATTGACGCTCCTAAACATTTTTTAAGTAATTAAAGACATATCTGCTATTTACAGTAATTTTTTAAGTGTAATCAAGCCCATGAATTCATTAATTCCTGCTCAGCAGATAGACCATAATGAGAGCAATGTATGTCACATCAATAATAAATTTTTGTCTTTTGACGGTGAGGTAGCTGGCCATTGCCATTTAACTGATTTGTATATAGGCCCTGCTCATAATAAATGCAATTTAGAGTTTCAAATTGCAAATTTTATTCTTATATATTTTGATAACCTTTCGACACATGACTGTCATCTGTTGAGGGTGACATAAACATTACAGGCCATATGAAAAAAATTTAAAAGTAGACTTGAAGCGCACGTTAGTTACCACACACTTTAAGCTTAACAAACATTTGTTAAAATAACGTATGTAAAAGCCCTGCATTAACAAATGATTGCTTTACTAAATTTTAAGTTTTCATGCTGGCAATACCTTGACTTTTTTGTGTCAGCGATACAAGAAAACGAGTAGTCGAACCAAAAAAGACTTATTTTTATTAATTTAATGTAAAATCATATTTTTGTAATAAATCTGTTTCAGTTGTCATTACCTTTTTTATATTCTATTTAACGCTATTTATTTATTATTACTATATTTCTAATGCCACAAGATCAAGTAACTTATAAATTACAGCATTCGAATCAGATAAGTTACATAAAAAAATGAAATAAAATAAAATCAATCAAAAGTAAAGTATAACAGAGTCTATAGAAATTAAAACAATAAGTAATTAATAAAGGGAACAAAAAGCAATAAGTGATTAACAAACTTATACCAAACTGAATTAGGAATTAGCGGAATAACTTATTAAGTATTTACCAATGGAGTTCTAGATCAATGTCGCACAAAAAGGAGCCACACTCAAAATGAGAGAACCACACTGAAAGAAAAATTAAGTTTTTCGATTTATTCTTTCTTAAAAGACTTGTTTTTTTTGCATTATAAATAAAAAATAATTTTAAAAATAATATGTACATCTGCCAAACAAAAAAAAAATGCAAGTATATGCAATGGGACTCAAAAGGGCGGATTAAAAAAGCTAGATACTTTTCCGTGTGTTTATATGAAATTGTGGACAAATCCGAATCTAGATTTTTTTTTATGAGTACTTATTGTCATATTTTAAAATATGCTTGCTCAAACAAAGCCCGATTTACATATTTAATTAGTTGTTTAATAAAGTACTGTCAAATAAATGCTTTATTGATTTTATATTCTACTGGTACTTCTAAAGCTAAAAATGCAATTGTATCTCTCTTTTTGATAAAGATGTTAATATAAAAAAATAGAGTGTAGAGCTTTTAAAATACAAAAATATTTTAACAAAAAATTGGATTCGTTTAAAGAACAGTAGGTGAAGTTAAATAATTTTTCTTGTGTTTGATAGCATTAAATTTTTAGCAATGTCTCAATATGGCTATCTGTTAGCCTGTTTCTGAATTTGTTTTTTATCTGTGACATTGATGATAATGCAGACTCGCAGATATATGTATGTGGTGCCAAACATTTAAAAAAGGTTTGATATTAAATAAAATTAACATTAATATTAAACAATATCCTAACAATCAGATATTTTTTTGGGCAAACATTTTTCCAAAAAATGACACCTATTTCTGTTGAAATAAATAAGTCTTATCTCATGTGTCAATTCCTCTTTTATAATATGTCGTAGATTTTCGAACGAACACGTTAAAAGATTATTAAAAATATGTTTATTATCCATATTCCTAGCTCAAGAAATCTTCAAATCTACCTTGAAAGTTTTCCAAAAGTAAATTTATTTCTTTTTTGATTTTTTCTAATTTTCTACATTTGGAAATTGTGTAAAAATTATCTAAATTTTTGGAAAATTGGATAAATCTTGACATTGAATTTGATTATTCAAAATGAAAAGTTTTCTTGAAAATTCATTTATTGCATGCCTAAGTTCTGTCATATTTTTAACTTTGCCTTGTAATACAAGGTTTAAACTATTAATATGATGGGTTATGTCAGCAAGGACGGCTAAGTTGTAGAGAAAATTAAGGCATTTTAAAACATTTAAAATGTCTGCACCTTTGCTACAATCCTGTTCAAATTCCGATCGAAGATTGAAAAGACGCTCTAAACATTTTCCTCGACTTAGCCATCTAACCTCCGTAAACATTAACACGTCTTTATAGTCTGCATCTATTTCTTTTAGAAACGCTATTAGCTTTCTGTGAGAAAGTGCGTTGTGGCCTCCTTTAGACATTTGAAGATTTCTCCTCTTAAGCAAATAATCTTTGACTAGGATATGATATGTCTATACTTTCATCAAAACACACGGACAAGTATTTAGCATTTTTTATACGTTCTGTCGTTTCCCATTGCACAAATAGCCCTATATCATCAGTCCGCCGTGCCACTGTTATACGAGATAAAGGCATTTCTATTTATAATATTCCCCATTTTTGTCCATACTTCTCCAAATAAATGCATTATGGATGAGCACAGTTCTTTAAAAAAATTTTCCATCTTCAAAAGGGCGACATTTTTTTTGCTAAAGCTAAACTTATAATATATTTAGCTCTCATTTGAATATTTCTTGAAGTTTTTCTTTACTAATTGTTTTCTATCATTTCCAGAAACACAATGCTATCCGTGATGTATTCTATCATAATGTCGCTTAAGACAAGATGCAAACATATTTTTTATTACTTGATAACATACAAGGCATTCAGCTTCATTAAATGTATTAATAGAAAATAAAAAAGTGTTTCCCATTCAACATCCCACATACTTATTAAATAATTTTTATCAAAGTCCTGTAAAGAAATATATATTCATACAAAGTATAAATAAACATGCATAAATTTATGTAGCTTATCAAACTTTTCAGTGTAATAAGCAAAATTTTAACTCTCTTCTAAATCACGTGAAATTCAAAAAACACAGAAACATGCGATACAGTCCTTCTTCTTTGGCAGTAAGCAAGACACTGTTTTAAAATTGTGGCGCACACACATGTGTTTTGTTGTACATATGGTTGCCATTTGAAATAATATAAACAAAGCGTATGCATTTTTTTTGTACAAGATTTTGTAGCATTGTTTATTTACTGCAATTTATTAAACTTTTGATAAGAAAATAAAACAAAAATATTTTTTAAAGAATTAATAAGCAATATCCAAAAATACAGTGTGATATATAATTTGAAAAACTATATAAAAACTATATATTTTATATAAGTTAGCGATGTAGTTGATTTTGGTACATTTCAAGAAAATTTTTGGTAGGAATTTTTTTTCATTTAGCAGCCCTGGTTGTAATATTCACGAAGAGAATAAAAGAACAGCCAAAAAACTTCGTAATCTGAACAATATGAATGAGCGACGCTGTTCTAGAACCATTAAAATAAATATTCATATTCTCTCTTAATATGGCCGGAGTTGTGCCAATACTTAAGTATTTAGACTTAACATGACTAAGACGTAATCCATTAGCAGATGCCCATTGATATATTCTATCCAGATCAAAATTGATTTTACTTACAGCAGAACTTATAAATGTTTTAAACAGCTTAAATAAAATTTGAACATCATCAGCATACATCTGTATTTTAGAGTATCTGATCTACAAAGGAAGGATATTTGCATACACGGAGTAAAAAAGTGGGCCCAGTATAGATCCCTGGGGAACTCCTCTACATGTAAATAAGGCTGAAGAACCAATTCCACTGTTGACAACTATTTGCGATCGACCAGTTAAATATGAAGATATTATCTTGGCAGCAGTTGTAGAAAATTTGAACCTATTGACAAGTTTCAAGAGTAACATTTGATGATCAATTGTGTCAAATGCCTTAGAGTGATCAAATAACCCAGACTTTCCGTCAATTAGTAGATTATTGTCAAATATATGTTTATAAATTTATTTATGTAGAATCCGCTCAAAAACCTTAGATATATAGGGAAGGATGGCGGGCGCAAACCCTTCTACTGAAGCCTCCAAGAGGATGCCTGCTAGTAGTAGACCTACTGGGCACCTTGAGATGCTGGGTTTAGCTAAAATCCTGGGGTGGTACCAGAGCCTAACTCCTTAATGTTTATGCTTTGGAGCTTGCTTATGGAAGGTGGGGGGCTGGATCACGGTGTTATGCGACCCGTGCCAAGGATCAGCCTGGCAAGAGGCCCTCCTTTTTCCTGTGATAATGGGAGAAGAAAGAAATAGTCTGATCGCGAACGGAGCTTCACCGACTGGTCACCTCGATGAATAAGTATGACCTTTTGAAGTTAGAGGGGGCCGGAGAGCCGCACTCCGAATTATGTCTAGACTAGAGTCCATTCCACACAACAAGCTGTCAATTGGAATAGGCGTGGAAAATTGTCCCACCAGAGTGGAGTGCTTAGGCGCCAGGCAACGGTGAGGATAAGTCCGATGGTGCTGCTATAACAGCACCTAAACGGCAGCGATGGGGCAAGACACCAAAAAGCCCAAGATTCAGCCTCATTCGGGCATAGCGAGGCTACTTGGCGGTTGCGAAAGTCGCATTGGTCTACGCTGTTTTTGATCGAAGCCATGTTGAAAGAACTATCACTCCAGCTAATTGGAAGGTGGTCGAATCGGCATTGCTTCGTTCATTCAAGACGGTCTTTCTGGCTAACCATGGTTCTTCCCCGCGTGTTCAAGACGCAGGGTGGTATCACGGTCATGTTAAGCTGGTAGCCTGTGGGGACCAACGCTCAGTGGATCTTTATAGACTTGCCATTGAAGACCTTGGGGAAATTTGGCCTGGAGCGCAACTTTGTGTTGTTACCAAAGACCACATTCCTAATAGACCTAGGTCTTGCGTCATGCTGCCTGCAGACATCGCAGATCCTGAGGAGATCTTGGATCTCATCAGGATGTCAAATGATGATCTGACGGTAAGCGACTGGCGCCTTAGTCAGTTTTTTGGGCGTCTCTAGGTCAGTTTTCTCTCCGAGATTGAGTGATCTACTCGTCATCCGTGACGTGGCTAGTCTGTACAGGATGGTGGATAGACTGACAGGCACCTATAGGGCAGCCACCAATATGGCCTGCAGAGGAAATATCCCAAGAGGCAAAGCTAAGCCTCGGTGCGAGTGCCGAAGGGTGTTTAACGAGGCTAAGTTGACGAATGACTGGACTGTTTTTAAGTCTAATCTCCGGGAGTTTAAAGGAATGATAAGGAGGGCGAAAAGGCGCTCAGGAAGCTCCTTTTGTGGTGAATTTGAGGAATCCATGGGGACCTACTATGTTGTGGAGTCTATACGGTCTAGGGATAGTTCCTGGACTACTTCGAATCAGGAGACCTTGAAAGCACTCCTTGATGTCTATTTTCCGGGAATTGTAAACGCAATTGCAACTCCCCGTCGACTCTTCTAAAAGATATAAATCACCCGGTACTGATGGCATTTTACCTGCTGAACTTCAGGAAACATCTGATATGGTTGTTCCCTGGTTGCGGGAAATTTATTATGCTTGTCTTCAGTATTCTTATATTCCAATTAGGTGGAGGGAGGCGAAGGTTGATTTTATCCCCAAAGTGTGAAAACTCTCTATTTCCACTGCAAAGGAACTCTGGCCTATAAGCTTGACAACATCTTTTCTTTTGAAGACCTTGGAGAGGATTCTGGATAACGAAATACGGTCCAAATACTTCCCAATAGTGCTCAACACGCCTACACAATTGGTCGTTCGACTAAAATTGCACTGAGTTCCTTAGTAGGATGTGTTGAGAGGGCTTTGGAGAGCAAACGTTGCTCTCTAGTTACATTTATCGACGTGGAGTGGGCCTTTAACAATTCGACGACGACTGTTGGAGCTCTCAGAGCGCATTATGTGAGCGAATGTGTGGTGAAGTTTGTGCTGGGTCTTCTGAGAGGCTTATTAAGGCCTCCATTGGCGAGGCTAATTTGGTAACGGCAGTAAATAGAGGAACCCCATAAGGAGTGGTCGTCTCGCCTTTGCTGTGGAAGATCGCTGTAGAGTGGCTGTTGGGGCATCTGCAGCGATGTGGTTTAAGGGATGACCTGGCCATTTTAGTGTCGGGTATCGATCCACATAACCTCTCATCGAGGTGTAATCAGGCCCTCAAACTTGTTATGGAATGGTGCTTGTCGCGCGGTCTAAGCGTCAACCCCCATAAAACGGAGTTAATGCTCTTTACCAGACGATACAAGATGCCTGTAGGGAGAATGTAATGGATAAGTTGAAGAAGGCGAACATAGCGCTTTACACTTGTAAAAGGGCCGTAGGCAGAATATGGGGACCTAGACCTGACATTAACTACTGGCTTTATAAGGTCGTGGTGGAACCAACTCTGCTTTACGGTGCTCATATCTTATGGACGGTGTGTAGATATCGGTGTTACAGTAAGGTGATAGACAGGGTGCGCAGACAAGTTGCCGTCCTGATCACCAGTACACTCCGATCTACTCCAACCAAGGCCTTATTTGCTATGCCTTAATTGGCTCCCCACCGACCGCCTTCTCAGGCAGAGGGCTAAGTTGGTGGCGGTGAGGCTAAATGCAGCTAACTCCTGGCCCAATCTGGGCTTTGGTCATGCTGCGATTATTGCGGGTCTCACACATTTTCGGATCGATTGCATGATCTTTCATAACTTTCTCGATGCGAGATTTCAAGTTGATATAGCTACGAGGAAATTCTGGTCTGATTGACGGGAGCTCCCTCAAAATGCCTTTGAGGCTTATACTGACGGCTCTAAGATGCGGGGTAGAGTGGGATGTTGTATATTCGTGAGAAATTCTGACACAAGACCGTCTTATATGTTGCCTGATTATTGCAGTGCGTTTCAGACGGAGGTCATGGCCATACTGAACGCCGTACAATGCTTGTTGGACGGAAGGATTCTCTCTGAGAATCTTCAGATCTTTTCGGACAGTAGGGCTGCGATAAGATCTTTCGCTAATGTCACCACGACGTCTATCCTAGTCCATGAATGCCGCAGGTTTCTTATGGAAATCTCAGTTCATTCGAAAGTGACTCTTATAGGGGTTTCGGGACACAGAGATATCTTCGGTAATTGCGTTGCGGACGAATTTGCAAGGGCATGTACTGAGCTTGATACTTTCGAACAAGGGCCTATCATTAGTGTCCCGATTGCCTCGGTTAAGCTGGATCTGGATATTCTCCGGTCAGTTTATGTCGACGCTCAATATCGTTGGCAGCATGAGGGCAAGTGCGATATCGCCAGGCTCTGCTGGACCGACCTCGACGAAAAGAGGACTAAATGACTTCACTCCTTAGGTCGGGTGGCCATACACCGCACAATTGCGGTCCTAGCAGGTCACTGTCTAAACGGGAGGCATGCCGATATACTTGGTATTCCCTCGAATGATTTTTGCATGAGTTCTGGTTGCGCAGTGGAGGAGAAGACTGTCTTTCACCTTATGTGTCAATGTCCGGCTCTTGCTGCCAGGAGGCGAAGGTTCTTGGACTCCTACTTTTTGTCATCTTTGACTGAAATCTCCAGAATAAGGGTGGCCGCAATTGCGAGATTTATTTTGGAGGCTAAATGATTTCTTATGAAAACTGTTTGATCCCCGGGTTGGCATTTATGCATGTAACATCACAATGGATCTAATATCTGGACTAAGTGGGACTCCTTCCCTTTAGGGGGTCCACCATCTTACCTAACCTAACCTAGGGATGGATAGATATTGACCGGTAGTTTCCATCACTTTTACGCACTGCAAAAATTTTCGCTGACTTCCACTCAAATGGAAATGTACTTGTGGTTAAAATCGTGTTGAACATATGATTAATATAGCGTATTACATATTAGGCTTATGAAACGAGGATGAACGCCGTCTAGGTCAACAGCATTAGACTTAATCTTTAGAAATTCTTCCATAGTGTCATCCAAACTAAAATGTTGAAAGTGCAATTCATTTATTGGGGATATATTGTTACCATCATCATAAATATTAAGATTTACCGGTGATTGCGGGATATTAGTAAACTCTCTATGTACCAGTTTTATGGCTTCTCCTAACAACACCCATTTTACGAACCTACCTCCATGTTCGTTTAGTATTTACGACATTCTGAAATTTATTGCCATAGTATATTAGTTTCTCACGTCTTATCCTCGTTACGACTTCTCCACGCGCCCTACGATAATCCGCAAGAAACTCTGCTATTTTGTAACGTTTCCATCGATTATAAATTAGATCACAATGCTCAATAGCCAATTTAGTCTCCGAGGAAAACCAAGGATTTGTTCTTCTATTTGATCTTTTGGTTCTGAGTGGAATGTGTTTGTTTTATATTCGAAAAATAAGACCAATAAACTATTCAATTTTTCATTGCATTAGAATTAGAACCAGAAATGGTTAATAAATTAGCCTTAAAATCTCCTGATATAATAATATTACTGTAGGCAACAGATAACTGTTCCATCTCAGACATAATGGTGTCTAATTTTATGTTTTCATTTGGTCTGTAGACACACCTAAGCAGCAATTTTTTCCCATACCTTGATAGCTCCTCCAGAATGTACTCAACATTATTTTCCGCAGTGAAAGTGCCAAGAAGTTTACACGAAATATCGCTCTTTATACGAATAGCCACTCCACCAGCTTTCCCATGTCGGTCACATCTTATTAATTTAATTCAACAATTCCTCTTAATCAACAAGTTTGTCATTGTGAGCTTCATTAAACCACGTTTCTGAGATACATACAGCATCCACACCAGAATCTTCAAAATGTAACGAGATTAATCAATTTTTCAATATAAACTTTGTGCTTTGATATGTCAGACATTCATTGCCAGATGTTGTGTAGATAGTATGCGAATAACGTTATAGGATAATTATAACTCTGGAACCAAGATGGTCAATTGTAGAATTGGACAATGCAACGCAATGTAATAAAAATGTAAATGTATTAAATAAACTGACGTGATTAAAAACAAGTGTTGATAAAGAAAAAATGGTATAAAATGTAATCAAGTTAAAATTAAATAGATATAAAAAATAAAACAAATAACCTAATAAAATAATAAAATTTACTTCAATCATTCTATGATTACTAACGAAAAAACTTATCTAGGTCTTCAATATATTCTATATGAAGAGGTTCATCCATGCTTTGTGGGATTAAGTCTTCATTTATGTAAATTGGTTGATTGCTTTGCATTCCCACATGTTTAAGAGTCATGTTACTTCAGCTTTCACGTCTGTGTCTTGCTATAGATCTAAGGAAATTTTTTCCATAGGGAGACTGTAACTGGACCACTATAACTTCGCTATTACAACTTTGTGGCTTATTTGATTTGTTAGTTAGTTAGTTAATTTCATCTTTATTTACTTTTAATATTTACATATATACAATTCACTTACTTCGAGGTTTTATCAGTAGATATTAAAACGAATTAAATTTATACACAAAAGCCTTATTAAAAAATTTTATTTACAATATAATTTTATTTAAGGGAAAATAGGAAAAATCTTTATATGATAATAAAAGAAAACTCAAATTTGAAAATTTAATAGGTATACATTTGTCTTATCTGATTATAATACAAGTATAAAAATATTTTCAACTGGTGATTTTGTCTCGAGGATGCAATTACGCCAATTCTCTACATTCCCTTATCAAGCGATAAGAGGAATTTTCTACACTTTCAAAATATTCGTTATTTTTTATCTTTTAATATATTCGACGATGTACTCATATCTGGTTTCCATATGAAGAAGTTGCGTCGAGTATCTCCAATGTTTTTTATTTATAATTTTAAGACATTTATTTTTTACATGTGTTTTTGCAGCTTTATACCAAATCGGGCAGGCATATGTCAAAATTGGTCTAATAACACTTTTATATAAAAGATTTTTATTTTTAAGGTTTAGACATGAACGTTTATTTAGCAGTTGCCATAAAGCCCTTGTGGTTTTGAGAGATTTTTTACAGATTTCCTCAATTTGTTTTGAGAAGCTTAGTTTTCTATCTAAATACATGCCTAGATACTTAACATTGTTATGAATTGGAACAGTTTCGTTATTAAAAATCAACTGTCGGCTTGGTAATCGTTTTGGAGACTTCTTATACGGGATTATAATAGCTTGAGTTTTGTTTGTGTTAATTTTAATTTTCCATTTAGTGAAATATTTAACACAGACTGCAAAGGCTTTTTCCGTTTTCTTTAAAAGTGCTTTCGTAAGCTTACAAGAGGTTAAAAGAGCTGTATCGTCTGCATAATATGCTACCTTAACGAACTGTAGTTGTTTAAAATCGGAGGTATAGATAGAGTACAGTAAATGTGATAATATTGAGCCTTGTGGTAAACCAGCGGGAATCGATTTCGGAGAGGATAATGCGTCATTAACTGCCACAACAAATGTCCTATTACTGAGGAAGTCAGCAATTATCTTGCATAAGTACTTGGGAATATTAGTCTGCAACAATTTGTATATAATACCGTTGTGCCAAACTGTATCAAAAGCTTTTTCTACATCCAAAATTATTAAGCCAGTCGATTTCTTATTTCGCTTATTTACTTCAATCATGTTTGTTATACGATTAATTTGGTGTACTGAACTATGTTGTTTTTGAAACCAAATTGTTCGCTGGCTATTACAGATGTATTTGCTATAGCCTCCCATATTCGAGCTTGAATTATTTCTTCATACACTTTTCCCAAGTTACTCAATAAGCTTATAGGTCTATATTTACTTGGATTATTTTTGTTTTTGTTTGTCTTGGGAATTCCAATCACTTTTGCAATTTTAAAATGGATGGGGAAATAATTAAGTTTTAAACAGCTGTTACAATATTCATTAATAATCGCACAGCTTTAGAAATCATTAGGTACATTAGGTACATCATCTAGCCCGGGTGACTTTGATGGCTTTATGGTTGCGATTAAAGAATGTCTCAAGCGACTTAAATCTATTGGCTCTTGAGTTATCTTTCTTATCAATAGAGTGCTTATAAGAGGATGTAAGCTCATTAGATATCGAGAAAATATCGGAAAGTATCTTTGACTTTTCTGAATCTGTAATAATTTGCGTATTTCCTTGCATAAAGTACGAAATTTTACTATTTTGTTTACCTCGTAGGCATCTGCTTACTTTCCAAAAGGATTTGTCGCCTGGTTTCATCTTTGATAATAGTTTGTTCCATACTTCATTACGAAATATATAAATTTGTTCGTTAATCATTTTGGAGAGTTTTACAGATTGGTTGTAAAACTTCTGCTCCCTAGCGATCGGTGTACGCTGACCTCTTCTTTTAAATATTCTCCTTGTCCTTATTAGATTTATAATACTCACATACAAGTAGTTTTTTCCATAAGAACGAATTACGGGTTTGCAAAGATTTCGAGTTTGTAAAATGATTTCAATAAATTTAGTAATTTTAGAACCTATTATAGCTTTAGAGGAGTAACTATCGTGATTTCTGGTTATTCTATTATTAATTATGTTGCGAAAATTTGTCCAAATAGTTAATTTATAGTTGAATCTTTCAACTTCTGTTTCGTGCAACATTGCGTTCTCAATTTTACAAACGATCGGTCAATTATCTGATGGAATCTCGTATTGAAGAACCTCTAGGCTTATATTAAATGTGCTGTTGCTTAACACCAAATCAAAAATTGATGCGTTTCTGTTTCTTTGGGCCGGATAAAATGTCGGGCAGTTTGGATGATAAATAAAAAAGTTATTTGATTGCTCAAGTCCAAATAAAACGTTCCCAGCGGAGTTGTGAGAGTTACAATGCCAGGCTGAATGTTTAGCATTTAAATCACCTAACAAAATAAAATCTTTGCGCGGTGAAGTTAATTTTATAATATCATTACCAGAATCCTTACTATTTTTTGGAGAATATGCGGTAATAATAATAACATTTCTATTGTTAATTTTTACTTCAATAGCAAGGTTTTCTATACCTAATGTATTTATGATTGGAAGTACTTTATGTTGGACAGTTTTGTGAACTACTAAAGCGACTCCTCCTCCTCTCGCACCTTGTCTATTATTACGATAAATACAATAATTTTTAAAATATGTTTTATGGTACTCTTTTAAATGAGTTTCGTTTAAAGATGCAATTAAAATATTCTCTCTCTCAAGTAGGATTTCAAATTGTATTAAATGAGAAATGGTAGTAATGCCATTCGCATTCCAATGAAGAATTTTTACATCATTATAGTTATTGAAGGTCATAGGCATACTTAACCATTGATAATACAACTTGTATTTGCTGAATTTTTGTTGTACATTTTTGTAGATCATTCATTGCTGTCGTGAAGGTATTAAATAGCTCATCTATGTTAAATAGATCATTTCCAGCTCTCACAAAATCACCATATGACATCGTGCTATGATATGTATTGTTATTGTAGTAGAAATTTGTCGATGATAAACCGGTTTTTGTGTACTGCTGAGAATTTGGCTTGTTGTTGCAAATTTGTGGGTGTTTTCTAGTAGCTTTTGCTCTTGTTTCAAGATAAAGAGAATGCAAAGGGCAAGTAATGTCATTTGCAGAGTGATCGGTTCTTTCTTTACCATGATTTTTACAATTAAAACATGAAAACACAGCCGGCAATCGTTTGTGCGATGCTGACCGGCACATATCATACAAGCAGGAAGTCGATTACAATGTATGCCTCCGTGACCATACATCAAGCAGTTCCAACATTGTGTTGGATTATTTCCCTTTCTTGGTATATATTTTTCCAAGAAACTATTATATTACATATTGAGGTTATATTATTTAATGATTTTGGGTTTAAATTTTTTCTAACAAATTGTACCTTATAGACCGCATTATTGACTGAGCTAAATTTTGTGTTTACATCCGTAACTATCTCAGGTATTAAGTTATATTCCTTAATATCCTTCTTAATATCCTCAATGTTTAATTTGGGTAGACCATGTAGAAGTACAGTGTATAACCGATTTTCCTTGGAACTAAAGAAATGAAACTCAACCTTATTTTTCATAATATCTCCTTACATTTTTCATAATTTTCACTGCTTTGAGGAAAAATTTTTGTTCCAATGGATGTACGTTTAAATATGTGTTCTTTTCCCAGCGAAACACGTAAGTCTTGAAGTGGAACCTTATCATCAACCACCAAAGGCGGAGGTATCACTATTTTCTTATCAATTAAATTCGATTCCGATTCTAATTCCATATCATCTAGATTAGCAAGGGCACTAAACCGATTATTAGATGAAGGTAAGTTTGCAAAAACACCTAATGGAATTGATTTGGTTCTTTTCTGACGCTTAAGGTTTGACTTTTTTAAGTCTATAGTATTTAACTTGGCCCCCGGGGCCATAGCAGGTGGATCAACTCTGCAGGTATGTTGCAATTTTTGCCAAAAACACGAGAGTTCAATAAGAACACCGAACAAATTGCAACAACACAACTAATTAAATAATTTATTTATTTATTTTTTTAATCTTTGCTTGTAATAATCCGTAACTATCTCAGAGACGAGTGAATGCTTCGAAATAAAGTAACGAACTGCTTATTTGATTTGTACATTTTCCGCAGTCCATAGATATCCTTCACTTGTGGATCGGTAATATTTAGATTTCGGCGGATGTTATTAAAAGTACCCGAAAGATCCTCATTTTCAACAAATAGATCACCAGTAATCCTTCTTCATACTGTCAACTTGCTCGCATTTTATTTCTAGCTTTTTTACCCTCTCAGTAATATCACACATAGCAGTTCTGAAGCCCTGAAACTCAGTTTCAAATAAAAAACGAATTCGCTGTTCACTCTCCGAAAGAAGCAAAGTGGTTTTTTCACTTTCTCTTATAGTCTTTGATCAGTTTGGCTATAAGAGACTCAATTTCTCGGATAAGGGCCACAAGAAAATTCTTGTCACCACTAGAGAGACGATGTGCCTTTAAAACATTATCAACAGGTGAAATAGATACTTAGTCCCCTAGTCTTTTATTTACGATACACTGATCCTTTATTTTTGATAAATTCCGTGTCTCCGTTTTATAATTCTAATTCTATTAATTATTTTAGTATAAGATATTTATCGAGAATGTGCTATTTTTTTGCGCAGCGTGTAATTTTTAATTTAACGGGCAAAAGTATGTTACACAGATCAAAAAATATAAGTTCCATGAAAAGCTTTTATATTGACAAGCAAATATTTCAGTAAACAAAATTAATGTTATTTTGAGAACACTGAGAGCCCAATTTTAAATAACAGAGAGTAAAAATATTGCAGTTTGTTTGTCTTATATATTTTTCTTAAATATCTGCAATCCAAAAATCTTTATTGTATCATAAATATTAATTATTTAGCTTTTCTTCAAATAATTGCTCAGTTTCTTATTTTACATTCACGGCACGGATCTTGAAATAAAGTTGAAGCCAAGGATTTTTTCCATATTTTGTAAAGATTTATTGTTTTGTTGTTGGTACATTATTTTAATGATTTTGTAGCTGTCACAGAACAGTTGTGTGTATTTTGTTTTGTTATATTTTAATGGGTTTTTATTGTTCTTTAAGAAAAATAATTTTTTTCTTTTGTTTTTAAAATTGTAATAATTCGTCTTGTATATTATTATTTGATCCGCGCTGAATTTAGATGCGATCCTTAATTTATTTTTATTTATTGCCTTTTTATCGATATTTATTTTTAAAATTAAACACTAGCGATGCTAAAACACGTCCGTGCGCTATTGAATTCATTTGTTTTTGCTATGTATATTTATTGCAAAAAATTCTTAAAATCCTAAAAAATAAGACAATTTATTTTATTAGTAGAATAATAAATACCCGAATAACGAGCTTTGTGTATTTGTATTGTGTATTTTTTTATGTATATCATTAAATGCTAAAAATGCTTTTCTTGTGCTGAAACAAAAAAATTTATTGGAAAAAAATTCGTTTTCAAAAAAAGTTCGAATTTATGCCGAGGATGATAACGTGAGTCTAAATATAAACATACAGTGAGGTGCAAAACCAAGTGCATGTTTGAAGTTTAACACAAAAGTTCCTATAAAAACTTAAATACTCAATCAAATAAAACAAAACTTCACACATTTATTCATTGTTAAGTTCTTTCAAAAAAACATTCTCAAAAGGTGATATTCAAATACTGGAATGGCAGAAAAGCAATGCTATAAAAGATTATGCATGCACTTACATAGTTATGCATTGGATTGGAATTAGGGCTTTACGATTATACTAATTTACCTAAAATATGCAATAGCCATTCTTTGACAATTTTAGCGATCTGGCTTGGATCACCATGTCACTAAAATAGGACTTTTCCTTTTGGGTAAGGTTTAATGCCTCCAAAAAATGTTCATTGACGCCAAAATGTGTTAATTTTGTTTTATATTAAATATTCATAACATATATGTCACTTTAATGTAGGTTTAACAAAGGGATTTTAAGCTAATAATCGTTTTGGCTTAACAAGCTTTGTTAATTTCTTTTACGTATGGCCATATACCTTTGGATAAGGAACTATATATGCCTATATCTAAAAGAATTAAGGCCAGTAAGAAAGATACAATTGAACTACGTTTTCTAGATTCTGTTCGGTTTATGCCATCGATTCTAGAAAAACTAGCAGGTTATTTGTCCGATATTGATATGGAGGTAGTAAAATCAACGTATTCAAATGATAATGAAATCGATTTAATGAAACGTATAGGCGTTTTTCCGTATGATTATTTGGATTCTGTGAACCATCTTGAAGAAACTCAATTACCACCACGTTATGCTTTTTTCAATAAATTAACTAATGAATCTGAGCAGGGTTAAAACTGAATACAAGGAATCTATTTACAGTTTTAGAAATGGAATATGTATAATTTTCATTCTAACTATATGATTCTGAAATATGGGGAGAGAGTAGAATTAAATGGAAACTATATTTTTTTTTTTTATTTATGATATTAAAACTCACTCATATCAAAACACTCTCTTTTCGATACATCTGCATATCTAAAAGTTAATGTTTACATTTTTCCCCTTCTTAACAAAAAAGTTTTAGGAATGATAAATGTGAATGTAATGGTGCAACTATTAAGGAATTTGTTGGTTTAAGGCTAAAATGTATTCAGTTAAAATTGATAGAGTAGATAGTAAAATTAAAAAAATTAAAGGTATTAAACAATGTGTAACTAATAAATTAACTGTAAGTGATTTTAGAAAATGTTTACAATATAAAAAATTATATTATGATTCAATTTATGGGGGTATTATAAAATAAATTCTCACTCACCATCAACACCAGCAGGTTATATGGAGAATTTATAGGAGATGATGATGAAATCTTCCTTAATGTAAATGTAGATTAGGTATAAACAAAAAATAATAAAAAAATTGTAAGGTAATATGCATTTAGTAGCGTAATATGAAAAACTAAACATTTTTGTTATTAAAGCTAAAAAATAATGCTTTTTAATTTCCAACAATCTACATCTGTTAAATATTTGTCATCATAGTCATTATTGTTATTGAACAAATGCTCTACCCCAATTAAAAAAGTATACTTGTATGTACATGTTAGTTTAAAAAACAATAGAATATAATTACAACTGTAGCCAAAAAAATTTAACAACTCCATACATAATTTATCCCTCTATCTTGTCTCTAAAAAATCACATAAAAGTGGCAATAAAAATTAGAGATTAATTAGGAAATCTATATCATATCAACAAATCGCATATAAGTATACAAAAAGAATATTTGAACAGAATTACTTTCTGTTAACATAAAATATAAAATGTGTTAATATAAACAACTAAACTTAAAACTAACAAATTCTTGTCTTATAAACTATTTATGTTTTAGCTTCGCATCACCTGACTTTCTTCTAGAAATTTAATTGCACACAGCGGAAGCTCCCACGAAAGCTGGTAAACATGTCGTCAGCAAAAAGGGTTTGTTTACATTTAAAAAGAATGTTGCAACATTCCTGGCGTTATCTTTTCCCCTCTTAAGAACAATTGTTCACAATTGTCTGTTCCTTCTTTATTTAATTTTTTTTTCCTTCTCTTCATCTTAAAAGAATGGGATATCATTTAGCCGCACATGTGATGTGGATATTCATTCTGTGGGCTAGATATTTGTTCGGACCACTAATGGAGGTGCAGGTACGTATGACTCTGCAAAAATTTTTTCAGGGCATCTTATTTTGTACAACGCTCTGACTACCTTGATATCAGGAGCCCAATGACGATAAGTATGAGGATGAGGAACACACTCGACACTCCGTTTATAATTGATCTGTACTTTATTGTGGTAATTTCCTTTGAGTTATAAAGACGAAGTTCATTTAGACTTTCGATTGTCAGCAGATGTTCAAATTTTTCCTCTATCTTGCGTATAGTAATTATAGTAATTGAAAATTTATTCAGAAAGGTACCAGACAAGCTGTGTTTAACAGCATCAATTTGTACAGTATCGTTTTATTCGTTGAATAGAAGCACACCAGGGGTAATCTCTCTAATCGATGGGACATGTTGGCTATTACTATAGATGCAGGATGATGCTAAGCTTTTTATAAGGTTAGATATGCATGTATTATTACTTAAATCTAACAAGTTATCAATATTACACATTTTTATTGAATTATATTTTTGCCATTCATTTTTCATTCCAAATATTCTATTTGCATTATTAATTATTTCTTTAAAAGTGGATCTTACAATTTTACTATTTCTTTTTACTGGTCTAATTGTTACATAAATTATTTCTTATTTAGTGGTATTTACACAACGTATAACAAAATTGAATTATTATGTAAAACATATATTTTGTTTTGTAAATGGCAACCTTTCCCTTTCAATTTTTCTAAAGCTAATTGTATTAATACGTTATTCAAAATCCTGGAATTTATTATTTCTTTTTTTACTCACTGTATGACATAGTACATTTATTAAATCTTCTTTGATTAATCTTATCTTATTTTGCAAATTCAACGCTATTTGACCAATTAGTCATCTTTACGAATTACATTTGAAATTCCACTAATTATATATGTTAAATTGCTTATTATTTTATCAAAAGCCTGATTAATTACTATTTGTTTATTATTATTTTCATTTATTTGAAACATATTGAACTTTAGCATTGCAAAATCATCGTGGTCTGGACTACCAGCGATATATTTCCGTGCTGTTCCAGTAACGTTAACTGATCTTATTTTTTCTAATAGTATTATTATTATTCTTATAATTCTTATAATTAGATGGTATTTTTTGAAGCAATTCCCATAACTGGCACACTTCGTGATGAAGGAGAGGGTAGAAAAGGATGGACTCAGGGATGTTTTCGTCTGTATTAAAGTCTTGTCATATAATGTCAAGTCTACCGTTCCATCATGAATTTTACTTCGGCCGTTATTGATTGTTATAAGATGGGATGTCGTGTAGTCTATTATTTGCAGAACAAATGAAGTTTTATGAGGCTTTTATGCACAGTTCTTCCAGATCTTCCTATCTATCTATTTCCTTTCTAAATCTTGGGGTCAACTTATTGCCAATTCGTCTTATGCCCCTCATAAAAAAAACTTCTCCTTTTGAGTATGTCTTTAGATGAGTCCTATTTCGGTTATGATAAGTAAGGTCAGCCAATTGTCTATCCTGTAACCTTTCAATTGTCTCCCTACGAAAACTTTCAAGTTGCTCAGGATCACCTGAAACTCCTCGTCCAAATAATACCGCGACAGGCTTTCTTCCTGTCACTGAATGGATCGATAAATTATATTCCTTGAACGATCTCTCCAATAAATCTTCAAATGTATTGTGGGCCTTTTCGACCATAAGACAGCGCATAATTTATTGAAGTGAAAACGTTCCTCCTGACCATTTGAAGTACTCGTATATGGCGTTGTGCCGTAAATTTGAATACCGAGTTCATTCTCGATCATGTGATTCGTTAAAATAGAATTAAATGATTTCTCATTGCAAGCAACCACGGTTTCAGAGATTAAGAAAAAAAAAGTATATCTCTCAAGGGCTGTTTTATATCCTCAGCTGCTCGAATTTGCCTTTGAAAATTTTAAAAATTTGTTAATCGCTGTTAAGACAGAATGATTGTCTGTAATGAAAATATCTAAATGGACTACTTGTCCTGGGTATTGTGGAATTGGGGTGGCCTGGATTTGCGGCCTAGCAGGGTGGCGATCATATTTGTTTTCCCTGCAAACAACAAATTTTTTACTATGCTATCAAGCTTCTTTCTCGTGGAAGGAAAGTAACACTTCTCTAAAATTTGAATTTTATTTTCACGAGCATTTCTATAAACTCAGTCATGTATACGCAACATAAAATCTTCCTGTTGCGCTGCATCTGTAACATCACCAACCTGCTGTTGAGTAAACCTTATTTTATGTTTGTTAAAAGGAAAGGGATAAATTTCGTGAATTTGTCCCATTACACTATCATCTGTTTTGATACAATTAATCACGGAAGGATTAAGATAGCGCTTTAAAAGTCCTATAAGAATGTCTGTCATAACGTGGCTCCATTATTAATGCCTGTGATAGGTAGGGAACACCAATTGAAATTGTTAGGAAGATTCCGCCTAAGAAGTCTTTAGAAAGATCTGGTTTTTAAATACATTAATTGGCACATCTACTGAATATATTTAATTATGAGAAGAGCTCTCGTCACTGTGAACACTAGAAGTTAAAGCATTTAACTGTGTGTGTGATACTCTTGACAAGGCGTCACATTCACTGGCTTGCAGAACAATCCATAATTGTATTCCTCCAAAACAGCCTTCTAGCGCTTCATCTTGTGGTTATTATTTTTATTACTCAAGGTATATGTAAGGGGTTGATGATCAGTATAAATTCTTACCTTTCCGTACCGTACATGAAATTTCTCAACGCATTTAACGCCCATATAATCGCTTACATTTCTTTCTCGTTAGCGGCGTAAGCTTCCTCGGTTTTACTTAAAGTCCGAGAAATAAACATTATCGGTCTATGCTTCTATGAAAGCACAGCCCCAATATCAAACTTCGATGCCTCTGTTGTCAAATCAAAGGGCTTACTGTAACCTGGATACGCCAACATAACATCTCCAGAGACAAGAGTACACTTTATTTTACAAAAATGCAGCCATTGGTTCAGCGTTCAAGCTTATTTCCAAATGCGCTGATTTATTTTTCGACACTCGTCTCTCCTCCCCTCTTAAAAGGTATGTCAGTGGTTTCGCCAACTTCGTATAGTCTTGAACAAGTCGGCGATAATACCCTGACAGGCCTAAGAAAGATCTCAACTCTTTTAGTGTTCCAGGAGGTGGAATCCTTGATATGGCTTCTGTTTTAGCCGGATTTATTATTATTTCCTCAGACGAAATTATGAATCCAACGAACTCAACAGATTTTTTAAAGAAATGACACTTGTCCAATTGGACTTTCATATTAGCATCTTCAAGTGTGCAAATGACGCATATGCTCGCCTTCAGTAAGGCTAAGCACGATAATATCATCAACATACACAAAATAGAATACACCTATGCAATCACGCAAAACGTCGTCTAAAGCTCTTTGAAGAATAGAAGGAGCATTTTTTTAAGCCAAACGCCAACCTGGTGTATTCGTGTTTTCTATTATTGAAGGAAAATTAAGTATTTTCCATGTCAGATTCTTTTAGCTAATTTGATGGAAACCAATCTTCAAATCGAACACTGAGAATAATTATTATTTCCCAATTGTGCAGGGACCTCCGTGATATCTGAAATCGGATATCGGTCAGCTATAGTGACTGCGTTAAGCTTTCTATAATCAGTCACTACTCTGTACTGTTTATTTCCTGCGGAATCAGGTTTCTGTGTAACTATCCATATAGGAGAGTTGTATGGAGACCTGGATGGTCTAATAATACCATCGCGAAGCATTTCTTGAATTTGTTTTTCTACTTCAGTTTTTAATGACATAAGATATGGGTAATACCGTGTATAAACGAGTATATCAGTACTGTGCGTATCTCGTCAACTACCTTAGTAGTATACGTTAATTTTTTGTTTGGCTCGGCAAAAATCTTAGATGTTTTTGCCACTGAGTCACTAATCATACTCTTTTGTTGTTCCGTCATATGTTCGTCTCTCATATTTATTGCGTTAACGGAATTAGATTTCCTTTAAAAAATCGTAATCTTCATTCCATTGTCAATTGTCATATAATTTTGTTTGGTATAAATGACTGCTCCCAGTTGCTTAAGACTTGCATTTCCCAAACTTCCATGAAATGCTTTTAGTGTGGGAAGAATATAAAACTTAAATCTAGACTCACGCATATTAAAACGATGAATAAATGTATGTTTCTTAATCTTTATATCGCCCGCCACTGATCGAGCAATGAAAATTTCTTTATTTGGATTTTTTTTTGGTAAATTGGGTTGAATATTATTTCTTGTTCAGCCAGTATCTATTAGAATATTTAAAATTGAGTCACTCTTCCTTTTAAATTTTACATATGGTAACAAAGAGTCCGTTAACCTAAAAAATGAAAGTTATTGAAGTCTACTGGTTGTTCATTGAAGTCGACTGGACCTTGTTTCTTTGAGCCCGGAACGACGGGGGAACTGGACTTTTACCATAAAAGTAATTAGGCTTGGGCCTATAATTCAATCTGTTCGAGCACATGCTTACGTCGATATCCATTGGCTCTGGCCTTTCTTGAGATTTTAGCCCAGATGTTCGTGGGGGTGCAAATCGCATTTGCTGAAAATTGTTTCCTGATGAACTATAAAAGTTTAGATTTTGGTGCACAGGGCGCCACCACGCTGATAAACATTCATAGCTGGTCGTGGCATGTAAGCCAAATGTGGACAGAAATTTTGTTGCTTCTGTTTTCTCCTCGATACCGGTGGTTGAGGATTTGATATTTTATTAGAGACGGTTTGAGTATTATGCGCGTAATTTGTGCAAAAATTTTGATTCTCAAGCTTCAAACACAAATAGAGAGCCTATCCACTGGTTCTTTCATACCCAAGAGGCGAGGTAAATCGCCTAAAAGTACTGTGACAAAAGTATCAAGAGCACTATCGCGGTAACTCTGCGCAAACAAGTCCAAAGGCTCGCTGGCTAAATCCATGCAGCCGATCTTATTAAAAATCAACGACAGGTGTGCATAAACCTGAAAAATTCTTGCACTGTTTTTCTTCCCTGTACCAATGATGTCATTTGATACTCTAATGTACGTATATCGTGCTTATTCGCGTAATGTACAACATCCGGAATTTTGTCTAATAAATTTCTAAATTTGGGATGGATCAATTGTTTGATCCTCGTAATTCTGATTCAGGTTCGCACTAGCCTGAAACAGCCTCTTAAATTGCGTCTCTAAAACCTGCCTCACTATCTCTGAAATCCTAGCTATCATCTGCGCCAAAGGTACGTTTTGTCCAGTAATTCGTTGCGTCTGGTCGCTAGTTGCCTGGGACGAAGTTCCGGCGAGGGGGTTGGACAAGGTTGTTAGGATTTGACATCACGGTATATTTATTTGAAATTCGCTTGAAATAACAGACCTTTTTTATATCTCTTTTTTCTTTTTACAAAATGTGTACAAAAATTTTCTTTGAAATTTCAAATTATAAAAGTATCAATATTTGAACGTTTTTATAAAGTGTATTCTTTTTTAGGGAATATAATAATTTAAATTTATTTATCCCAATTTCCTTAAACAATTTATTCTTAACAACCTTTATTTCTTGCTTTATATTTAGCAATTTATGATTAATTTTATCATTATATATATATATATATATATATATATATATATATATATATATATATATATATATATTATATATATATATATATTATATATATTAAATTCTTAATATTTCCTTTTCATTTTTTTAATATTATTAATTTAAAAAAGAAATTATATATTTTTTTCTAGTTCTTATTTTTTAATTTTTTCTTTTAAGACTTAATACATACTAATTCAAGTACATATATTCATACAATATATATATATATATATATATATATATATATATATATATATATTTATATATATATAAATATATATATATATATATATATATATATATATATATATAGATATTAAATTCTTCATATTTCCTTTCATTTTTTAATAATATTAATTTAAAAAAGAAATTATATATTTTTTTCTAGTTTTTATTTTTTAATTTTTTCTTTTAAGACTTAATACATACTAATTCAAGTACATATATTCATACCTGGTGTTCTTACGCTAATGTGATGATATCAGTAGACATGGTTTCCTTGATTTCATATTTTTAGATTTATTACACTACTTTTTTATACTCTAAATTCGTGTTTTTTTATACATATATCTTTTGTTCTTGTTAATTTTATTCTTTTAACATTAAATTCGTGTTTTTTTATACATATATCTTTTGTTCTTGTTAATTTTATTCTTTTAACATTTGAGTACTTTTTTCTTTTAGGTTTATTTGTTATACATTTTATTTATTTATTTATTTATTCAATTTAGTCAATAGATTTATTCCTTACAGACTAATTACAAAATATGTATGATATGAAAAGAAGTACAAAATTAAAATTATAAAAATTTTGCAAAAGATACAGCAAAAAGAGTAAAAATTTATCAAGTATTAAGAAAAATAATAATCTTGTGCTTTATAATATCAATATTTAATGAAAAGTCAACAAATTCGGACAAAAAATTTTATTGACGACATAATCTCATAAATGGAGCAGCAATAGCCTAATTAGATCTACATATTTTAATATATAAAGGTTTATAATGACGTAAATTTCGACAAGGGACATTAAATTTAACAGATTCTAAAAGAAACTCACAACAAATATTCCCATTTATAAGGTTCATCAAAGATGATACATTTAACATGGTACGACGACTGTTAAGATTAGGCAATTTAATTGAAGATAGTCTACAAGTATAAGAAGGCAGTATCACATAATTCTAACCAAGGTGACGCAAACAGAACAATAAAATTTGTTTCTGAGCAGATTTAATGCGGGTGATATGAATATTATAATATGGATCCTATACGACTGATCCGTACTCCAAAATAGGTCTCACAAGTGAAACATAGAGGTGCTTCGTAATGTAAGGATCAGAAAACTCCTTAGCCAACCGCTTTGTAAACGCAAGAACACCTCTAGCTTTGTTCACGGCCAAATTAATATGATCAATAAAATTTAATTTACCGTCGAGTAAAACGCCGAGATCAACAAATGAATCCACATTAATATTATGTTTACTGATATGTTTTTTTACACTTTTACTGTACATATTTTTTATCTCCATATAAACAGTATATATATTTTTTTAAATTTTATAAGTTTATCTCTTAAAAAAATTTTTTATTTTATTAGTTATTGTTTTATTCTTTTAAACAGCTTAATTTCGTTATGATTTTTTGTTTTGTTATATGTTTGTTAGGAAGAAAATACAATTCAATAGAAAATAGAAAACCGAAAATATTGAAGCGTTTCTTTTTTTGATTTAACACTAGATTGGTTTTATTTCTGTTTTGGTTTTTTTTTTTTGTTGGCATTTTATTTTCACCTCACTGTTAAGTTTTCCAATTTCAATAATGCTTTCTTATGGTATATTTTCTTGTTTAAATATTCATAATTTCTTTTAAAATTTTTATTGATTTTTGAATAATATAAAGATCGTTTTATTCTTCTTTTAAATTTATTAAATTACTTGCTTACCTTTCGCTGCCTAAATCAGTTACTAGGGGCCTGCTTCTCCACACTTATATCTCTAGTAGAGAACCAAATTCGGACAATCTGCGATTGTCCCATTGGATCCTTTGAACCGACAGAATATTTTATTTTTATATTTTAACACACGTTATTTTTATCACACGCGTTGTTCTATTCTGTTTTTTGGTCACCCGCGAACCGTTGCGAAATTTCTTTTGTATAACTCTTTTATTTCATATCTTTAACAACAAGGATGCGGGTCCCTGCTCGGACGCCAATTAAACGCTTTTTATTTTTGCGTTTTAAAAAATAACTTCTGACTTCACATCAGAAGTATTCTTTATTTGTTGAATTGTGTACCACAACTAAACTTTAACAAACTCTTGTCTTATAAACTAATTTTGTTTTAGCTTCGCATCACCTCACTCTTCTAGGAATTTAATTGCACGCAGCGGAAGCTCCCACGATAGCTGGTAGACATGTCGTCAGCAAAAAGTGTTTGTTTTCATTTAAAAAGAATGTTGCAACATTCCTGGCGTTAACTTATGCATGCATCCGTTAATTAGAGAGGCATATACACACAAGACTTAGACAGCGCAAGCCCACATACACACACATCACTGGAATAAAAACATACACATATGTAGTGGACTTTCTGGATCATAGTTGAAAAATAAGCTGTTTTGAGCCTTATTTGCTGAGAATTATCTACAGCGTATATGTATACAACCGAACAAATTAATAACAAGATAATAAATAAAATAACAAATTTAGTTTAGTTGTGGAATAGATGTAAATGTAAGTGGACGTATGTTGCTTGGCTTTTACAGATTGTTTGTTTGTGTAGTTGTTTACCTTTTTAGTTTTTCTCTTCAACACACACAGCAAAAATTCTCTAAACTACTACACAACAAATTTATCTTTATGGTCACCACTATTCTGGATCATGAATCAGCATGCATACTGTCAGCATTATATACCGACTGTAGCATAGTCATGATACTAATATTGTATCGAAAAAGTGATGTTTAACATACACATAGTCCATAAAGTCTGCGTTCACATTAGAGATATATATTACTGTTAGAAAATACTAATTATATACCTAATAAAAATAATTTTTCTTTCATATATATTTTCTTAACATTCTTTAGTTCAAATACCCCAAAAAAATTCCAGATTTTTTCCTTCGTTTTTTAATGGCAGGCCATAAGTCTGGTAACGCATAAATAAACCCACCAAAAAGTCGGCGTTCACTTGTTTTGTTATTAAAGTACCGTTATTTTTAAGACTTTTTTCATCTTGTCAATCACTTTCCATTTTTAATTGTCACAAAAGATCGTTTAACAAGGTCAGGTCCAAATTTCTATTATAGAGTTTTAAAAAAATTTAAACGTGGAAAACAAAGGTAAAGATTTTACTATTGCGGAAAGAAAAATTGTCATAAAATTGAGAAAAGAAGGGAAAAGCATCCGAAAAATTGGCCAAACTGTTGGGAGAACGTATTCCTCTGTCCAGCGCGTTATCAACAACTTCAAAGAAACCGAAATTTAACCATCTAAACCGCGGTCTGGACGTCCAAAAAAGTTATCAGAAAGATATTAGCGCAAAGTAGTTAATATGGCGAAGGTAAATATTCGCATTACGTCTACAAAAAATTTTGCATAAAGCTGGATATCATGGCAGAATAGCGCGTGGCAAACACTTCACATCTGCTGTGAATAGACTAAAGCGCATTCAATTTGCTCATAATTACATACATATATAAAAAAGCCCCCTGAGCTTCAAGCGAGTGTAAGTTCTGCATATTTTTTATAAAAGTTCGTAAAATTGTGTGACGAACTGAGCTTGAGAAACAAAATCTTGTTGGTACAGCAAAGCATGGTGATGGATGGAGGTATGGTGTGGGGATGTGTGGCATGGCGGCTTCCGGGGTAGGTTAACTAGAATATTTCAAATCTACAATGGATAAATATGGGAACATGTATACTTTAATGAGAAGTTTGAAACAAAGTGTAGCAAAACTTAATTTTTCAACGTCGTTTTGGTTCCAACAAAATAACGATCCAAAGCATACAGCGGAGATCTTCAGACTTTAGCTTATGTATAATGTGCCAAAACAGCTTAAAACACCACCCAATCGCCTGACTTTAATCCCATTGAACATCTGTGGGATCTATTAAAAGAGATTTTGTAAACTATTATGCTGAAAGAATGGGAGGATGGATTTTTAAATTTAGCATTTTTGTATATTCCTTAGAACTTTTATAATTTATTTTAAGACTGACTTTTTGATGGTTATATATACTTGTCATGGCATTTAAAATCCCTTATCGTGAAAATGGAGAAACATTTTTGGTTATTTTTTTAGCTATTTTGAGTACCTACGTTTAATAAAACGTATAAGAAAGAATATTTATTAAAACTCAACACTTGCGATTTGTATTTTCATAATACAGAGTAGCATGAACGTGTCCACCAATAAATATACTCACATTTTCATTGATTGAAATCCTATTTCAAATAAAAATAAGAACATCAAAAAAACTATTGCTTTATTCATACCATGAGTGAGAATATAATGTTTTACTTAGTTAACACGAAGAGATTTTTCTAGTAGTTCTCACTCTCATCTCATATTTTCTATATACGCAATAGCAATGTTACCAATTTGGTAAAATCATATAATCATTGTGTACGTTTTACCTATTGCTTAAATGATTTTCCTTTTTCCTACATCTGGCAACACTGATCTTTAAATGGATATTGTTTTTGCATGAACTTTATCGATATTCGTTCAAAACATTTTCTGTTTCACATTTGAGAATATTGGTGTGCTCTTGTATAAAGCCCTCATTAGCTGACAGCTGACCGTAGAAATCGTAAATGTAAATGTAAACGTTTTGTTACTTATAGAACACTTAAAAACGTGTCATGTGTTCTTAACCTAAGGAAGAAAAAAAATATTTAAGTATACATACATCAAATATATTAGAAAAATAATAACAGCTGTGCAAAACTCTGATGGCACTTAAATATGTGCACTTTATTTAAAAAAATGTGAAAAAAGTACAGAAATTATTTAAATAGTACCAAGACATTACTTGAAACTTTCATATTTAAATGATAATAATTTATGAAGCTTAAGGTTTTTAAATAAAAATTATTTTATTTTTATATCAATACATTTGTATGTAATTTATTACAAATAAATATAACTAATTACATATTTTCTGCCGAAGCTACACAAAGAAGTAGATAAATATCGATAAAAAAGTAAAGAAATTTTTATTTAAAATTATCTTAGGCTTGAATAGTTATTAACATTTCATTAATAAAGGTCAGAAAACCAGAATAATAGAATAACTTTTATATGTAATTAGATTATAATTCTGGTTTTCCACATACATACATTACTGGATATATATAATGTATTATACTTATAAAAACCTTTATATTTTTATTTTTATTGTTATTTATGCTATCTTTTATGTGTATTGTTACTTATATTATCTACGCTTGTACGTACAATTATTTTGCAATCCTTGGCATAAACGTACTATATATATGCATAATATATAATTCATACTAACCTATAACTTTTGCTACAAAGAAACAAATACGATTGACAAATGCTCTTATTAGATTTTACAAAAGAAAAAAAGAAAAATGATTTGAAACATATTTAATATTTTTGTATTCACCAAAAAAAAAAGAGTAAAAATACCCCAATAATATTCAACATACAAACAGCTCATCTCTGTTTGACAAATGTCACGTAACGTTGCTGTCAAATTCTATTTTCAATAGATTGGAACACACATTCATAGCTTTTCATATTACAAAAGCGATCAGCTGACACATTCTACGTTTATGTTCGGCTAATTCTGCCTTAAGCGAACACACAATCTTCATTATACTTATGTCTTAACTATCTAGTGTTGATTGTTCTCTTTTCATAGTTATGCATCTGTATTGAATAGAAACGAAATGAATAAAAAATAATGATGAAGGTTTCATGATCACCATTGTTGAGTTTCATGCAACTTTATATTCCTAAAAAAATTTATGGTGAACGCAGACTTCGTTTGCTATGTGTACATACATAAATAAATTACTATCACCATTACATGTTTATAGTGAAAAGAAAGACATCAAGTTTAAAATCAAAACAGCAAAAAATAAAAATGATTAACTTTTTCAATAAAGTAATCATATACATATGAGTATCTGGCTTCTAAAAAAGTACAAGACAACATATACAGACTCCTAAATAATATTATTCTTTATTTCCTCCTTATAAAAATTCTTTAAAAAACATACGCCCAATTATATAAAGCAAACCATCATACAAACATGTTATATATGTATGAAAACATACAAGCGATCAGTGTCAGTGCAAACAAAATTAAGTTTATATGCATAGTAAATGAATTATAAGCAGTTACTCAATTGAAACATGTAATATCAAAACATTTGTGTGTTTAGTTATTAAGCAAATAATTTCCTTACCAATTCCATAAAAATAGTCATAAAGTAATTTATATATAAGTTATCACTTTATATCCTCTTTAATAGGTACACTAGTCAGAAGTTTGCGTACAAAACTTTTTATTTCATTTGGGACTCTGTATTTCTAAGAATTCGCAAAAAGCTTACACTTTTTTGTCTTGTAATCAATCTTAGATACATGTAATATATTATAACCAAAATTTGTATTTGAAAATAAGTTAGTTTAATTGCTAGGCATCATAATTAAAAAGTGCATTAATTTACTCAGAAAATGTCTGCGTACACATAAAATATTAAACTATTAATCGTTGTTTTATAATTCATAGGTGTTAATTTCGTTGCGTTTTTAATCAAATTTGTGTATTTGCTGTAAGAACATTAATTACAATTTGTGAAATAACATTTTTTTGCAATGGGTTCAAAAAGAAAAGCATTTATTCTGCTGAAAGAAAATTTATTATTTTTCTCAGAATTCAAGGAAAAACCTTCAAAGAAAATGCAGAAAATGTAGAGCAAATGCGTTCCTCTATCTAAAAAACCATTGACTTTTACAACGTAATTGGAGGCTTTGTATTAAAATCTCGTTCTGGCCGTCCTTCAAAACTAATTTTGAAAGAAAAGAAACATCTCATCAAATCTGTGCATCAAGATCCCAAAATAATAGTCTTAAAAATGACTGAAAGCATTAATTTACAATTAAACAGGAGTGTATGTGATGATAACTTCAGAAATATCTTAAGTCGAAACGGTTTTCTTGCTCGTATAGAACGTAAGAAGCCCTTTATTTCATTAAAGAAGTCAGAGAAGTGGAGATGTAATGATTAGGGGGTATGTTCTGGCTAATGTGGTATACAATTTTCAGGTTATTGAGTCCATTGTGAAGAGAGCTTACCTATGCATTCTAAAGGTCTACTGGAAGCAAGATTTAACGAAACTGGGTTTTGATATTAATGTTTTATTTAATAAGAAAACGATTCTAAAAACGCAGCTGATAAAGCTTCAAATTCTTTATAATGTTCCAAAACTGTTGCGTGTGCCACCACAGTCTCCAGATCTCAATCAATCAATCAATATTTATGGGATCGGTTGGATAAAAAATGCTCCATCATGTTATAATATCAAAAACTATATTAAAAAAGTTTTGCCAACTGAATGGAAGGAAATATCATTGGATGTTACCACAAAACTGGTCTATTCCATGCAAAAAAAATGGCTGTGGTTCTCAAAAAAAAAAAAAAAAAAAAAAAAAAAAAAAAAAAAAACCGACTATCCAACTAAACACTAATTTATTGTTAATGCTGTTATTAATATCCAAAAACAAGATTTTTTTTATGTGCATACATTTTTGTACACAGATTTTTCTGCGTATTATTTAACACAATTTTACTTTTAAGTGATTAATTTGTGTATAATTAATTTTATTTGCTGGATTTTAATATTTATTAAAAATATTATTGCACAAGATTTAATTTAAAAAAAAATTAATTTTATATTCTTAAAAGCTGTTGTTGTGTCATTTTTTTATATGATCTTGGACATAATGGTCTTGTACGCAGACTTTTCTGACTAGTGTAGCAAAAATTCATATATCATTTCAGCAAAGAAACAGTTCTATATTCTAGTAAAAAACGTTTGATTTCTTCACAAAACAAACCATAAGAATATATATACATTAGGGTGGGTCGATTTGTTTGGACACAAAAAATCGCCCAAGTGACAAGGAAAATCGTATTCTATAGATCAAAATAAAAAACTATGCTCAAGGACCCATACCTCTAAAATGAATTCTTATGCTCCTTATTTTGACTCAAAGGTCAAACTTTGAAAAATCCACTTCGACCGATTTAAAGTGCCCCAATCGAGTCTAAATGTATGACCGACCCCCACATTCAGGCAAAAAGGAATTTGGAAAACCCAATGTAGTTATACTGTATTGTTGAGATTTTTTCGGTATTTCAAAAGACACAAAAAAATAAATGTAAAGAAATGAAGTACAAAAAAAAGAGTTGTAAAAGAAGAAAGTTTAAAAAAAGGTTAAAAAACATTTAAAAAATTTTTTAAACATTCCAACACATTTAAAATATATATTTAATATATTTCGTGACATCTTTTGTTGTGCTGTGCTGGTGTTTTGAATATTTTCCCAAGATGAGTGCCAACTAAAAAATTCTTAAAACTCTTGATTATGGTCTTTGTATTAAGCTATATTTAATTTTAAGTATTGTTTTTTTAATTTTTTCAGCTAAATGAATCCACCATTCTCAACACTGCAAGATGAAGCAACAAAAACATCAACAACTATCGAGAACCCAATGAGTGTTCTGATTTGACTGATCTTAATTTACCAACCGAGCTGGATATCTTGAGATATTATTTTTACTTGAGCGAACGTGCTAAAAGCGAACAAAAAATGTTTTCCTACTCAAGTATCAAATAAGTTGATTGGAATTTGGGAAAAACTTGGTATGGAAATAATTGTAATATGTGAGATTTCTGCTGCTCCGCTTCTACCACATTGGCCGTCATTTTCGTAATGAAAGTCTCTGCTGGCCTACTAAATCTCAACCTTTGCTACCGCCAAAAGATAAAAAGAAACGTTTAATAGCACTATACGGTAGGATGAAACAGAAGTGAGGTTCCCGGTTAAACAGTACGCACGTGCTTGCTAGCTAGCTCGCTTATAGAGGAATGGGCGGGAATCTTGTTTACCTAGGTAACCAAGCATAATTACAAAAAAAAAAAAAATCACGTGCGCTTTAACAAGCCCTTTGCGCTCAACACACCTGTTTCCCAGATCTTCCTACACACCAATGATAGACAACCAAAATGTCAAGCTTAGTGGCCTCAATATCCTCCCTTCTTATGTTTTCTATTGGCCTAAGAGTATCTTAGAAACCCCGAATACAAGTAAACTTTTTAGCCGATACCTAAGCTTCACTAAAAACAAATCATATTATATCATATTTCAAATTCACTTAAAAAAAACTTAATATAAAATGTAACTATGTCAAACATCTCCGGATTTAAAGATACAACTATAACTAATTTTCATCAAAGAGATCTTAAGCTTATATTTAATTATTATTGTTTTCGTTTTTTTTTTTTGTTATTTTTACAAAATTCGATTTTTCTTTTACTTAAAATCTCTTTAACAGCAGTAACACCAAAAACTAATTATGATAAATAAATGATGAATGGAAGTATAACAAAAAAAATAAATTAATTAAAAGAGTGTGGTAAAATAAAGTTAAATCACTTACAGTTTAGTTTTGTGCTACTCTTTATGTTTCAAGTCCATCGTTGCTTGTTGAAGACCTCCAGCAAAATGATGTTGATAGTTGTTGTTGTACTCTGTTGTAAACTTCTTTTTTGATTTTAAAGTGTTATACTCGCACTTTAGAATGTAGAAATGTCATTTAGTAATAAGTTGTTTTAAGATTAATTTTAAAATAGATTTGTAGGGTTTTCATTCATTTTTAATAGGTATTAATATTTTAAGTAAGTAATATTTAGGAATACTTTAATAAGGATATAGGGAAATTAGCGTAATTTTGATGATTAGGTTAGATTGATATTGTAGGATTAAGTTAAGTTTTTAAATTTTAATGTATAGTCCTACTTTAAATCAAAAATATATTCGTTAATTAAATAGGGTAATTAAATAAATATTTAACTAGTAGTTTTAAGTGGTCATGATTAGAGTAATTTATTCGTGGACATTTTAATAACTTTTAGTTATATAAAAAAATCTTTTAATTATATTAATATTTGATGTAGATTTTAGGCTAAATTTAAGTAGATAATGAGAATTGAGGATAAGTTTAGCTAATTGTAGCACATTATAATTAGGTTATAGTTGTTATTAAGTGGTAGATCTTTACATAAGTTGTATTTAAAGTATTTAATTATATTATAAATTTAAGAATATTTTAAGAGTATTTTCATAAGTTATTTTAGTTCAGTCTTAAGGTTATTTAATAAACTAGTTAGCTTTTTTCTTATTAAAGATATTTAATTTAGGTTGTCTTATGTGAATTATTGGTTAGATAAAACCGATAACCTTATAAAAGCAAATAGATTGTCGATTTTCTTTTCTTTGGAACAAGAGGTCATATTTTCAATAGAGTGGTGTATTTAATAAGAAACATCCTGTAGACCATTCTAGGCTCCAAATCAGCCAAATATTCTCCTCTACTATACAGCCAATTACCGACCAGTGTACTCAAATATAGCAATGGGTGTTGAAACGAAGTTTTATTAGGTGTTTGGAGTGTTGCTTTAAGTGAAGTTCCGGGGAAGATCAGGACAATTAATAGCCCCTTTGGACCAGTCGTTTTCCCCGGAAACGTGTAACCTATTGTGTGGCTGAAGAACGAATTCTCTCTTTAATGCGTTGTGCGATTCTCTGGACAATCAACTACAAAGGGATTAGTTCTACTCTTTTAGGAATTAAATCCCTTATTCTATCAGAACACATTCCGTTATAGTACCGCCACATTGCGGCGATGCTCTAACGAATCAATAGGCTACCATCGCGTTATTAATAAGCAGTTTCGCCCTCACCTGTACGCGATCGAGAAACTCCAAAATAGACTTTGAAGCACCGGCTCATATATGAGAGTTTCATTCCGTCTTGGGTCTGTTATAGGTCTTGTAAACATTGAGAAGCTCAGATGGGGTGCAGTATTTCTTGCACCGTCTTAAAAAACTGAGACAATGGAGTGCTTCTTTCGGCATTCGGAAAATGTGGTCGTTCAAACGGACATCATCATCTGATTCCTCAATATCTACATTACCAATAGATACAGACAAAATCACACTACCACGTCTGTGTGCCAGAAAACAACACTGGGACTTGCGCGCATTAAAATCGACTCGATTCGCACGACCTCACTCGGAGGTTTTTGCCAAGTCGCTTGTTAGTGTGTCATTTATATTCCTCCTTTTCACCCCAACCTCCAAAAAGCTCGGCCTACGATCAAAAGAATATGAATGACGAATATTGCTGTCGTCTACGAAAAAGTAAATAGGATTGGAAGTGAGAAGAAGAAAATCATTAAGATATATTAAGAATAAAGTTGGAGAAAGAAAAACCCTTGCAGTAACCAATCTTATAGAACGATCTCTGAGAAAGCTCGATATATGTTTTTTAAATCGCGTTAACTTCGGGTAAAAAAGTAGTGTTCTGTCGCCCGTGTCGTTCACACGTATTTTTCTGTTTAGTCCGTGCTTATTATCCTCGTCTTAAATCAGAATACTCATATAAATTTTACGAATTAATATTAAAATTTTTTATGAATACACAAGATAATACAAGAAAAAAGGAAAGAAAAACGGTAAATTTTAAGTTCTTCAATAATAGCATATACTATATTAAAACAACAATAATTGCTGGAGTGACAAATATAAATCAATATAACAAAACAATCATTACACTTGAAGAAATAACAAATTTTAAATAACAATAACAACATAAACTAAATAGAAAAAAAGAAAAAACAAAAAAAAAACGGTAAACTTAAGCATCTACACAGTTTAACAACAATAAAATAAAAACATTCAGTATACTTAACGAAAGGATAATAAATAAATTTTAAAAGACAATAACAATATTAACCAGATAAGAGTTAGAATATATTTTAAAACTGTGTATATAAAAGTATATGTAGTAAGCTTTCATTTGGTGTGTGACTTCACTATTGTTCAACTGGCGGTGCTACGCCCATATAAAATTTGTATTTATATGTCTTTATCTTTGAAACGGTAATAGTAGGAGTCTCCAAATTTGGCCCAAATAACTTTGTGGTCAATACAAATCATCAGTCAAAAATTGGGCAGAATTGGATAGTTAAGAGTAGCATCTCCCATACAAAGTAAATATTGATTTTGCATATCTTTGGAACGTTAGTAGTGGAAGGTTCAGAAGTGGTTAGTAGTTAATACACACCATAAGTCGAAATATGGACGAAATTGAATTGGTGAGTGTGGCATCTCCCATACAAATTAAATATTGATTTTTCTATATCTAAAGAACGATTAGAATGGAAGGCTCTGTATTTGGTTTAAGTGCCTTCTTAGCCAATGCCAGCAACCACTTCGCATGTATGATGGGGAATTTAACTGTCTTTGGGTTAAGTTCAGAAATCAGGGCACACCTTTTTCACTTCGGGTTTCTGCACAGCAGTCTAAGCGCGGGGAGAGAAGTTTCCACATCTGGCTTCGACTCTCTTTAAACAGTGAAATTGTTGTTGCTGGTGATTTCAATGTTCACAATTCGTCTTGGCTAAGCTATTCTGGCCGCACAACTCCTGAAGGCCAATATGTTAAGCTATTTGCCGCGAAAAATCACTTTGGGCAACTAGTGAATGAACCTACACATATATCATATATCTTGTGTAGATGGGTACCAAAATATCACCCTTGACCTTTTCCTCACCTCTAGGTAACTCAGATCATTGTACCATTTCTGCCTCTTTTTCTTTTTCCGCCCTTCTTAACGTCTCACCTACAGCTAAGAGACATGATGACGGAAAAGCACGTTGGACTGAGTCCAACGATTTCTTTGACAATTTTAATTGGATATTTGTTTCCCCGACTCAAATGTCAATGCCATGGCAGAGATGGTCGCTAGAATAATAAAGCTGGCGACGGATATGTTTATTCCTTCCAAGCAGATTTCAATTAAATCAAGAAATAAATCTTGGTTCAATCGGACGTGCAGACTGGCTGTCAGATCTAGAGAGGAAGTATTCAGGAATTGGCGCAATAAATGCGACCTTACTTATACACTATCCAAACAGACGTGATCTTCGTGTGTCGCAGTACTAAGGCGTGAAAAGGCTCTTTATGATCAGCTTCTTCGTGCTAAAGTTCTTATTTTTCCCAGGGGAAGTAAGAGCTTTTGGTCATTCGTCATTCATATATATTCATTCATATATATATATATATATATATAGAAAAAATCTCTCGTGCCAGAAACCCGAACCAGTACGAATCATACCAGAAGTTTCCAGCAGAATAAAGACATCCTGGTTTGATGGTAGTACACCTTTGGCGGTATTTAAATTTCAATTCGAGACATTTGCCAGCAGAAACGGATGGGACGATAAAGAAAAGTTTTCTAGAACTAATTTTGGCGTTAAAAGGTGATGCAGCAGAAATTTTAGAAACTATGCCAGCCAGCTACAGAAACAACTACAACGACTTAATGGTGGCGCTACAGCGCAAATTTGGCGACGAGCACAAACGCGATTTATACCGCATGGAATTAAGGTGCCGAACGCAAGAGGCTAATGAATCATTACAAGCCTTTGCAATAGATTTCAAGAGGTTGGTGCAGCTTAGTTATCCAGGGGAGATCTAACCACTAGTAGAGCAAATTAAGACCGAAGCATTCATCAATGGTATAAGAGACCCCGATATTAAGTATGCCGTGGGTGCTGCTCATAAGGCAACCTTTGTAGAGACCGTGGCGTTTGCATAGGTACATAAAGTGTATAGCATGAAAACTGCTAAAGAAGATTACATTACAGATATCAAAGAGGTGGTAGAGCGACTTCTGGCCGAAAAAGAGCAAAGGACAAAAAGGAGGTGCCAAAACTGTGGCAAGAGCGGTCATTTTCAAAGGCATTGTAGGGCACCGCTCATAAGTGCAAGATTTGCGTCACCATGGAGATATGACAAATGGAAGAACATTAGCTATAGAAAACCCGAAGAATTTAGTTACAAACGCCTTACCAATAGAGGACAGCCGCATAAAATGGGCTTAGTTATATACAACAGAGTACAAATAAATGAACGCAGTAATGTAAATGAGGTTGGCCATAATGGTGATGGTCATCATAGAGGCTGTGACATGAAAAGATTGCCACGTAACAGTGAAGCTTGTTACAGGAGTGGAAAGAGTAAAAACGAATGTAAGATAGCAGGTGATAAGGCCAAGGAGATCATTATCAATATCAGACAATTACGTCTGGAGGTTATCGAGGACTTGTCAACGGCTCAGAGGAAAGACCCTGTACTGGCAAGGATAATAGCGCTAAGGAAAACGACAGACGGCCTCCTAGTAAAAATATATCAGCAGATAGCCCTCGAATAAAGGCTTATTGGGCTCAATGGGATAATTTAAAGCTAATAGATGGGTGCTTATACCGAAGCTGGAAAAGTGCAGATGGCAATACAACTTCGAATCTAATAGTGGTTCCTTCTTCAAAAATGAATGAAATTTTAAATCAGTCCCATAAGGAACAAAGCGGAGGGCATCTTAGCGTATCAAAAACAGTAGAAAAATTAAAACAGTGTTGTTACTGGGTTGGATACCAGCAAGCTGCTACCTTGCAAACTGCACTGAATGTCAGTCAGAACAAATCAGAATCATCTGCAGCATTACAAATCGAGAGCACCAGTCTATAATGCCAGGAAAAACAAAAGTCCCAAAGAACTTCATAAGACGATGCCTACACGACTAGAAGTTGACCGTGATAGGTTGAAAGCCATGTATGATCGCGCAGCAAACACGGAAGGCTTCCATGAAGAACAAGTGGTTCTACTCTACAACCCACAGCGGAAGAAAAAATTATCTACCAATCTGCAAACTAACTGGGATGGACCTTACAAAGTAGTCAAAAGGTTAAATGATGTGGTATACAGAATACAGCAAATAATAATATCCCGCGAAAAAAAGAAAGTGGTAAACTTAGAACGACTTGTGAGCTATAGGAAGAAGGCTAATGAGCCTATTCGGGACGATCAGGCTTAAGTGGGAGGCAGTGGAACAAAATTAAGTGCTTATCGTCATACACAAGGGTCATTGTAAAAGAGAAAATGGAGAAGCCTCTTGTAATATGGATCGGGGAAAAAACGAATTCCAGTTGACGGAGATAGTATAAAACAGATGGCATTAAGATTTTGTAACCAGATAAAATAAAATAACCGGAAATATCAGACCAGAAAGATAAGAAATATGAATTTTTTGCAAAAACTAGCTAAAATAATTGAAAATGGTGCCTACACAGATCAGGTATGGGAAGCGTAGGAGACTGGCCTCTTTTGGAAACGAATGCCTAGCCGGAATATATGTAGCTAAAACCTAGAAAACCTCTAGTGGACTTAAAGTTGCTAAAGATCGTGTGACTTTTTTATAATGCTCCAACGCTTCTGGAAATCGAATGTTAAAACCATACCTGTTAAATTACGATTATGATTAGTAATCAATTACATTACTTTTAAAAAAGAATCCTAATGCTTAGTAATTCTAAAAATAGATATTTCTGATTACTAATTAATTACGATTACAAATGATCAGAATTACTGCCAATTACTACAAAATAATCAAAAGTAATAAAAAAGTAATCATAATTATTTTCAGTGATTCGTTTTGATTCTTTTTGATTGCTTTCAGCAACTGTATTAAAAAATATTTAAAATTTAATTAAACTAGTCAAAATCAGTTCAAGTAAATTTTAAATATTTATTTCAAGTAAATTCTAATTAGTAATCATTACGATTACTAATCATTACTTAACATGTATGATTAAAACCCGTACTTGTAAACCGAGCTCTAAAACCACGGTCAATGAAAGGCGTCAATATGGATTCATTACCTGTTCTCTGGGTAGCAACCGAGCTTTTTGCCGAATGGTTTTATAAATGTATTTTACCGGAAGTTCGGCGCTACATGAGCGATAAAGGCCTTGATTTTAAAGTTCTGTTGATTATAGACAACGCACCAAGTCATCCACATTTAGTGCATCCGAATGTTTAACTTTGTTTTCTGCCACCTGGACTGTTAACTGTTATGGACTATATCAAACATGTTGGATTAGCGGCTATCAGAATTAAAAGAATCAACGTTAAACGCATGTTGGAAATCAGTTTGGCCAGATTGCATTAAAATGGCGGTCTAGTCCTTTCTAATACGGCTGAGTATTCCAACGTCATAGCAATGCCTCATGATGTTGGAGGAGAAGACTTTCATGATTTATCGTCTGCGGATATAGAGGAATTGATGTTAGATAAGGCTCTAAGCGATGATGAAATAATTGATTCTGCGCTTATGAAACCCGAAAGTATAGAAATGAGTGATGATGTCAGAAAGTGATACTGATTAAAAATTTATTTTTGTCATTTTATATTTAGGTTTTTTAATTACTTTTTCTAAATAAACTGATTTTTCTTCTTCTTTTTATAAATTAATGTTTTATTCAATAATGACTTTTTTGTTGTTTTTAGTTTAAATGCAACTTAAATTTTAATTATTTACTTACATATTTATTTTATTTTGCTAGGATTTTTTTACGTGGAACCAATTCTCTTTTTTATATGGATACTCTATCGAGGAACGTATATATAGCTTAAAAACAAAATTGGGTGTTTTCAGTAAAAAAAAAACTTGAAAAAAAAAACAGTTTTTACACAAAGTATAGAATAAGTGAGAAATTAAAAAAAGATAAAAACTTAATTCTTTGGTCCACAAGAGTCTAAGATTACATCAAACTTTGCTTTATAAGATTTTTAATAACTGATGCAACCTGTTTTTAATTTTGCAACCTAATTATGTTTATTAAGCATTGAGTACGCCAAATTTTTTTTTAAATTCAAAGAAGACCTTCTCCCATTCTTGAGCTAGAATTGACTTAAGGTGCCGAACAGATGACGGATTCGTTTTTTGTGCCTGTACTTTTGATATGCCCACAGGTGTTCAATAATCTTAAGATAAGTAGATTGAAGTGAATACTCTAACGGTACTTGACGGTATATGGCAGCTACATGCCATACATACACATCTACTATTCTGATACAGCTTTTCGGAGCTTGGAAGAAATTCCTCCTATAAAATAAAGAGGTACATACATAAATTTATTATTCTGCCTATGAACTTTAACCTACCGACATAATATGTCAACATGCACTCTATATCACGACTTATCCGCCGCCGTGTTAAACAGCTGATCTTAGATTTTTTGTAGCTAAAGGAAAATTGAGTTTTAATATATAATACTGCCTGAAAAATCAGTAAGAACAGATGTTTTTATTAAATCGATGAGAACTGATTATATTAGTTCTCTAAGGGAACGGCGTTACAATTACAAACTATTTGGATCAATTGACAAAAAAAAAACAATACTCTCTATCTTCAATGAAATTGTCGATAAGGAAAGGCTAGACAAAGAACATTCTTACACAACTTCTGCTCCAAATGAAAAAAAGTGGAAGGCAAAGCTATAGCTATAATAGTATTGGCGTTGATATAATAGACATGGGGTAAAAAGATCGTATTAAAAGAAAAAATTTTCAAATTTCAAATTTTCCTTTTTCAGCTTGATTTGCTTTTTTCTGAAGTTAATATTATAGAGAATCCAATTAGTTCTGGTTTTTATGATTATGTAGAAACTTCAGATTGTAACTCCTTAGATAATGGAAAGGTGATAACAAATTTTGTTTTAAAATCCAAGTAAAATTCTTTATAAAATAGGATAAATATAACAAATTTTATTTTATTTTTATACCATACAGGGGAAAGCACCAGAATAATCTACAATATGAAGGAAGATAAAATGGATGATCAGCTCTACTCGCACCCAATTTCTTTGAAAATTATAAACCCCCCTTTATTCAAACGAGGATATTCAATGAATCTATTGGAACTAATACAAATAAATATGGGTCTTTTTATAAATGTATCATTACATTGATGAACATAATTTTCATAAATACAAAAAGTAATAACTGCAACTATGTATTAGATTGCAGCGTATTTTGCATTTTGGGCCTCTTGTTGTTATCATTTTTTACTTTTTAAGATCACAAATGAGTTATTAGAAAAAGCATCACAGGGAATGAAAGGGCGAATGAATTGACAAGCCCATCGGTTTGGAAAATGCTTATGTCTCACGTTAGAATAAGGGCAAGAGGGACCAGAATAGTTTTTTGGGCATCGTAGCGGGGTACTCAAGCTAACGGGCTCACCTGGATCGCATATGATTGGTGGAGGACATGCAGTGTTGTGTAGGGCTTATGTGAAGGATGATGAAATCCACGAACATTTCCGATGCCACTGTCAGAGCAACACTATTCTGGACATTTCTTATGGGTCTTAAATGGAAGACACTAAGACATTCTGTCAACAGCAAGGAGTTCATCACGATTATATTTTCGGGATTATATTTTTTCTTTATATTTTTTCTTTAAGAAAGTACTTACTCATGAACGTACTTAACTTACTTACTTAAGTACTTATTTACTCATGAACTTACTTAAGTACTTATTTATGTAAAGTATATACCATTTAATAGATCTGTTCCTCTATTTCAAAATCCTTCATGAATCTTAAAATCGGTTAATTTTCAGCGAAGTTATTTGCTTATAGGTACATGCAATTACAAAAATCCGGTTTTTTACCCGTAACTCACAATTATGGAGGTATTTTGAAAATTTAAAAAACAGTTCCTTGTTATTCTTGGTAGCACTTATTAGAAAAATGGTACTTTTCCCAGGTATTTCTATTTCATTCTTTCTTGTCGCATAGGTTTTTGTCTTGTATATATATATATTTTTTTTTCAATAAAATATAAACTCATATAAAGATTGCTGTTGAAGGATCAGAGTGACAAGGCAAGATTATGTTTTAACATTGTAAATTAGAAATAACTTTATCCAACAAAATATCTTATTGACGCTAATTCGATGTTTATAAGAGAAGAGTTATCAGAAACATCTTCCAAAAAATAATCTGCATATATATGTTTATCGAACCCAACATCGCTTGGATTTAATTCGTTATGTTTAGTAGCCGTTTTTACTTCTTCAAAATCAGAATCAATTTCCATTTCCACAATTTTCATTGTCTCATCTTGATTCGATTTGCAGTTACTGGACTAGCACGACTAACAATTTTTGAGAACATAAATTTTGCCAAAATAGTGTTAAGTTTGACTACAGAAGGTTTGTTATATTACCTTCTTTGCCATAATAAATTAGACATCACTTCCTTCCTTTAAGTTTTTTTTTTTTTAATAAAGGAAATAAGTTTGCGATGGGCTTCATCCTCCTTAAAAAAGCACATTACCTTTCATCAACAAACTCCACTCTGTCACTCAACTTTGCTGTTTAAATGTTAAGGTTCCGACTATGGTTTTAATGACAGTAGCAACTGTTTTACTAAAAACTTGTGTTGGAAATTTGACACGCATTTTTTAAAGGAATTGGAAGAAATATGTTGTCGTATCAATTTCGCGCACATTTCAGTTTTTGCATTTATCCTCATCTAGTACAGCTCTTTACTTACTTGAAAACTGCCATCTTTCCAAAGATATCATATATATATATATATATATATATATATATATATATATATATATATATATATATTATTATATATTATATATTATTATATATTATATATATTATTATATATTATGTATATATATATATATATATATATATATATATATATATATATATATATATATATATATATATATAATAACCAAATCTGCAACAACAAACATTAGCAGAGATTAAGTAAATAAAAATAACACGGCAACAACAATAATTAAGTAGCAAAGAAAACGAATAGCAGACAATAAACAACCAACAACAAATACTAAGAGCTGAAAAAAGTAGATGTTTGCATTCGCAACGCTACATAAGAACTAAAATGAAAATAAAAGAAAGAAATGGAGTCTACCTGAAATATCGAGACGTTCGAGAGCTTTCGAAGTGTTGTTTACTCAGCCATATAAAAACACATCGAGGCGAACAACAATCAGTTTATTTGGTGTAAACTCAGCATACGTATTATTGGCTTGAACTCAGTGGAAAGAGAGGGTAGTGTGGTTAAACTCTGGTTGAAGAGGTTGTGATCGAACCTTAGTTGTAACAACGATCGGGCTGGAAGATCTTTAGGTAGAAAGATCTATCGAGTAATTGTTGTTGTTTACAAAGTTGTAAACGAAGAGAGTAACGAAGAATATATATTGTTATTGTTTGTAAAAGGTTACAAATAGTGGAACATAAAACTGTATTAATAAAGGAATATTAATTAAAAACCAAACAAAAGAGATATTTTATTTTGACTGCAATCTACGAACTCATACATACACGTTTTTAAGAAAGTAAAAACGTAACAACATTTTAAATGACATACATAAACTCATACATCCATACATATATTTATTTATATTTTGTTAAATCTCTTTATTTGATAAGCGAAAAATCTTAATTATCCTTAGTTGTGTTTCCTCTCCATTTCCTCCCGCATCCAGAAACGTACAGAAAAATATTTTTAGTTTTTTATACATGCACATTTTGTATGTTGTATTGGCCAAATTAATCTAGAACAGGGTTGAAAAAGTTGGTACAATTGTACTTCTTTGGTACAATTTCAGACTCCAATTACTCTCATTTGCTACAATTTACGAACTTTCTCAGTTTATGCTTTTAATAGAATTTCCCTTATTCATCATTTAATTGATTTATTAAACCGAAAGAACAAAATAGGCTTCATGTGCCCACAGTTTCTTATTCAGATAAAAGATATGTTAAGTTTATCAAATTCTTGCTGCTTTAGTTTTAAAATACTAAACAATTATTTATTAAAAACAGTTTGATCTGATGAATATGTATATATAAAATATGTATAACGTTAGGCTTTTTTTGTACCTTATTTTACGTTTAAACATGTACACTTAGGCATAGTTTTTTTTAAAGGTATACTTTTATATTATAAATTAACTTTTAAGTGCAAATGTTAGTTTTATTATTATGAAAGTGAATTTTTATGTACAATTTTGTTGTTTTTTGCGCTCTTACTTAAAACAAAAAAAAAATATAAAAATAAAAATAATTAAATAAAATATTTTTGGTACAATTAGGCTCGAAAATATACAATTTTATGAACTTCTGAGTACAATTTTGATGTTCTCATTTTGCAACCCTGGTCTAGAACAATGCTGTGCAAAATCAAAAATGCATTTATGTTGGTGAGAAAATAAGAAATGTACTGTAAGAAATTTTTAATCGGTTAAATGTAGCATTAAGTTCTCTAAGAATTTATTTTAAATTCAAAATATAAAAATGTAAATGTTTTGTGTAAAATTTAAAATGCATTGGGGATTACCAAATGCATTAATAATCATAACGTTGCACATTGTTAATAATTTTAATCAGTATATTTAGCAGAAAATAAAAAAAAAAAATACACAAGCAGCCACTCACATGTTAATTAGTTGCTGTTTCAGTGACGACTTAAAGCAAATTTCTTACAGTGTTTTTGAAAAAAAAGGGAAGCCTACACCAAGAACGTAAGGATACGTGTGAGTTGAGCGTAAATCATTGCTCTATGAAATGAACACCATTGGTCTAGAACATGGTGAAATTACGTAAGAAGGTGGCACTCTACAACAATACAAAAACAACAGGGCATTTTTTGAATCGTTACTGTCAAACAGAGCTCGTGGTGAAATAAAAAGGTAGCTGTCAAATATAAAATAATGTAAATAAACGTGAAGAAAAACACAAAAAATTATACGAATAAACAATTGGATTTTAATTTCTATAAGAAAAAAATTATAAGTAACAATAAAAAAGTAATTCAAATAATGATGATGACTCGCAAATCACATCAAAAGCCACCAACGCTTCCATTTTGCGATGCATTTCATAAAAATATTGTTTCTTTTTAACCTTTGTAAAACCTGTGAGTTCGTTTAAATTGCGTTAAAATAAAATTAACACCACTTTTGTTATTGTTACAGTTATATTTCACTACACACCAACTTTTATACAGCTTACAACAACTTAATATTCGCTTATACAACATTTTTTATTTCCGCTTTAACACGTCTTTATCTTACGACAGCAAAACGATAACTGAAACTACGTAGGCAAAGCAGTCTCCTTACATACTTAATTGCCTTCATTTTGGAAAGTTCCGGATATGTCTCAAATGATCTCATATCCTCTATCCGTTAATTTTAAACATGTAAGACTGTGTTACCCAGAGAAGATTTAATTTGCAGTGCTGCCGGATACACAAATATGTATAGCATTGACAGGGTGACACAAAATATACCAAAATCCTACAATTAAGGCGTTTTTATTCTCGTAACAATATTGTTACGAACATAAGGTTGGGCATCACAGCGTTTATTATATCGCTAAAATAAATAAACAAAAGCTACAAGAACAACTATATGTGCAGTTTACGAAGAACAAAATCGACAACAACAACAACTATTAGCAGAGACAAAGTAAATAAAAATAACACGGCAACAACAATAGTTAAGCAGCAAGGAAAACAAGTAACAGACAATAAACAAGCAGCAACAAATACTGAGATCTGAAAGAGGTAGATGTTTACATACGCATCGCTACAAAAGAACTAAAAAGAAATTAAAAGAAAGAAATGGAATCTACCTGAAATATCGAGAGGTTCGAGAGCTTCCGATGTGTTGTTTACTCAGCCATATAAAAAGCACATCGATGCGAACAGCAATCAGTTTATGTGTCGTAAACTCAGCGAGTGCCGTTTTTAGGTAAAGTTAACTCAGTGAAAGTGTTATTGGTGTTAAGAGAGTTTATAAGGAGTAAACTTGAGAAGCTAATAGTGAAGTAAAAAATCAGTTTATTTGGAGCTAACTCATTAAAGAGAGTTAAGTGTGGATAACCTCTGTTTGAAAAGGTTGTGATCGAATCTAAGTTATAACTACGATCGGGTTGAAAGATCTTTAAGTAGAAAGATCTGTCGAGTAATTTTTGTTGTTTACAAGATTGTAAACAGACAGAGTAATTAAGAATAAAAATTGTTATTGCCTGTAAAAAGATTACAAGCAGTAGTGCACAAAACTGTGTTGAAGAAAGGATTTTTTAATTAAAATCAAACACAAAATTTATTTTATCTTAACTACAATCTACGAACTAATTAAAACACGTTTTTAAAAAGGTAAAAACGTAACAATATGTATAAATGCGCCAATCGTTGGTATTATGCTTAGCGGCAGCAAATTAGAAGAAAAGATTGAACTTATTTATATTTTATTTATTTATTTAGAAAAACACGAACATTCTGTAAAAAACACATATATTCAAAAATTTTCATATAACTGTTGACTGTATCTGTTTCTAACAAGAAAACATAAATATAGACAAAAACGTGAATAAAAACAAAACTATTGACAGCTACGGAAAAAAACCCAGCTGGTTGTTAAACACCACCTTCGAAGTAATTTCACATTGGTCTAGAAGTAACGTTGACGGGACGTAAAAGTAATGTGATCAAAACGTCAAGTGTAATTAGTTGGCAAAGTAAACATGTGTCAGCTATTTTCAACTGTGTGTGTGTAAGCAACAAAAGTAAAATAAAAAAAAAAAAAAATATATAAATTAATTCATGCTCTTGCACCAACAATATTAATTTTTCATCAACGTTTTTATTATTATTATTATTTAATAGTTATTATTTACAACACACACTTTTAATTTTTTTCTTATTTATTTCATTTAAGCGTGAATTCTTTGTTTACAATTTTATGTCAGCTGATGTTGTGTGTGAAGTAAAAACGTAGAAAAATTCGGTTGAAAAGAGAAACACCACGTCTACGTAACGTTTGTTACAGAATAACTAACCGTTTGTATGTATTCTTCATTCATTTATCGTATCAGCTGACATGTCACGTCTAAGTTACTTCTAGAATAATTGGGCCTTATATTCTTTGATATAAGCTAAATCAGGGGCATAGCAGCCAGATTTGACGATATATCGTCATTTTGAAAAATTTTTATCAAAATTTTGGCAAAATGACGATAGACGTTTTTTGCCTCTAAAATGACGATTTTTGCAATATGGACAATTGACAGCTCTAAAAGTATCTTTGTAGTTGAGATAACTAGCTTACTTCTTATGATTTTTGCTATCAATGTTAATAAAGAGTAAGGAAATACGCGCATGCTTTTATACCAAAAAAAAATTTTTTTAGTTTGATTTATACAATTACTGTGACTTCATAAAATTTCAACTAAACAAAAAAGGTAACGGTTGTTTATGTGTACAGTGAACCAGAAAAGTTTAAGTACACCTACTATATTCATAATATTGTTAATGTTTATTATATTTCTTTTTATAAAATCTGATCTTTTTTTGTCTTAATACTTTTAAGAGTACTTTATTTTCGTAATACTACTACATTTTCCCCCTTACTTTTGCATTAAGAGAGATACTGGTAAAAAAAAAAAAATGGCTACACATTGCGCCACAAAAGTTTACGTACGCATTTAGCTTTTGACATATTCAAGTTATTGTTTTTGTAAAAGTAGATTGTTTATCTCTTTCATGCACCAAACTTTGGTAGAGCTGCTATATTTTTTTCAACTTTCTTTCCAACTAGATTGGGGACAAATAAGATAAAAAACAAACAAGAGTTATATCTACATTCGAACGGTAGTTTTTAAAAAATTTAAACATACAACATGGCATATAAACGGAGTAAAAAAGCCAATTTATTTATTAGAAGAAAATAATAGATTTATATATTTTTTGATTATATTAATTGCATTCTGAAGTATTACAAGGGGCTTATATTTCTATATCCTCTTCCCTAAGATTATTTCATAATTTTCTACATTTTATATTTTTAAGTGCACGTTTTGGCACTCCACCTTAATTCTACAATCCTTAGAAATTGTGTAGTATATTTCCTCCAACTCTAAACCCTGATTTTCTAATTCGTTTGGCAGCTCAACCCTCTTCGCAAATATTACCAGATAAGTTTACTTCGTCAACATGAATTTGTATAAATAAAATTCCAGATTCTGCCTCAGCATCAGAGTCATCCTACTCAAACTCACGAATTTGTTGCATTCCTCTTGCTGTTCACTTTATCATTTCATAATTGACTAAATGTACAAAAAAGGAAGTAGGAATGCACAAGTAAAGAAAATTGCAATAAAAAATATTAAAGAAAAACTCCTTTTATGCGCCATGTTGTATATATACAATAGATAATCTATAGTCCCAAAATATCGTCTGATTACAATGCTAAACATTTTTTGTTATATGTTATTTGTTTATGAACTATTGCAACTGGAAAAAAATTTTTACTGAATTATCTTAAGTTTTTCTAAAAAAGTTGGGCTCTAATTTTTCACAAAATAAATATCAAAAAAATCAGCTGACTTGACCGAACGAAATTTATGGTAAAAACACAAAAATATTTTTGCTCCAGCGAAATTTGTAGAAATCAAATCTAAAGGCATAGAATTTAATTTTAAATTACTTCGTTAAAAAATAGAATATCCCTTGATGTAAGAAATGTGCTCTCAAATAATGATTTTGTATATAAACAACAAATGCATGAAAGGGTTAAAAGAAAATGGAATATTTACGAATTTTAAAGAATTTTATTATCCATTATTGAGTTAGTTGTGTCGAGTGGGTCGAGTAAAAATATATCACTTAAGCTGAGTAAGGTGATAGTAAAACTAAAACAGGAGAATAAGTCATTTCATTACGTGAAATGCAAAATATCACATAGAAACCTCATTCTAGTGGGCAAACAATTATAAGACCTTGTTTAAATAAAGGAAGTTTGGAGAGAAACCAACGGTCAAGTTACCAGAAAAACTTTCATTGTGAAAGGAACGCTATATAGGAAATCCTGTTAAAGCTGAACCCAAAAAATTCGCTCCTAAAATACATAATAAGTTGTTACAAATCTCAAGTACCAGTTTTCACTCACAAACTATGGGGAATGTATTCCATAGAGTTGCTTTCAATGCACGGACTCCTCGTAGTAAGCTCTTAATATCTGCAAATAGTAAAAGTCGGGGTTGGATATTGCAAAGGAGCTTTTGGACAACCCAGACTATTTTTGGGGCGATGGTTTAGCAGCGAGCCAATATAAGTATAATAGTTTTGAACCATATTTCACTTACAAAGTATGGAGAAAGCAAATGAGTCATTGCATTATAAAAATTAAATTTCAACTGGTAAACGCAGGGGTGATAACATTGTAGTGTGGTGGTGAATGATGAAGTAAAATACACGAAAATTGGTTTTTATAGAACATACAATGGATAAGCACTTGTACCTGAACATTCTGCACCTCAAGCTCAAAAAAGTGCATCTCAATTGGGTTCAGAAAAAAATATTTTTGTTTTTTTTTTCAACCAGATATTGCCACAAAATATACGTGATATTTTAGTGGCTTTAGAATAATTGTAAGTAACTGTATACCCATTGACAATATCCAGATCTTAACCCAATAGAACCAATATGGGATTAGTTAGAGAAAAGGATTCGAAAAACAAAATCACGTCCAAGAAATGCCGTAGAAATGCGTTGTCAACAGAATGTCCAAAAATAACTGAAGATTATGTTGAAAGATTAGCCATAAGCATTCATCAGCGTCTGCAAGCGGTAATTTAACTAATTTTTCATTTTTTTGTTATCTTGCAAATAATTTCTTTTAAGTGTACGTAAACTTTTTTGATATGAGTTAGTGACATTGCAGCTTTCTTAAGCTGTTGTTTATAAGCTTCAGGTAATATTTTAATGAAATGTCTGTTTTAATAATTTTTAATATGCATAGAAATAAATTATAAACGCTTTAATAATTTTTTGTATCAAAAAGAATGTGTTTCATGGGCATGTTTTTCTAAATGTAAGATGTACTTAAACTTTTTTGGTTCACTGTATACCATATAAGCAAATTAGTGAAAAAATAAATTTTAAAGAAAGCAATTATTAAAAGAGTCAAAGAATACTTTTAAAAGTTTTATAAAGCTAGTACTAAAATTATAAATATGTCCATAGTTTAGTCTCAGCAAAATTTTTACCACATACATCTTCGATCCGAGACCACATACAATGTAAGTAGGACACATACAATTCTCATTTAGATTTACACAGCGTTAGATGGGTCAGATGAGTCCGATGGAACAGACATCTTAAAATATTATATATATATATATATATATATATATATATATATATATATATATATATATATATATGTAAACAAAGCTATCAGCCGGACAAACAACTTCACCTAATATAATTTCACCATGGGTAGTGTAAAAATGTGGAGTAAAAATATGATTGTGTTAGTGAGAACGTGAAAATTGCTCTGAGAATTAAGTTGAATGGATAATTAGCATTATTAGTATCGGAATATATATATATATATATATATATATATATATATATATATATATATATATATATATATATATATATATATATATATTTATTTATTAAAAAAGTAAATATCTTAATATTTTGTAAAAAGTTTTAGTCTTATCGGAAAAAAATAAATGAATAATACATTAGAAAAAATTAAAACATCACCATACACCCGTACGCATGTTCACTCGTCGCTGTTTCAGTGACGACTAAAAGCAAGAGCGTAAGCAGCGTTGCCAGAAAGATGATTTTATCATATTTTTAATGATTTTTTTACCAAAATATTTGATTTGATGATTTTTTGTATGAAATGATGATTTTTTAATTTGGACAAAACATAATTAAAAAAAAATAAAAGAGAATAAAAAATAACAGTTAAATTTTTAAACTAAAAAATTTTGTGTCAATCAACTTGTACTAATTTGTTTTTGTTTGCTGTGTACTCTGTGTCTAATCTACACAAAAATTTATGATTGCGTTTGGTCATTAAGAAGTAATTTGAATAGCATTTTTGAAGAAATATAATTTTCAAAAAAAGTATTTTTTAAAGTTTCATACGAAAAGGTAACACTTGTAAATAATTTTGCAAACAAAGTGTTGTATGTTTATAAATACTATTTAATTACTTTCAATGAAATTTCTTTAGATGAAAACAGTGCGAAAATTATAAAATCAATGAATTTCAATATAAGAAATTTTGATTGGCCATTTAAATATTATGAATATAAATTTACCTTCTTTGACTTTGCAATGAGTTTTCCTATTTCTTCTGAAAAAGTTGGTCGAATATTCTCAAAAGTCAATTTAAGCAAAACCAAATGTCGAAATAGGTTACATTTTATATACAGCAAATTTGCAAAAGTGAATGAAAGATTTATTTGAGGCGATAAGTGAATTAATATCATATTTTTTTTAAAGTTTATTTCATGTAAATGTTGCCCAAGGCTACTTGTTGGTAACCCATCCATCAGCTCCAATTTTGATGCACTTTTTCTATACATTTCTGTGGTATCTCACCAGTGGAAACTGTAATATTGTTTTACAGGGCTCGAAGTGTGGTTGGCTTCACTGTACACGAGAGTCTAGTTTAGTGGGGTCAAATTGCATGATCTTGGCAATGGAATACTCCAAAACGTAAGATAAATTGCTCACCAACCTCGCCCCTCGATAGGTTCATGGTGCCGGGTGCGTGTGGTATGGAGCACCATTTTGTTGAAACCACATGTCACACAAGTCCAATTCTTTCATTTTTTGAAAAAAGCCGGTAATCATCGCACTGTACCGTGTTACATTGACTGTAATGTTGAGATTTTCATCGTTCTTGAAGAAGTACTGTCTAATGATGCCGCCACGAACCAACCGTACCAAACAGTTCATCTTTCAAGGCTTATAGGCAGCTAATGAAGTGCCTCTGGCTGCTCTTCGACAATTTTGTTTGTCACGTAACCATTGAGCCAAATATGAGTTTCGGCACTGAATATAATTTTCCGATACTAAACACATTTCTCATACAGAACAAAATTTGATTATAAAATTAAAAAATTTGCATGCGTTGGTTGTATGTTTGTCTATTCAAGCATGTTGCGAATCTTTTTTGACACTGCATAATGAAATAGAAAAAAAAATCACCATATACATTTTTTTAACTTTATGTATGTAGTTCATGCTAAGTTTATATTAATTGTTGTTACTTTTATATTTTTCTAAAAATATGTTTGAAGAAAAAAATTATGATTTTTATTTTTAAAATATCAATTTTCTCTCGCCAAATGATGATTTTCCTTCCAAAACTTCTGGCAACTCTGAGCGTAAGAATACGTGTAAATTGAGCGTGAACAAAAGTTCTATGAAATGTGCATGTCTGTTCTACGGCAACGCTGGACACAGCTGATACACTAATTGGGCCCTAAATCAAATTCAATTATATTATGAATTTGATTATATTGTTACGTTTTAACCTTTTTAAAACGTTTGAGTTCATTTAAATTGCGTTAAAATCAAATAAACACCGCTACTTTTATTGTTTTACAGTTGCCTTTTTATAACTGCCACCCGCTTAAGCCTGTTCGTCCCGAATAGGCTCATGATCCTTCTTCCCATAGCTTGCAAGTCGCTCTAAATGTACGACATTCATGTTCTTTGTTTAAGCAGTTCTTGTTTGTTTACCTATTTTATAACACTGTTGTCTCAAAAAATATTTTGGGTTTTCTTTGGCCATACTAATTAGCTGTTCCTTGTTAATAGGTATTAGCTTGCGTGTGTGTATAAATCTTAAAAATTTCGACAGATCATTTAACCGCAGTGGAAATGTTGTTGAAACAACAAAAAGGTTTTACGACAAACTTATTGACAGTGAAAAACAATAGACATAAACTTTGTGAATAAAAAAATAAAAAATATGTAAAAGAAAATTAAAAATACAAAACTTGCTTGCGATGTGCCGTCACGCTCATTTTAAAATAAGATATCAGAAAACTACTAATCATGCTAACGCAGATACATTATCATGATTCCATAATTTCCATAAAGAAGAATCATGCTATTTTATATCATTTTTCATATAAATATTCCAAACTTGAAACAATACTCACAATTTTTTATTTTGTGAAACAATATCATTAACAGTATCATAAACCTTTTTTCGATCAAAAGGACAACTTAACAGTTTATAACAACTTTCTTTGTTTGGAATATTTGGGGGTTGCCAAAATGAAACAACTCGCAAGGCAGAAATGGTGGCATAATATATATAGACATCGACAAATTAACATCCATGTGTGAAGTATGTAAGATTAATAAGCATACTCCTTCTAGATCATACGATTGCTGGCCAAAGCCGACAACACTATGGGATAAAATACATATAGATTTTGTTGGACCGATTTTTAATTCTATGTGGCTCCTTTGTGTCGATACTTCGCGATTTCCCTACATTTCATCAATGAGCAATACAACAACAGAAAATACTATATCGGCTTTAACTGTAATATCCTCTATTGAGGGCATACCCAATACAATTGTCAGCGACAATGGTACACAGCTCACGTCTGAAAAATTTGATAAATTTTGTTCAAAACTTGTATCTAGCAAATCAAAACAAACCATTTCACCCTGCCTCTAACGGAGTAGCTGAACATTTCGTTCGTACATTTAAAACCGCCGTACATTTAAAGACGCCGTTCAGAATTTCCTTACTACTTACCGTTATTTACTGAAGGCAAATCTCCTGCAGAACTTTTGAGAGTTAAACCTGTTACAACTATTTGTTATTAGAACTAACAACTATCACAGTTATTAGAATCTACTAGAGCATTATTCAACGAAGTTCTTTAAGCTTAACAAAATCAACGATACAGTTTATGTCAAAAACTTTGGCAAGAGGAAAAAGTCGTTAAAAGTCATTGTTCGCAGTAAAATTGGTACAAAAGATTGTTGATATTCACCCTTAATTTTAGCATTATAGCTTGACATTTACCTCTATGTGTGTTGGCGATTTTTTACAATTTCAGAAACGGCTGTTGAAACACGTTCCCCGTAATGGGAAAAAAAACTAAAATCGGTACAATGGGACCGCCACGAGAGGGTTATTCCGAAAACTTTTTTATCAAGTTAGTATGTTGGAAAATTAAAGGTATTAAGTTTAGAGATTAGGCCGTCGTGCCAAATGAAATCGAAGGCTTTTTCGATATCGAGAAATATAATTCCAGTACTCTTACGACTGTTGCTGTTGCAATCGAAAAATTTGACGACTCTTTTCAATTGGTATACAGTAGATTGTTCCTTGCGAAAGCCGAACTGGTTTGGATTAATGATGCAATTCCGATTACAAAAACCCAAAATTCTTTTACAGATTATCTTCTCAAATACCTTATCGAAAAGACTTAGAATGCTGATTGGCCTATAAGTGGAATGTAATTTAGGATCCTTTCCCGGCTTAGAAACAAGTATTAAATTAGCCTTCTAATAATCATACGAAAATATCCATCCACTTAGCATTAATTGAACAATTCACTTAGAGACTCGAAAAGTAGTCGGGCATATTTTTGAGAATAATGCTATTAATGCCATCCAGCATCAACAAATATTTCTAAAAGCTTCTCGTTGGATATGTCATCCTTAGTGTTTTTATCGTAGCAATTATTTGTAGCTGACTCTGAATACAAATAACCATATAATTTGGGAATATGACTATTACTTTGAGCGTCTCGATGACGAACGATAACGAATATCTAAACAATCTTGACGATTTCGACACTTTGAGCCATCAACCCTGTGATTTATATTTCTTACATTTTTCTAAAGGCAGTTGTGACATTTAGCGCAGGCCAAGCACATCACTACACGATGGTAATTTTTAGCTCCATGACCATACATAGCACACTTAGAGTATCGAGTTGGGCCCCTGTTGCCTTTTAAAAGTCGTTTCCAATAAACAGAAATATTACAAAAGTATCTTAATTTTATAATTTCCCCTTTAGATACATGCCGGTCAAACTCCACGAGATATATTGCATTATCCACATTCGATTTTTTTATTGGCAATTCCTTTACTTATTTATGGGAGCTGATGAACTCCTCTTTCAAAATCTTAGCATCAGAACGTGGACGACCAAATAACACTAATGTAAAGGCTTTGGCATCTTTCACCTCGTATGTGTAACGGGAACTTTCTCTCCTTCAGATCACTGAGAGTATCATTGTATAATGATAGTGAGTTGAAAATAATCTCCGTTCCAGTGGACATCCTTTTGAAGTTATATTTTTCCCCAATTAAGAAACTATGTGTGGAATCAACGATTATAGGAGGAATTTTCACCTTAATAGCAACTGCTTCGTCTTCCTTGTCAATTGAAATCTGTTGTTACTTGTTGTAGGCCCATCAGCGTTTGTCACATTAAATTTATGGCTATCGCCCCCACACTTTTTTGCGCAAACATTGCCAAACACAATCAAAAATTTAACAAAAATTTGTATTTTAACACTTTTTATTATAAAAATGTAATAAATTTTCACTAGCAAAAAATAAACACGATGTTTTTAATTTGAGGCAGATAAATCTTCCAGCCCAATCGGATAACGCTAAAATGTGTCTCCTTATGAATAAAATTAAGAAAAAGTGCAATATTCACTAAAATTCGTATTTCTTTGTTCTTACAACCGAAATCATTCATTCTAGGAACCTGACTTGAAACTTAAATTATATATAGTAAATTTTATTCTTATTAATTTTGATCTTTATAATATTTTTGCTGAAACTGTTATTTTTGACATTATTTAGCATTTATCAAATCCGACCGTAATGAATATCTCAATAATTATGATTCAGGCATTCCCATTTTTTATTTTAACAAGTCATACGTAAATTTCATTCAGTATGTACGTGTCTCTATATGCGAGCTGTTATACTATATATATAAAGGTACAAACTTTTTTAGCCGTGTTTTTTGATTAATTTTTTTTTTTAATTCTCGTCCGATTTATCAATGGGCATGAGATTGAAGCAAAGCGATCAAATTTTTTAAATTGGTCACGTGTCTCATCAAATAACTGGCAGTAAATTACCATCCAATTACAGTAAAGGAGGTTCTCGTGTTTTGGGAGAAAGCAAAAATATCAACCAAAGAAATTAAACATTGTGTCTCAAAGCTAGAAAAACTATGTGATAAATTGAGCTAACTTCAAAAAAACTCTTCGATATCTGCAAAAGCTACTCAAAATCCAAGATGTTGCCAAGATGTCTGAAGAACACAGAGAAGTTTTTTTTAATACGGAAGGAAAAATGACGCCCTGGATGCATGGAAGGAGTCGACATGAAACTTATAATAACAGAAAAACGAAAAGAATTGAGGCAAGTAGCTGAGATGGCATGATTTTTAAAATCGATAAAATATAGGTGAGTTCGTATTTTTCATAAATTTTTTTATTTATTATATATTAATGTGATTAACTGATACATACATATATTTAATTTTCAGAAAGTGGAAAAGATGTAGAACTGGAGTCTACACCATGTGATTAACTGATACGTACATATATTTAATTTTCAGAAAGTGGAAAAGATGTAGAACTGGAGTCTACACCAAGCATTAGTAGCCTTTTAGACGAAAAGGAGCCGACAAGAATACACAGACACTGAATGTTATTTTCCACACCGAGAGGAACCTCCAGTCGAGACTCAGAAGAAGTTATAACTGAATAACTGTCTGTATTATTATTTCAGTTACAACAGAAGCATTGAACTACTTAATTTAGTTTTTAGTAAATATGCCATAAGGCTCCACGGACAACGATTTCGCCAACAAAGAGTAGATTCAGAAATTCAGATCTGGAAGGTGATATTGTGCACTGGGATAGAAAGTTGCTTCCGGATGTATTGAGTAAGGAAAATGTAGAAAGGTAAGCCATTTGAATTACATGTGGCAATGAAAGCAGTTGATAGAGGTTCCACTCCATTAAATAGTACGGAGAAAAAGCTGTATTATCAGCAGCAGCCGGGGGTAGCAGCCGAAAAAAGTCAGGCAATGTGTTTTGATACCACAGCAATAAATACTGGTCGTTATAAGGGAACCTGCGTTGTGTTAGAGCAATTTCTTGGAAAAAATCTTTATTTAGCTTGTCGTTACCACATTTGGGAAGTTGTTTTAAAGAAAGTTTTTAGCTGCAAAATGGATACATCCACCTTAACAAGATATTTTTAGTAAATTCCAGAATAAGTGGTCTAAAATAGATAAAAGAAATACAAAACAGCTTAAGAAGATGAAAATTTGATAGAAAAAATAAGTAACTCACACCAAATTTCAAATTTCCTTTTTGAACAATTAAAAAATCACCAATCCAGAGATGATTATAAAGGATTCCTTTGCCTCATATGCTTGGGGTGTCTGCCACCGGAAAAACTGCTTTCAGGGCACCTCATATTTTTGACGATCAATTTTCGTTATCTTATTTATTGAAATATAGTATCATTTGTTGCTGTTTTAACCAACTTTTTATTGCTTGACGCAATGTGACTTCTTTTTACTTACGATAACATTTATAAAAAAAACCCAAAAATTCGAAAAAATTATTTTCTTGAAAACATTTATTTGACATCATAAAAATCTGGTAAAAAGAATTTTTTGTTGTTGGCGTTGTAAAGTATGGGCCTATTTTAAAAGTCTTTACGTTTCATAGTCCGTACGGCATGTGTGAAAAAAATAAACATTTTAAGAATTTGTAGTTGGAATTCTCAAATGAAAACAAGATTTTAATTCATCAAAGCCTAAAGGCCCATTTAGTCTAGAAGTAACGTAGACGAGAGACGTGTCAGCTGATATGATAACCAAATAAAGAATACATACAAATGCTTAGCTGTTCTGTAACGAACGTAACCTAGTCGTGGTGTTTCTGTTTTCAGCAGAATTATTTTACGTTTTTACTTTTGGCAAACAAAGAACTTACGTTAACATAAAAGTGTAAACAAAGAATTTGCGCTTAAATAAAATAAGGAAACAAAAATTTAAAGTGTGTATTTTAAATTATAATTATTAAATAATAATAAACTTAAATAAAATGGATGATGAAAAATTAATATTGTAGATGCAAGAGCATGAATTAATTCATAATTTATTTTTTGATTTCTTTTTTATTTACACACACACAGTTGAAAACAGCTGTCACGTTTTTACTTCACCAACTAACCACACTTGACGTGGTTTAGATTTTAGACTTCTATATAACAGAGTGTAGACTTCTGCATAAAACAGATTACATAAAAACATTTTGAGACGTTGGGGAAAGAAAGTTAGTTAATTTTTAACTTTTTAACGCTTTGTGTTTTTCTGACAAATTATCAGCTGACGATAGAAGAATAAATTTAACGAATATAAATCAATTTTAAATGTACTAATAGGCAAACATAAAAAACAGCTGACATAAAATGTATTTTTATCGCGTGTTGTGTATAACTTGCAAGTTTTTTGCGCATAAATTTTTAAACGCACGACATATATACAAACAGTGTATCATAAAAAGGAGTATGCAGCTATTTAAATAAAAGCCTATAAATTAATTCAAACAAAAAAATTTTATTTCAGTTTTGTTTAGTTAAGGATAAGTACACGGATGATGCATTTAAGAGAAAAAATCATTTATTTAAAAAAAAGTATATATATTTTTTCTTTTCAAGTTAAAGTTCTGTCGTTTATCCACTCATTTCACATACCTTTGCTAAAAATCAGTTATAAATTCAAAAAAAAAATATATATATATATATATGTATATATTGGCTAATCTTTCTACATTTAAATCTTTCTTATTTTATTGCTGCCAAATTTAAGCTAGAAATGGTCTTGTGATATATATATATATATATATATATATATATATATATTTTTTTTTTTTTTAATAAAGCTTTTTTTTCTCTAACGCATTTAAGCGAATAATATTCTATCTAGGAAGATATAATTTCGTTTCAACGAAATAACGAAATTAAGCGGGCAACACTTTTAAACGGGGCGCATTTAAGCGAAATTTTATAAGGTAATATAGGTTGCTAGAATTTTGTGCATTAAATCGGGAACTACTGCCCTATGGTCACACTTGAAAAAAGATTTAATCAAATTGTCAAAAAGAATATTTTCATAACTACATATTAGAAAAGTGCACAATGGAGAATGAATATTTTCTCGTTTTGTGCTGTGGAGTTAAAATACACAAAAACTATTGTACTTGTATTGTTTTATTAACCTCAGAACCATAACCATATTACACGGTAATATCTTGCAAATATTTGTCCCAAATTTGTTTTCCTTTAAAATGAAAAAAAAATATTTCTATAAATATTATAAAATTGCACAATGAAGGTTGAAAAAGTTCTCGTTTTGTGCTGTGGACTTAAAGAAACTATTGTACTTACCTATTTCCTAAACTTAGTCATACTTTATTAGATTCTTTATTAAATATTATTTCTGTTTTAGTTTTTTTAACAGCTGTTTTTATATTTTTATATTATTTGAGTGTACCCAATCCCTATATTTGGAAATCGCCAAAATGATGTGCATGTATTAAACACGAAGTAAAGTCCAATACATTGTTAGAGTTTAAAATAAATTAAAAATAATAAATGTAATGATCGTGTTTTTAAGTCAATTTCTTGAAAAAAATAATAAATTTCAATTTTTTAATCGCTATTTATTTTAAAAATTTAGATTTAGATTTACCCATTTTTACCGTTCTCAAAAGATACAAAAATCAATATTTAGTTTGTATTGGAGGTAGCATGCTCACTTTTCCAATTCTGCCCGTTATTTTACTTAGATTTGTATTAAATACTAAGTCATATAGACCAAATACAGAAACTTCCATTTTAACTGCTCTCAAGAGATACAAAAATCAATATTTAGTTTGTATTGGAGGTAGCATGCTGACTTGTGCAACTCCGCCAATTTGTATTGACTATAAAGCTATTATTCACTCCTTTAATCCATTCTTAAGTCTCGATATCTAATTTGCTGCCACATCACTATTTTTATCCCTAAAACTGTTAATTCAAAAATCGATATCAGAGCATATTACTTTAATCAGTTTTTGTAATATGTAGTCTTAAGGGTGAATATAAACTAAAAAAAATATACAAATCGGAAAATTTTATTCTGCATACTTAACTAATGAAATGGATTTCTGGTTATGACACTATGTGTACAAGAGAGTTCCCATCCGACAAGTAAGACAACATTTGCACACATTCTCAGTGCGTATTAATTTATTTGAAATTTTAATTGTTTTAATATACTTGGTTTATTTTTATATCTATTTTTGTATATACATATGTATACATTATACATACATATGTATGTATGACAAATATATAAATATTACTCTTGCTTTAACTTTGTAGAACACATAAATAGGTGTTTTATTTTACGCATATGTATGTATCTATGCATGTAGGTTTCGTTAATATTTCTTATCTTTTCTTTTTTAAATTATTAAATATTTTATCGAACAATTTTTAAGTGAACTTCTTACCACTTCCATTTGCCTCTATATTACCATTATTTAGTTTTAAAACGTCATATTCTTTATTTGCTGTATTTAAATTGCCACGTTCGTCATATATTAGAGATTGCGTAATTAAAATTTTACTGTTTTCTGATGTGCTGTGAGGTGTCGTTAAAGTTTTACTGTAACAGCCAATAATTGATCTTCAGGTTGTGAAAACTTTGTTTGTAGTTCGCTTTCAATGCGAGTTTTCCTAAACGTCTCTACTGCTGGGTATAGTAGTTGTTCCATCATCCCTGCAATAAGAATTTTATTTTTTTTTTAATAAAAAAGGTAAAAATCTATGTATTACTGCACCAATAATTTACCTTGTTTTTATGAGGACATTGGACTCTTTTACGCTAGAACATTTTTCGTCTTCGTTGTTAATTGGTACTTTGGCTTGGAGTTTCTGCAGCAAATCTAAGGTTTTTCATATAAGAATATTAAATAATAAAAAGGTTGGTTTCTTCTCTTGAATGGGATAGTTTCTTCTATCAATAAAATAAGTTATAATAAAATCTGTGGCAAACATCTTAACTCTATTTATGGTATTATGTTAAAAAGCAGTTGAAAAATAACGATTCTTAACTGCTGTTAGGTTTATTTTAGTGTGTGTGCTATGTGCTCAGTTTGCAGACAGTGTTGGCTCGAATAACATCAGAGAGAAATGGATAATAATAATATTGAAAGTGTGTCTCCTACATCTGAGTTAATTCCTGCTATATTAAAATATAATACATGTGCTGATAATAATAATACTAATATAGAAGTTGCATTTTGTGATACTGATAATAATACGAATATCGATGTTGATGCTAATAATATGGAAAATGAAGATAATACACGTGCTGATCTGAATTCAATTTCAAGTAACACTGTTGATGATACTGTAATTATTCTTGTGATTTTACACATTTATTGTTTGAAATTGTTAAAAATTTAAATTAAGCAGAGCAAATCAAGTGTTGCGGCTACTGCAGTATCGTATAGGAAATTAAGAAACGAGGGAAAAGCTAACATTTAAAAGTCCGGGAAAATAGTTCACGAAAATTCTTACGAAAATGAAAATGCTAAAGACAAAATTCACTACGTCAGAGCTTATTATGAGCTTTTAGCTAAAAACATGTTTTGGCTTGTGTCAAGGCTTAAAAACTTCTAAAACTATCTGCACTAATTAAAAGTGCTGCCAATGCAAGGATCGGTTACTTTTTGTGTTACTTTAGATCACTTTGAATTAACGTCGAAAAATCGAACAATATATTGTTACGTTTTTACTTTTTTAAAAACTTATATTTATGAGTTCGTAGATTGTAGTTAAAATAAAATACATTTTGTGTTTCGTTTTAATTAAAAATCCGTTATTCAACACAGTTTTGTGCACCACTGCTTGTAACCTTTCTACAAGCAATAACAATTTTTATTCTTAATTACTCTTTCCGTTTACAACTTTGTAAACAATAACAATTACTCAACAGATCTTTCTACTTAAAGATCTTCCAACCCGATCGTAGTTACAACTTAGGTTCGATCACAACCTCTTCAACCAAAGTTTAACCACATTAAATTCTCCTTCACTGGGTTCAAACCAATAAAACGTTCGCTGAGTTTACATCAAATAAAGTGACTGCTGTTCTTTACTTTACTTTATTTATCCAAATATTCTGTTCTTATATAGTTCATCTTAAACTAATTAATCATGATACGTATCATAGACTTATCAACTAAAACTTAAAATACTGCAGAATAGCCGCAATTCATCACCAAAACAAATCAACTCTTATACTATATTCCGCAAAAAATGGAAAAACGGAAACACTCATATACTTAAAACATTACTTACAATTAATTAACAACAACAGGGCACAACAACAACCAGGCTGTCCAAATCCAGCGTATTAACCCTCCTGTGATAAAATAGCAGGCCCTCGTCGCCATAGAGTAGCCCTTCGTCCCTCAACGTTAGGAGATCCACAGGCAGCAGGTATCCGTGCACCCTTAGGGTCTCCACATCACTAAATACTGCAGAATAGCCGCAATCCATCACCAAAACAAATCAACTCTTATACTATATTCCGCAAAAGATGGAAAAACGGAAACACTCATATACTTAAAACTAACTTAAAACACTACTTGCAACTAATTAACAACAACAGGGCACAGACATCCACCTCACTGTGCAGTGTTATACACCAGGCTGTCCAAATCCAGAGTATTAACCCCCCTGTGATCAAATAGCAGGCCCTCGCGCCATAGAGCGGCCTCTCGTCCCTCAACGTTAGGAAATCCACAGGCAACAGGTATCCGTGCACCCTTAGGGTCTCCATATCACTCCTCCTCTCGAAGCAGCCGGTCACCATCTCTAGGGCAGACGATCGTTCCAAAAATATCAGCACAGTTCTCATAAGAAAAACATCGATCCTCTCGAAACCCGCATGGTCATAAATGACCCGACAAGATGGTCTCCGGAATGAACCATCGGGGAACTGGCGAGCCCTTAATCCATGGCAAGCCGAAAATTGACTGCTGTTCGCATCGATGTGCTTTTTATATGGCTGTGCAAACAACACTTCGACAGCTCTCGAACCTCTCGATATTTTAGGTAGATTGCATTTCTTTCTTTTAATTTCTTTTTAGTTCTTTTGTAGCTATGCGAATGTAAGCATCTACTTCTTTCAGCTCTTAGTATTTCTTGTTGCTTTTTATTGTCTGTTACTTGTTTTCTTTGCTGTTAGTTTTTGTTGTTGCTGTGTTAGTTTTATTTACTTTACCTCTGCTAATGTTTGTTGTTGTCGATTCTGATTATTTATAAACATCACGTATAGTTGTTATTGCAGCTTTTGTTTATTTATTTTAGCGATGTATTAAACGCAGGGGTGCCCAACCTGATTTTTGTAATATATATATATATATATATATATATATATATATATATATATATATATATATATTTATTTATTTATTTATTTTAGCGATGTAATAAACGCAGGGGTGCCCAACCAGATTTTTGTAATAATATATATATATATATATATATATATATATATATATATATATATATATATATATATATATATATATATATATATATATATATATATATATATGGTAATGGTAATTTTTTTCTGAGTAATGGAAAATTGTATATATATGTATAAATTGTATATATATATAAATTGTATATATATATATATATATATATATATATATATAAATATATACATATATACATACATGCCAACAGTACTCTTGCTGTATCAACAGAGTTTTAAGAACGTTTCACCGATTTTCTTATACGCATTTTTAGGCTGATGATAATTTATTGTTGATAATCATGTTAAATGTTGTGTCAGAAAGAGGTTTCTCAGCTAAAAAGGGTTTTACCTACTGTTTTAAGGCAAGCTTTAGGAGTTATATTTTTTTAATAATTTTTATATTGTTTATTATTGCAAACATTAGATAACGCAACGTAGAATATAAATGCTGGTTGGAAAATTAAAAAATGGAATTAATATTAATAATCGGCAAGCAAGAGAATCGTCATCATAAAATCGTAGACCAAGAAAACAGAAGTTTTATGGAATAGATATAATACTTTCCAAGGCAAAAAAGCCATTGTAGTCGCTCCTCTTCAATGAAAGACTTAAACATCAACACAATGTACAATTGATTCAAAATAAATACCTCGATATTTTGATATCTTATAATACATACAGGCATATTTTCAACACGGAGCACAAGTTGCGATTTGGTTTTTCAAGAAGCGATTTTTATTCAGTTGGTTGCAGCTGCAAATAGTGAAAAATTTGATAGTATAGAAAAATCCGCCAAAGATCATCAAGAAAAAGGCAATGTTGTTACTTGTAAGTGATTTTCACGCCAAATCCTACCCGTTCTGATGATTTTTGTAAGCGTCAATACTCAAATTACAACCTTGCTGTACATACTCTTCCACACAATAAGGTCGATATATACACATGGCACGAAATAAACTGCAAAAGGAGATCTGCGGAAATCGATTCATGTATATTAAAACATATTTCTTGCCACATCCTATATATGCCTTGGACGGATTAAAAACTGGACAATAATTTTATTGTGTTACAGCCTTCTAACGAAGTACTTCTCTGAAATCAATCAATAATTTTTAGCTTCTGGTCATAGCTTTCTTCCATGTGATCGAGATTTTGCACTTATTGAAAAAAAACAACACAACTTTTTATTCCGGGGGATATTTGAAGCTATTTTAGCCTACGAGGCAATCGAAAACATTTAACGTGCATCAAATGAGTCTAAATGATTTAAAAAATTTTGTTGTTTTTAACAAAAATTTATCTTAAGATTCGAAGTGAAAAATAACCTAAGAGTACGGAAAAATCACAGCATTGCAAAAACGTGGTCATGCTATAATTTATTCTCAAAAAAAAAAAAACACGAAACTTATACGATGCATCTTCTTCGTGAAGAACCTATTAAAATAAATGGTGAAAAGAAAAAGGATCTCCATGCAACGGCATCATATTTGCCTGAGAAGTACGTCGAGTTCTATAAACCGGTCTGCGGTTAAATTAAATAAATGTATTTTTGTTTGAAAGTAAACTAACATTTATCGTTAAAGTTTTGGAAATATTTTCTTTTATGTTCTTGAAACGACTTTTTTTTATGTTGAATTCATATTTCTGTTATAAATTTTTTTTTAATAAAAATTTTCTTTTAATTCTATAATGTACACTTTATTTAAGGAACAGAAAAGAGTCACATAAATTTTCTTGAAAAGGAATGATTCCTTTGCACGAATAACGTTTTAAATGTCATCGTACTCTCTGTTGTGCAACGTGTAATAACGTTTTATGAGCCATGAGTTTAGGATATGTAACGTTTTTCCATTTTAGAGAGTAGCAATAAATGATTTATTAAGCAAATATTATTATTGAAACATTTTGTTTTTCACTAAATTAGTTTTTTAATATAAGTACGTTCATGATGAATTAAAAAAAATATAGAAATTGTCTGCCAATTTTAAAACGCTTTTTTAAGAATTGTGAACAATTCTAATTTTGTCGCTTACAACGTTATTTGCAGCTCTGTTTCAATTGTCCAAACAAAAAAACATGCAGTGCCTCACGGCTTATTTCATGTGCTTTCAAAATAAAACTTTGAAACTTTGAACTTTTAAAGAGAGGGAATTCATGAGGTTTAGTCAGCACATTACAACAAATTGTCTTTTAATATGACAAATTTAATATGTCTTTTAATATCAACAAAACTCCAAACTCCAGAGACAGCCATACACGGCCTTCAAACATTATCGAGAGCTTAAAAATCATTGAAAAAAATATTTTAAACAGACTACCCGTGATGAAAACCACCAATTCGTATTTATGTATAAATGACATCTCTTATTGCTGCCAATACTCTGATAACTTTCAATAAATAAAGTGCTAAAAAGACTGTTGCGCTTGGCCTCGGATGTTCAATAGATTGAAAGAATCCTTCAGTGTTTCTTTTTTCACGCTTCTATTGAATGTAGTCTTGATATCGCAAGCAAGTACGATGTTGATATTTTAATTTCAAATTTATTTGTTTATGATTTTTTTAGAATAAAATATGTTGTTACGTTTTAACCTTTTTGAAACGTTTGAGTTCTTTAAAATAGCATAAAATAAAATAAATGCAGCGAATTTAATGTTTTATTTTATACACATGTTTATTTATTTTTTACTTTATACACGACTCTTAGCACGACTTTACACTATGACTGCCAAATTTAACTAATCATAACTAAGCGCAATGTACCACCTTTTATAATTTAATTATCATCAAATTCGAATGTTCTTCTAGTAGTTACTACAAATTTCTATTTATCTACGTTAAATTCAAAAGATGTTAGATCATAATACACAAAAAGAAATCGAACTGGCGACACCGTTAAACACGCAAGTGGTAACACTGTTAATAACACAAATAATTATGGCAGTGACAGATACATTGGGAGCCCTGACACAAGCCAATAGAATAAATGCTATAATAAGGTTTATAGCTAATACTACTACTGTTCTAATTTTGTATAACTTTTATTTAGTTATTGTTTATTTTCGAGGCAATATGTTTTCATTGTTCGAACACAACTTCGAAAAATAACGAAACGCCAGCCAATCGGGTGGGTTTCAAAACATTCTTGAAAGAGTTTTGCGTTTTTCAAACCGTAAGCGATTTAAAAACGCTACGTTTTCTAGAACATGGGCAAAATTACTATGAACATTATATTATATATAACAACTCTAAATGCACAAATAAAACCAATGGTTTCATTAAAAACCCACATTATGGGGCTCAACCAAAATTTTGTAAAGAAAATGAAGTATTTTTGCCCTCTTCGTGTTAAGTAAAGGTAGATAATTTAAAGAAAATAAAGAATAATTGAATTTATTAAAATGGGAATCACAACGTTATACTTAAGAATAACTATGCAACCGTGTTAAAGCAGTGAATTATTACGAATCGAAAAGCATACAATAACGCTACCAGAAAGTACAAAAGAGAGTCGTAAAAACCAAGAATCGGCGAAAAAGTAATTCTTACATTTTTGTATTTATCTCGCAATATACAAGCTTGCTCACCAACGTAATACCATTGTGCAATACATGAAGTAATGACTATACGGTTTTGTTGTGTATAAGAAAGAAATAGACATATTTGGTCAGAACGTATGTATGGAGCAGGGCACACTTAACAAGGTGTCTACGATTCTACATATTCATGTTTTCTGTTTACAGTTTTGAGCTCTCAAAGTTTGTTTACTTTTTCTTCATTTGTTTACATTTTTAGAGCCGCCATTTTTAAAATTCAAATAGTTTTACTTCAGAAGATTGATTGTGTAAAAATAGGTTTGCCAGATTTGAAATTAAAAAAATCAGGACATAACAGAAAAGAATCAGTACATTTATAAAATAATAGTACGCATTTAATGAAAAGCTAAATTAAATATGTATGTAAGGACATGCAAAACTTATTCCATTTATAACTGTTTCAACAAAATATTTTAAAGCTTAACACATAGCTTTTAATTATTGCAAAAGATGCAGTTATTTTTATAGCGATTTTACAATATAAATTTTTATAGACAATATACAGTTAGTTAATCACTAAAGAAAGTAAGCAAACAATCTACACTAGGCGACAACTGGAAGGGTAAACTCGTAACAAAGTTGATCAATTTGCTGAGAAAATAATTCCCTTGAGATATTTCCAAAATTTATTTAAAATATAATATACATACTAAAGTATCTGAAAAATAAAAACCAATTTTGAAACATTCAGCATAAAAAATATTTAAGTTTTATGGATTTTTTATAAATGAAGGTATATTTCACACGCCACAAAATAGATATGTATAGCGCCTATCATTAAAGCATACTTTATAAGAACTCATCTTACATAAATCCATTTTATTCATTTTTACATCATATTTATTTAATTAAATAATTATTATTTTTAATATAACACCAATATTTTTAAAATTTCATATGCTTTCAAATTTCGTTGATGCTCCTCATTTGCTCAAACTGATTAGAAACCACTTTAATGATTCTGTGATAATTAATGACGGGAAAATCATCACCGCAAACACAATCACTGAGTTATTGAAGCACACTTCTAAAATTAATGCTTAAATAGCTTTCAAAATAAGCGAAAAACATCTATCGCTGAAAGGCGCAGGTAAAATTTAACCCAATTGACCAAATTTTTTTATTAATCAAGAATTTGTTTTTCAGAAAGACAAACGGTCAAATTAGTGACCCAAATGTTTCAATCTCCACAGCCAATACAATATGTTGCTATTCCATTTGAAAAAAAAAATGCATAAACCCAAAAAACCGTTGAATTCTCTCAGCTTGTGAACCATGGTCTAATAATAATAAGGACTACTCAATAAAAATAAATAAAAAATGTGAAGTTCCGCGTAGTCGGTTTTGTTTTGTCGTATAAGCAATATTATTTTAACTTCTATTTTATTTTCAATATTATTACAGTAAAAACTTGATGATCCGAATAATTGATTGCACACCGAACAAAACAAAAAAAAAGAACATGTGTACATTTTATAAAAAAGTAATAACATGTTTCATTTTTACACTAGGAAAATAGTTTGTTTTTGGAGCAAAAAATAAATTTAAAAAAATCTGCCTTTGGAGTAATCAATAATAGATATTGCCATTACATTACAGTTTGAATGCAATCCGGATTATAAAGTTGCAATCAATTCGGATCATAGACTACAAAATGGAATGAATTAGCGAGGTCCGGATTATTAAGGATTTACTGTATTCAGAAAACGACAACGGGTGACGTCAGCAAAAACAAATATGGCAGCAATACTGTCTCGATTGAGCACACCTTATAATTTTTTCGCAATGCTTGTGAACGAATGGTTTGACGTGCTCAATTCTAATTTGAGGTCATGTCCTCGTAAAATAAGTATCGGATGATTTTTTAAGAGCTTTCGTATTTGATTTAAAAAAAAACACATTAACTTTAGATAAATGTATAAAATCTTTATTTGAGTAGATAGAACGATCTATATTATTCACTGCTTAAAGATAATTTCATGTAAATATTGACCGCGGCTACGCTTAAAATGGTTCATACGCATAAAAAAATACGGTCCAATGATACCACACCAAACAGACAATTTTTCGTGATGCATTGGCAGTTCTTTGCAATGCTTCTGGCTCCTCTTTACACCAAATACGGCAATCTTGCTTGTTGACGTATCTATTCAACCACAACAGATAAGTTGGTTCGTATGAAAGATCTCATGTCACCACCCATTTTGCCAGAAAGACCTTCATTGGAGCATATTGAACAAGGCATTGTTATTACCAATAATGCTTTGATTATACTCCAAGAGGACGTCACGACATTATAGAATCTGATTTCGAGCGAAATACTGTCTTCAAACAAACAAACAATAATTTTTATATAGTAACACACATTCATTTTTAGATTTAGAAATAACACTGGTCTACAAAAAACAAAAAATTTTCTCGCCTTTAAATAAAACTATATGAAATATGACGATTTCGATGCGCTGAATTCAAATCCGTTTTCAGTTTTTTCCATCGAAATCAAATTTTTGTTTATGGGCGTGGCAAATTTTCCGCCCAAATTATGGTAGTTATGTCGTGCCGCTGTGGTATGGTAGGTAAGACACCCGCCTACCAACCAGAAGGTCGTCGGTTCAATACCAGGCCAGACCATCTTAAAACAAAAGTATCACCTCATAATATTAGCTAGTAACTGGTTATGGGTATTACTACTATTGAAAGCTTCTCTAAATGCATTTACCGTTCGGAACCGGCGTTAAACTGTAGGTCCCTTTCAATGAGCTTAAAAATAGAATCGGGTGCAGCGCATTGACTGAGAGAAGTCCCCATGTTCCTTCATGGAATGTTATGGGAATTAATAATAAATGGTAGTTATGTCAATATATTTCATCATACCTTGAAAACGACTTGACCTATTTTAATGTAAGTACCAGCAAATGTGGAACAAAGTTTCCTATAAATGACATGAATGACATTTTTTTGTATTTTCAACAATTTCGGAGTTATTCATAACTTAAATTTTTTTCGCGTAAAATTATAAATTTTTTTTTTTATTTTAGTCATAAAAAAATTTTTCAGAATGAAAATTTTACATGCTAAGTAAGCCCTCTAATTAAAGCTTAAAATGTTGAGAATACAATAAACTATAAATCATGAAAATCGGTTGGCTATTGCTGATTTTATTCAAAATTAAATTAGGTACCTAACTTTGACCAAAATTAGTGAACAAATTGTATCTTGCAAAATTGGCGGAATTTTTTTTTTTTAGAAAAATTAGCCGAAAATTTGTTTCTTGCAAAATTAGTGGAAATTTTTTTCTTTTATTTCCAAAAAGTTATTTAAAAAAATTCTTAGAATATAAATTTTAAATTTTAAGCATTTAATTGTGCATAACTTTGACAAAAGTAAATGGTTCATTTTTTATGGCCATGATAGGTACAAAATATTCTAAGAATAAGATTTTTTATTATTGTGGTAAAAAACCCAGTACAAAATACACTTTTAAGAAAGATAACACAATTTTTTTCATTACTTAACACTTGTTTGCGAAACCAAAAAGACAAATCCTATCCGATATTTGATTTTATCAAAACCAAAAGTTGATATTGAAAAGTACTCTAAGGACTATTTCTGTTTCATATTATTTTATTATGGTGTTTTACAAAATATATACATAGAGTTAGCTTATTTATAATGGATTTTTGTTTTAGATTACAGTATGTCAAGGGCATGGACTTGCAACAATTCTCCAGATTTGTTTTGCTGCATCTATGGAGAAGTAAATTTAAAATCACAACGCCATACAATAACTTCCCAAATTAAGAATACTTATAAACATTACTTTGGATTTCCTATCGATGAAAGAAACAAATATTGGCTGCAAAAAATATGTTCTAATACCTGTGCAAGAGCTTTAAGACGTTGCCTTGACGACGATAGAAAAATCATGTCATTCATGAAACCAATGATATGGAGTGAACAACAAAATTACGAACGAAAAAATTACGTGATTTACGAGAAAAAAAGAGAACAACATCATATATCCGAACATTTCATCTGCCCGACGACCAGTTTTTTGTTTTTTTTTTTTTTTTTTTTTTTTTTATAAGACCATCACCCAGGGGATGGTCCCTACTCATGCAGTGCATTGTGCTGGTACTAGGAAAATAGGTTTTGGGAAGGAGGACAGAGGGAGTAGTGTTTATGGACGTTAGATTTAAATTTACTCATGTAAGTGGAAAATACTTTCGCTGGAAGATTATTTCACAACCGAACAGTGCGACCAAAGAACGAATTCTCCCTATAATGCTTTGTGCGATTTACTGGACAATCAACTACAAAGGGATGCGCTCTACGAGAAATACGAGTACTACGTAAAAATATATGATTAGTTCCTTAATTTCGTTAGAACACATTCCGTTATAGTACCGATAGAACAATGAAACACACGCTACATTGCGACGGTGCTCCAATGAATCGATAGAGTTGGCTACCCTACCGTCATTGATGAGCATCTTCGCCGTCTCCTGTACGCGGTCGAGAAGCTCCAAAATAGACTTTGAAGCACCGGCCCATACATGAGAGTTGTACTCCATTTTGGTTCGGATATAGGTCTTGTAAATATTTGGGAGATGGAGTGAAGTATTTCTTGCACCGTCTCAAAAAACCGAGGCACTTGAATGCTTCTTTCGACACTTGAAATATGTGATCATTCCAACGAACGTCACAGTGAATTCTCATGCCCAGAACATCAAGAACATCTGATTCCTCAATATCCACACTACCCATTGACACAGATGACAGCACACCACCACGCCTGTGTGTTAAAAAACAACATTGAGTCTTACGTGCATTAAAACCGACCCTGTTCGCACGACCCATTTGGAGACCTTCACCAGGTCACTTGTGAGTGTGACGTTCATATTCATCCTTCTTACCCTAACCTCCAAAAGGCTCGGTCTACGATCAAAAGAATATGAGTGACAAATATTGCTGTCATCCGCAAAAGAGAAGATAGGATTAGAAGTGAGAAGAAGAAAGTCGTTAAGAAATATTAGAAAAAGAGTAGGTGAAAGAACGGAGCCATGCGGTACCCCTGAGTTTACCCTGAACTCGTCGGATGAGACTCCATCTATAACCACTCTTATAGAGCGATCTCTGAGAAAACTCGATATAAATCGAGAGTAGTGACTACCGACACCAAAAGCATTAAGTTTCGAAATGAGAGCCTCGTGCCAAACTCTATCAAACGCCTTTGAGATATCCAGAGCCACAAACTTACTCTCGCCAAAACCACGAATGGACTTGTTCCACTTCTCCGAGAGCAACGCCAGCAGGTCACCAGTAGAACGGCCGTTTCGGAAACCGTACTGACACGATCGCTAAGTAAATCGTTGGACTCCAGATATCTCACAAGGTGGTGATTAATCATACTCTCCATAACCTTGGAGAGTGCGGAACAAATTGCTATTGGCGGGTAGTTCTCAGGGTTACTAGCCTCGCCCTTTTTGGGGATTGGCGTTACATTAGCAAGCCTCCAGCAAGATGGAAAAATACCGGCGCGATATGACGCACTGAAAAGGTGAGCCAATGGACGCGCAAGCGTCGAAGAGCACTGCTTCAGGACCAGTGCTGGTATGCCATCCCGCCCAGAAGACTTGTTAACGTTAAGATTTGCAAGGACCCTTTTTACAGCACGAGCTCGAAATAATATACTAGGCATAGTTACTGATACTCTTTCAAGTTCGGGCAGTGGTTTAACGCTCTCCGGCAAGTGAGAATTGCTTGCAAACATTTCGGCCAAAAGGTTTGCCTTTTCAACCGGGTTCGTGAATGTGTGGTCATTCTTTATAAGAGCAGGAACCGAACTAGCGTTGTTCCTCAGCCTTTTAACGAATGACCAAAAGTTTTTACTACTCCGCGGAAAAGTAGGAACTTTAGCACGAAGGCACTGCTCGTATAAAGCCTTTTCGCGTCTAAGTACTGCGGCACATGAAGATCTCGCCTGCTTGCGAAGCAAATCAATATGGCCACATTTGTTATTGCGCCAATTTCTGAATGCTTCCTCTCTGGATCTGACTGACAATTTACACGTCAGATTAAGCCAAGATTTGTTTCTGGGTTTAATCGAAAGCTTTTTAGATGGGATGAAAATATCCATCCCTAGCCTTATTATATTCACCACCATTTCTGCCATGGCATCGACGTTTGAGTCAAAGAAACAAAGAAATGCCCAAAAAATCGTTGAGCTCAGCCCAACGAGGATCCTCGTAGTTCAAAATAGAGAGTTCCGTAGCCATGGGTGGAACCTCGCGAATAGCGGTAGACGAGAATGAGGCAGAAACTGTGCAATGATCCGAATTTCCGAGAGGTGCAAGAACCTCAACTACATACTTTTCAGGGTGTGTAGTGAAAAAAAGGTCGAGGGTATTGTTCTAGTGCCCATCTACACACGATATATGTGTAGGTTCATTCACTAATTGCGCAAGGCGCAAGGCGTATTGGCCTTCTAGAGTTGTACGGCCTGAATGGCGTAACCAAGATGAATTATGAACATTGAAATCACCAGCAACAACAATTTCACTGTTCGGATAATTAGAAAGTATACTCGATATTGAGTCGGAAAGAGGTTCGAAGCCAGATATGGTAACCTTTCTTCCCGCGTTTAGGTTTCTATACAAAAACCCGAAGTGCAATAGATGTGCCCTGATTCTGAACTTAACCCATAGACAGTTAAATTACGCATCATATATGCCAAGAGGTTGCTGGCATTGGTAAACAACTTCATTGCGAATGTACATAGCAAGACTCCTATGAAAATTAACAAGGGACGATGGTGATACCCAGGGATATGAAAATCCTGTGCATCAGCATTTTCAGAAACCTGGGTCTCACATAAGGCGAAAACATCCGGCCTATAGAGACAAATGTTGCGCATACACAGAGAAAAAGTTCGGCTGTAGCCCACGCACATTGCAAAAATCAATCCGAAAGCGTCCTGCAATTACATAAATTCAACCAAATAAAAGAAAAAATAAATATATAAATTAACCACGAGTAAACAAAAATCAAACAACCCCCTTCTGAATGCGTACAACAAGGAAATGGGTTACTGCTTGTTGATTATTCAGTAGCCAGTGTTATACCTTCACCACTGAATAATCCAACTGCAACCGCTCCAAGTGGTTCGCACCCAAAGGTTTGGAAAGGAATACTGAGGGGAAGGGAAAGCACTATTGCCGATGGTAGGGCACATAACTAAATTTTCCCTATGGATCAAACAGTCCTCCATTTTGCCGATGTTTAATCTTGCCCGTATTCGAATTAGTTATTGTCAAGTGTGTGTTTATTTTTTTATGTTAGTGTTTTGTTGTTTGTTTCATTCCAACATTTTGTTTTGTTATTAATATTTTGTTGTTTTCGTTCTTATTGATGATGTTGTATTTTCTTGTTTTATTTATTTATTTTAATATTGTTATTGTATGTTCCGTTAGGATTGTTGGTCATTTTTGTCTATGTTCCACAATTCTCTTTTGAGAATTTGTTTCGTTGAGTTTTTGTTGGTTGATAATTTTATTTTGTTCTTGTAAAAATATATTTTGCTTTTTATTTTTTAATTTTTTTATTATTAACTGATGTATCGTCAAGAGTTGCAACCTTTGGTATAAGTATGCATATAAATATATATATATATATATATATATATATATATATATATATATATATATATATATATATATATATATATATGTTCTGTTATTGGTTTTTTATGTTCACTTTTGTGTACTTTTATTGTTTATCATTGTTATATTTTATTTTGTAATATTGCACTGTTTATATTGATTGACACAGAAACAACATGGACGGACAAGCGAAACACGTATTGACGGCACCGACGACAGATCACTGATCACTGTTCGAAACAATAAAGTTTCTTTACCTTCAATGCCTCCTAAACGTCACGAAATGTTTAATGAAGATGTTTTTTCTATTCGGAGTGAAACCAGTTACGCTTCTGTGGGTACTACTTCATCTGCATATAGAAGTCCATCGAGAAAATCTCATTTAATAAACCAGTCTGACTTGAATGAACACCTTGCGTCAAAATTACAGCAATGGAATTTGTTAGATAAGGACACGAAAGTGTTATATGTTTGATATAGACCAGAAGATTTTCTAGCCTATTTTAGCACAGATGGCGATTTAGTATTTTGTGATGTTGCCGAGGAACTCTTACGAAAGCTTGGTTTCCCTGAAAAGTCTGACGAATTGCGACTCTTTATTGATTCATCAAAGACTAGCTTAGAAGCAGTTTTACCTCACCATGGCAATAAATATCCATCGGTTCCATTAGCGCATGCAATAAACGTGAAAGAAAACTATACAAATATGATGTTGTTAATCAATAAAATTAAATATTCATTTTTTGGACCTGCATTTAATTTTGAATAAAATCAGCAATAGCCAACAGATTTTCATGACTTATAGCTTATTTTATTCTCAACATTTTAGACTTTAAGTGCTTAACATCTAAAATTTTCATGCTGAAAAATTTTTCATGACTGAAAAAAAAAAATGCTCTAATTTTACGCGAAATTTTGTTTTCGCAGCTAAGTTGTGAATAACTCCGAAGATGTTGAAAACACAAAAAAATGTTGTTGAGATGATTTATAGGAAATTTCCTAACAAATTTTGCATTACATAAATATAAACGTTACTTTTCCAAATGCAAATGTTAACTTGAAGACGTAAACGCCATTTCTATCATCTAGTTTGACATAATTTATAATAAAATATACCGTGTAAAAGAATGGAATTTGAGTACTTAAAAAAATAGTTATAAAAAAATCTTTTTATTAATACATTTTTAAAAATTTGCTTTTTTAATTTAAAATATTATAAACAAAGTAGTAACAAAAGTTTAAAATTTTGCTCATGGTTTTTATTTTTGACTGCTTTGGAAAACACTCATTTGAACAAAAATTTTAAATTTACCGAACTTTTAAGAAGTATTAAAAAATGTTAAATATAAATATATATATATATATATATATATATATATATATATATATATATATATATGTTGTTAATAACAACAACAACTAAAAGTACATCTTTAGGCTCCAAAGTTCTCTCGCTGTGAAAATTTCAAAAAGCACAATTTTCTATATGAAAACAAAAAATGGTCTAATGCACAGAGAGAAAAAACACTTTTTAAAATCAAGTACGAGTCTCAAAAGATTGGGCTATTCCCAGTGTTATAAAGACAAACAGCTAGAAAATTCCCTGCGAAGCTGGTGTAATTGGTACTGAAAATATTAATGTCTAAAAACAAATATTGCCATAATAATGAATTCAAGCATTAATCTTATTCATGATTTATTAACTCGATTCTTCATACTTTTGCAGCGCGGGATATGATCTTGTACACTACCCTGAAAACAAATTAGAATATACCTAAATATTTCAAAACTCGTGTTCCCTGAATCCTTTCATTTAAATATAGAGTCACTTATTGCACGTTTGTCTAATTTTTTTATTGCTAAACACTATGTGACTTCTTTTACGTACGATAGGTTAGGTTAGGGAGTGGCAGCCTCGTTGAGACAAGGCACACTTGAGAACACAATGCGGTTCTTTGTGATACCACTAATGAAGCGAGCTCCCTGTACTGGCCACCAAGCCCTGATTAACCGGTCTTGACGGTCAGCCACAGAGAAATCAAGCAGGAAATTTAATGAACCTGGCTATAAGCCCGACATCAATGCGAGGTAAGTGTGATCAGTCTACGTCTAGCTAGAGACGGACATTGGCAAATGAAATTGCCACACTCTCCTCTTCTTCAATCGATCTACAAGCTTGACAGAAATCATTCGCCGGTAGACGCAGCCTTTGTGCGTGTCAACCCATAATGCAGTACCAGTGAGGAGATGACCCCACGATCCAATTTAAAGTGTCGACTGATACGCCTAGCATCCAATCTGGTCCAGGTGTTTTAGTTGCAATAGTTTGGAAGACGGAGAGACAACCGTAGATTGAGCTTTTCCACAAAATTTTGCAGCTCACCCTGTCCTCACACTTAGAGCCATCAGTATAGATCTCCACCGCGTCGCTGAGGATGACCGAGCCAGAAGCCCAGTCTTCTCTGACAGGGATCACGAACTGAAATCCCAATATATAATCAATATCATCCAAAACTCGGGCTTCCGCGTACAAAATCGAAGAGTGCCCCGAGGGGATAATACGCCACCAGAACATGGCGTTAAGTCTCACAGCCACAAATTTTGCCTCTTGTCTGATAAGTATACCCGAAGGGAGACAACCAATCATGACAAAAAGCGTCCTCGTGGGGGTAGTACGTAACGCCCCTGTAATCTAAATTGCCGCAGATCTCCTGACCTTATCCAGGAGCCTGATTTTGCAATGTTTATTGAGGGCGGTTCAACAAAAGACCGCTCTATATAAAAGGTTAGGTTCAATAACCGTCAAATAGATCCAGCGAATGAAGCTGGGTTCGAGACCACATCTAGCCTCTACTGCTTTCATACAGTAGTAGGTCTCACAAGCCGCTTTATGAGCTCTCTCAGCCAAACTAGCCTTCCAACTCAGCTTGGGGTCAAGAATAAGGCGAAGGTATTTGACGGTCGGACTCAGACTAAGCCCGATCCCATCCACTTTAAGCAATGTAAAGCGAGGTACTCTATACATTTTAGTGAAGAGCAGTATATATGTCTTACAAGGGTTCACACTGAGTCCGAACCCTACACCAAGCAGATACAATGCCCATGGCAAAATTGAGTTTATCGGACAGTATCTCTTGACAAAATTGCGATGGCGATATCATCCGCATAGACTACGATTCCATCACCAGAGGAATCAAGTCGAGTGAGGAGTGTATTAACCGCAAGGTTCCATTGAAGTCGTAAAAGGATCTTACCCCTGAGGGGTGATGATGAGGATCAGTGTGTGATGATCTTCCAGCTTTGGGGATGAACACCACCTTCGCACAGCTCCAACACAGAGGAATATAACCAAGGTCCAGACAAGCAATATAGATTGCCAACAGCCAGGGAAGAACAAGGTCTTTACCTTACTGGATGGCAGCCGGAATACTGTCATCCGATCCGGGGGACTTGCAAGGTTCGAGGGAACCAATCGCCCAGTGAAGTTGATCAGAAATTATCTGGGGTGAGGAGTGATGCCCATTCAATTCAACCGGTCCAGCCACCGACTGACCTCGGAAGAGGATTTAATTCTTCCGCAGAAGCTCCTGCATGAGGCTCTTTTCGCATATCTAATCGCATACTTTAGCTGCCTTTTCCTGGACTTGTACCTACCACACAGGCGGCGAAGTTACTCGACTTCACCGTTCCACCAGGGAGGCCTAGGCCTGCCCCTATACACAGGAAGCCACGGTTAGCAACACGAAGATTATTCGACACAATAAAATCAAAAAGACACCCACCTCGTGCATTCGAGTTCGAACTGACCCACATTTCGTGATGGGCGTTGGCGTCGCAGCCAATCAGAACTGGAGTGCTCTGTCCGTGCGCTTATGCAACCAGTTGACATACGAGCTCCTGCGCGGGATTATGACCGTAGTCGGGCGCAAAATAGGAAGATACTATCCAGAGAGGTTTCCCGTCCACATCAATCACCATAGTCACTGAATATATAGAGGAGAAAGGCATTAATGGAGGTTTTGACCAGAATACAAGCCCTAGGTCTACCTTTATCACTGATGTAAACCGTGCGATAACGATAACCACCAACGACCCAGGGCCCCAGTCTGCTTTGGCAAGACGTAGGAGCAGAGCCGCCCGCGGGTTCAGCTGCTCAGCTTGAGGTTGTTAAGCCCTGCGAGCATCAGCTTTAAAGATGTCTAGAGTAATAGATCCGAATCCGTTATTAATCACGGCATCGCGGGCCTTGATCGGGAGAACAGATTGTTCATTGAAGATAATAGTCGCTACGCGAGTATTATTTTCCACCTCACTCACCTTCGCTACCCTCCAATTTTCGGTGGGTAGGTCAGTATTGCTAAGCGTCAGTATCTGAAGTAGTTTTTCAGAGAGGGCTTAGCAGGAATGCGAGCTCTCGATTGGGACGCTAAGGGATCTGGTCCAACGGGATAGCACCAAGCTTGGCCCCTGACCAGACCTCCCCAATTTTAGTGATAGCAGATTTGTAGAGCTCCATTGAACGGAGGTCTGCGCAAACTACGACCTTAACATGCCCTTTAATCCACCCTGCATCTCGGCAACTGGGTGGAGGACATGGTCTCCAAAAATATTCCAAGGATGGCCTGTTCCACCAACTTCCAAATTGCGGAAGTGGTGGTGCCCTCAGAGTGATCATTATTGATCACAGCCCACGTCAAGCCTATTTTAAGAGTTATGACGTCTCGAATTCCTTAAGATGTGTCGGAAAAAACGTGTTAAGAATTGTTGTTGTTGAAGTTCTCAAATGAAAATAAGATTTTAACATTTTTTAATACTTTGAAAAGTTTTTTTATATATAAAGGCGTACGTTTTCAAATTAACGAAGTACATTTTCTAATTAATGTGAAAACACTTGAAAATAAATGCACGTTGTTGAAAATATTTTCTATTTCGAAATAATATACAACATATTTAGTTTACAAATAATCAACTTTTGACTTGAGTTAGGCCAATGTTAAAACAAGTAAAACAATTTTAGATAAAGTTCGATCCGCATTGATTTTGGATTTAAGTTGTTTTTTCAAATACATTGTTCAATTTACCATTTCCCGCCTTCGCTAGTTTCCTGCTACTTTTTCTCCGGGTGTGCATATTTTTTTAGCTTGTTCTTTTGAAGTACTTGCTGCTATACTCCAGGCTTTTGCCAATTCTTTTTTCATTTCATTTTCATCGATTGAAGTCGGACACCACTTCCTATCAACGAAGCTATCATCGCTATCAAAGTCCTCTTTTTCCTCTGTTTCAACACATATGTCACCTAAGTCACTGCAGTTCAGAAACGCCGCTGCATCCTCAAAATTTAGATTTCGCATTGAACAATAACTTTTCATTTCTACTATTTCAAGTTACAAAAATATTCAAATTTATACTAAAATATATATATTTTTTTAAACTTTTGCCACGTAAAATTTACGTATACTATGTATATTATTAAGTCTAATGCCACGTAAATTTTATGCACATTGTGTTAGCAAACCTTTTCGCATTATAATATACGTAGAAGGCTATATTGTATTAAAAAAGCAAATTTTTTTAAAATCGGGTACACATTTTCTAAAATATATTTTAAATTTGTTCAAATTATCATAAATTGCTTTGTTCAATTGTTTTAAATTGCTTCTTTTAATTGTGTGGAAAAAAGTGCCAAAAAGAAGAGTAAAAATATCGACATATAATTTAATATACAAACAGACCATCACTGCTACGTTGCCGTCAAATTCAATTTCCAACATATTGGCACGTTACAGTTACATATCATTACGGTCAAGTAAGCACTTTCATAGCTTTTCATATAACAAAAGCTATCAGATGACACAACTACATTTACAGCTTCTACATTTACGTTCGGATAATTCTACCTTCAGTCTTAAGAAAAGTTAACGCAGCGAACGTGTCTAACTAGTCTGAAGTCAACGCAAAGAGAGTTTAGTATGGTTAAAGTCTGGTTGGAATTTAAGTAATCGAACCTATGTTGTAATAACGAACGAGTTGGAAGATCTTTAGATAGAAAAAACTGTCAAGTAATTTTTGTTGTTTACAAAGTCGTAAACAGCAAGAGTAATTGAGAATAGAAATTGTTATTGCTTGTGAAAAGGTTACAAGCTGTTAATTCCTAATAGTTTTTAGAAATATTTTAAATTAAATAATTTATAATTTAAAAACGGAAAATATAAGTTGGGAAAAATTAAGCACGATACGAAATAAAACACGACCGTATGATTTAGTATTTACTTTTCAACTTTTTAGCAACTCCGTTAGCAATTTATATCTTAATCTACTTATTTATATATATGGCTATTGAACTTAAATTTACTTAACATTAGGGTCATTCATATATTTATTATTAATTCATTTACATTATTAATTCTTTTATATATATAAGTATCATCAATTCACCTCTATTACTTTCATCAGTACGGAAATCATCATTAGTAATTATTATTGGCGCAATACAAGCAGTGGTACACAAAACGGTGTAAATAAAGGATTTTAATTAAAAACTAAACACAAGATTTATTTTATTTTATCTACAATGTACGAACTCACAAGTAAACGTTTTTAATAAGTAAAAATCGTAACAATTGGTGTCAAAAGCATGATTATAGATTTTAAAATAAAATAAATAAGGATGCAGTTTAGAGTACTTAATGTGGACCGACTCAGACGTGAGTTAGCAAAACTGCAGTTGCCAACAACCGGTGCCAAGGTTGATTTACAAAAGCGTTTATATGAGGACTCTCAGCAGCGAGGCATTAACGTTGGAACACATATATTTGATGATGGGGAAGAGTCTGAGACGTGTGTCGCAGTAACCACAAGCAATACTGACATAAGTTCATTGCTTGCCGCTATGATGAACAATTTTATGTTAATAACGAAAAGCTTATGTAAAAATTAATGGTAACGAGAAACTTCTAGCAAAAATGAAAAGGAAATTTGAAGGAACATCTAGTGCGACAACCGAAAAGCTGCAAGAGATATATGAGACGGTTAGCAGAAGGGTTGATGGCATCGGGGCAAGAGTGGCAAATTGAGAAAAGTCTGTTGAGGAAAAATTCAATGCAATTGAAGGGAAAGTCAACAGCCTCTAGTGTCAACGGTCAGAACAAGTGCGAATTGTGTCAGAAAGTTCCGGCAGAATAAAAACTCTTTGCTTCGATAGTAGCACTCCTCTGACAGTATTCAAATTCCAATTCGATACCGTGGCCAGCAGAAATAGATAGGATGACGAAGAGAAGGCTCTAGAATTAATTTTAGCCCTTCATTGTGCAGCAGCAGAAGATATAGAAACGATGCCAGACAGCAGCAGAAACAACTACGACGATCTCTTTATGGCACTACAGCGTAAATTTGGCGATGAACATAAACGTAACATATCGTATGGAATTAAGGTGCCGAACGCAAAAAGCTTGTGAGTTACTTCATGCTTTTGCTATGGAAGTGGAGAGTTTAGTAAAGTTTACCTGCCCAGGAGAAAATTACCGCTGACAGATAATTTTAAGAACGAAGCGTTTGTTAATGGAATTCGAGACCCTAATGTTAAGCTTGCGGTATGTGCTGCCTTTGCGGATACCGTAGCCTTCTCACCGGCAAAGGAGACCGCTCGCACGATTCCCGAGCCTCAAATATACGAGGTGCGCGGTATGGAGGTAGCAGAAGAAAAGGAGAGCCTAATTAATGACTTTAAAGAGGTAGTAGGTAGAAGGCAAAACTTAAATGTATCAGGTGTGGAAGTTAATGGAAATTTCCAGAGGGACTGTAAAACGCCACAAAGGAGGTCAAGATCCATTTCACAATCACGAAGTGAAAGGCGGACAAACTACCAGCAATTATCACAAGAGTCCCCGCTTAACTAAACCGAACTTGAGCTAAGGGGCAAGAGCTTGCTCCCACAAACGAGGGCTCCACAATCTTCATATCAGTGATGCAACAGAAGAATAGCGCCTCATAGTGAGCGTGTATATCAATGGCAGGCAACACATCTTTACTATAAACACCGGAGCGACACAATATATTATCAAATATGATATCGTAAATGGAAAACCAGAGACACTGAACAATATCGGACTACGGACAGCTACTGGGGAGACTGCCATTGTCTACGGGAAAAAATAGCTAAAGGCGACTATAGCTAACATCAGTGTAAACCATGTGTTTATGCCGATTTCATGATAGCACATGGCATCAATTTAAACATGGGACAACAGGTGATGAGTTGGCGTAATGGATGTTGGATACGAAAATCGAACAAACGCCAGAAGATTAGTTGCTGTTGGATGACAGAAATTTTAACCTCACACTGAATCCCTGATATGGGCACGTATGGAAGGATATTACGAGAGCCACCGCTTGTGGGTTGTAGAGCCAACAGAAATTAAGTCGAATTTATTATCAGCAAAAGCCCTCATAAAACCTAATAATCATTGAATGCTCCCTGTAGGAGTGCTCAATCTATCAGGCCAGGAAAAGATCATCTACAAAAATTCAGGGCTAGGCAAATGAGGTTCAGTGAAGGCAGTAATAAATAGCGCAAATTGATCAACAGCCAATATGATCAACAGCAAATTGGTAAATATGTAGAGAAGTGGGCATCAGCATTAGCAGCTTCCGAAAGAAACAAAGCCAAAAAACTGCTCAAGAAGCATGCCAGTGTCTTCGCCACGAAAAACAAAAAGTCAGGTAGAACAGCTATAGTCAAACATGAAATATATACTGGCGAAGCGAGACCGATAAAACAGGCACCCAGAAGTATACCTTTGGCGAAGCGTAATGAGGTTAAAGAGCTGGTCAATGAAATAAAGAAGTGAGGTGTAATTGAACCATCATCGAGTCCAGATAAGAAGAAAACTGCTTTCAGTGCGAACGGTGGCTTATGGCAGTTTAAAGTTATGCCATTTGGGTTCTGCAATGCATCGGCTACATTTGGGCGACTTATGGAGCGCGTACTGAAAGGACTCCATTGGACGCCATTAGTGTTCTTCGATAACATAATGGTGATGCGCAGAACTTTTGATGAACAACTCAAGACCTGGCATAAATTCTACAACGAATATTAATGGCTGGACGAAAACTAAGCGTAAGGAAATACGCATTGCCCAAAGTGAAATAGTTATGCCATTTGGGTTCCGCAATGCACCGACCACATTTGGGCGACTTATGGAGCGCGTACTGAAAGGACTCCATTGGAAGACTTACTTAGTGTTCTTCGATAACATAATGGTGATGCGCAGAACTTTTGATGAACAACTCAAAACCTGGCAGAAATTCTACAACGAATATTAATGGCTGGACGAAAACTAAGCGTAAGGAAATACGCATTGCCCAAAGTGAAATAGTTATGCCATTTGGGTTCTGCAACCATTTGGGCGACTTATGGAGCGCGTACTGAAAGGACTCCATTGGAAGACTTACTTAGTGTTCTTCGATAACATAATGGTGATGCGCAGAAGTTTTGATGAACAACTCAAAACCTGGCAGAAATTCTACAACGAATATTAATGGCTGGACTAAAACTAAGCGTAAGGCAATACGCATTGCCCAAAGTGAAATATTTAGGCATATTGCTACAGCAGATGACATATCCGCAGATGAAGATAAAATACAAGCGGTAAAGAACTGGCCTCGTTCCCGAAATCTTGCCAAGCTTTTTGGGGCTTTGCACCTATTACAGACGCCTCGCGTCTAGTTTTGAGAGTGTAGCAGCAAGTCTGCATGAGCTTACCAAGAAATCCAAGCCGTATCATTGAGTAGAGCCAAAAGAAAAAACCTTCAAGGCATTAAAGGACCTATTGTGTTCAGCACCGGTTTTGGCGTATTTGTATTAGACAGTGATGTCAGCCGATATGGTATTGGCGGTATACTTTCTCAAGTAGTGAACGGGAGAGAAAATGCCATAGCAGAACACTATCAAAACCTGAGCGGAAATATTGTGTGACTCGAAGGGAGCTATTGGCAGTATTAAAATTCATAAAACATTGCCACAAATATCTTTATGGCCAACATTTTCTACTGAAGACTGACAATTCCGCACTCAGATATCTATTACAATTTAAGAACCCTGAAGGGCATTTAGCACGTTGGTTTGAGTGTCCCCAGTCCCATGATCTCAGCATTGTACACAGAAGGGGCATAAAACACCGAAATGATGATGCCCTCTCACGACGGCCTTGTAATGCAGAATGCAAACATTATAGAAAGGTTGAAAGTAAAGAACCCATCATCGATATTTGGCTAACGCAGATAGAGGCTGATAAAGACTGGTCAAGAGCGCAAAGAAGTAACCAAATATTGGCAAAGATTATAGCGGCTAAGGAAGAAGACATACGGCCTTCTTGTGATTATATATCAGCACAAAGCGCTCTTATGAGGGCTTATTGGGCTCAATGAGACAGTTTAAAACTGATTGATGTGTGCTTATATCGGAACTGTAGGAGTACAGATGGCAAAACTGCTTGCAACCTTATAATGGTGCCTTCCTCTAAGATGAATGAAGTTTTGAATGAGTTCCATAAAGGACCTATTAGAGAACATCTTGGTATAACGAAGACTCCGGAAAAGCTAAAACAGCGATTGTATTTGGTTGGATGTCAACAGGCAGTGCCCGGTTGGATAGCATTGTATTGCAGCTAAGTGTCCAGTAAGAAGTAGCCGAGGTCAGCTACAACAGTACAAGGCGGGAGCATCATTCAAGCGGAAAGCGATGGACGTAGCTGGGCTTTTTCTTGTCAGCAACGCCGAAAATCATTACGTTCTCGTTGTAATAGACTACTTCAGAAAATGGACGGAAGTGTATGCCATACCTAGGTTAGCCAGATTTTTAATTGACAAAAAAGTACATTGAGGAAAAATGTACAATTCATAAAGTACAATTAATTAAATAAAAGTACACTGTTTTTTCAAATGAAAACACCTTTAAAATTCAATTAATAACATTGAATAACATTTAGTTTAACAAAGAATATAAAAGTGCGATCATTCTGCACTAGTAATTCTTGTGAATACTTACGCAGAATGTAAACATATGGCCACAATATTGAACGCATAACCACTACTTTATATAAGCATTTTATGGAAACATTTACTTCATATGCACATTTCTTAAAAAATTATGTAAAATCAAATATTAATGTAAAAAATGTTAAGATATTTTAATAAATAAATTTGTAAAATAAATAATAAAAAAAACATTTGTAAAAAATAGCTTTCTCCGTCAAATATTTTCTTCAAGTGACCGTATATTTAGTTTAAACTTTAGATAATTTGATTTTACTACATATACAGTTTGAAGCCATGTTGCTCTATCAATCGTAGATTAATAAAAGTCGAAAATAAAAGTGTAATATGGGTTCTAAAACATCATCGTAAATGTATATTTTATCAGGATGTTTTAAACTAAATTTTTTCTAGATTAAAAAATCTTTATTTTTACTAAAAACGTTCAATACAAAAAAAAGCACAGAAAGAAGTACAAAAAGCAGAAAAATAAAGTACTTTAGCGTACTTTTGTAGGCGGTATGCAGAAAGCAGTATATTGTCTAAAAAAGTAGGTTTACTGCTGAAAAGAGTACGTCTGGCTACCCAAGCCATACTCAATCAAGAAGCGACTACGGTCGTAAATGTTTTTGTGAATAACTGGGTTTGTCGCTATGGTGTTCCAACAGAGTTACATTCCAATCAGGGGAGAAATTTCGAGTCTGACGTTTTCAAAGGAATGTGTAAGATATGTGGTATAAAGAAGAATAGAACGATGCCGCTACATCCGATTCGGATGGAATGGTAGAACGATTCAACCGTACTCTAGAGGAATATTTGCGAAAAGTGGTAGCGAGCAACAAAAACATTGGGACGAACGCATTCAACAATTTTTATTAGCTTACAGACTCAAAATCTAGATCACCCACCAAGATTCTTTTTGGAACTGAGTTAAAATTGCCTGGAAAGAGAATCAAGAAACAACAAAGTCTCAACGAAATTCATGAATTCGTACGCACGCAAATAAAAATGGCCAGCGATACAATGAAAGCCAGATAAGATCGAGGAATAAATACTAGAGAATGACAATAAGTAATCACAGACAACGTATACATAAGTACTTATCTATTTTTTGGGTGTTGTGTATATCAATACATACACTACATACATTCATACTTCTAGCAAACATGTCTGTACACAACCATCTTAAACAACTTAAGCAACATGTTTACATCCATGCTATCCCTGCAGATAAGGTGAGTAACTCCATACATGCATGTAAATAATACTTCACAGAGGAGTTGGACCATCCAAAACTAATCCAAATGTATGAAAACACATTGTCCATTTAACATTGCGATGTCCTACGACTGGGCCATGTAATCCATGGGACTAACCCAAAAATTACTTCGTGGAGCGGAGGAGTAGTTTAAAAACTATTCCACTAACTACTCCGTAGAGCACACTAGGGGAGTAGTTTAAAAAAATTTTATTTTATTTTACATATGTATGCACAAAATATCCTAATAAAATAAACATATGGACAACATAGTTGCCATTGTGTAATATTTCATTGAATACATACCACAATTACTGGCACCAATGTATGCGAATATTTAACACGAACGTTTGTCTTAAAGCAATAAGCTTTGTCAATAACATGGTCCATGTCTGTATTACATTGGACCATATTTGTAGGTAAGCCACTTCATGAAAATTGGACCAATAACCAAATATTATATGCTGGGATGTTCTATGGGTATAAAAATGTTTGTGTGCACACCTACACATGCATTTAAAGTATGTTTATCAATGGGAATGGAAATTTTTTGAAACTGTAGCGTGTTTTTTATAGAGGTATAGAACATTAAGTTGGCATTACTTTTCAACATGGTGACCAAATTAACAGCTGTCAAGTGATTTATTCTCAGTTTGGTTTGGCAATTGATCATGAATAGACTCACGCCTGAACAACGCTTGCAAATAGTGCAATTTTCATTTTTCATAAGTGAATTTTTTTTTTTCAATTTTCAATTTTCATAAGCGAATTTTGTTTAGCGATGAAGCGCACTTCTGGTTGAATGGCTACGTTCACAAGCAAAACTGCCGCATTTGGAGTGAAGGTAATCCTCAAGTGTATGTGGAAACACCGTTACATCCAGAAAAACTGACTATTTGGTGCGCTTTATGTGCTGGAATCATTGGTCCGTACTTTTTCAAAAACGATGGTGGCCAGAATGTTACAGTCAATGGTGATCGGTATAGAGCCATGATTACTAACTTTTTATTCCTGAATTGAATAACCATGATGTCCAGGAGATGTGGTTTCAACAAGACGGCGCAACATGTCACACAGCTCATGCCACAATAGATTTATTGAAAGACACGTTTGGTGACCGCCTAATTTCACGTTTTGGACCTGTGAATTGGCCTCCAAGATCTTGTGATTCAACACCGCTAGACTACTTTCTGTGGGGCTATGTAAGGTCATTGGTCTATGCGGTAAGGCCACAAACGCTTGACCATTTGAAAGACAACATTCGCCGTGTTATTGCCGATATACGGCCACAAATGTTGGAAAAACTCATCGAAAATTGGACGTTTAGATTGGACTACATCCGCGCCAGCCATGGCGGTCATATGCCGGAAATCATATTTAAATGTAATGCCACAAGATTATCTTTCGGATAAATAAAATTCATGTCAATCGAATAATCCATCGTTATTTTATTGCAACATAAACCTCTATAAAAAACACCCTTTACATTAAGTACTCGTGCGTATAATAACTACTCATATAACATGCGCGTATGGATGAATAAAAGAAATGGTATGCTTTTACATCATTGTTTGAATTTTTTTTGTGACAGAATTTTTTATATAGCAATTAAAAATCCATTTATGGAAAAATACCTGGTACTTCAGCATAGAAAAATCAAAGGGTTATTGTGTTTGTTATTGTATTTTTTAATTCCCATTGCAATGTTTTTTTTTTAACCCACAGAAGAGCTATTAAAGTCATTAAAAAACTTGGGCGAAGTATTAAAAAAATAATTATTTTAGATCCTATTTGATAGAAAAACATTGTGGTACATAAAATATATGTTCAAAGGCACATATACACACGCTTAATAAGAATATTTGCGATCATTTACTTATGACAAATTTCCAAAAAAAAATTATATACATACTTATATGGAAGATCAAAAGCAAAAAATTTTCTGCAAAAATATGGGGCAATCTCCAAAATTAGACAGTACATAATAAGTTAATCGGAGTTTTCACATTTTCATTAGCATTTGAACTTTTGAAGTGTACGATACAAGTCTTAATAGTGGATAACTGTGGCGAAATTTTAAAGAAAATAAATGAAGAACTGCATAAAGTGCTACGAAAAACTGTAAAAAGTGTTGTATGGGCTTGTTTTCTTCAAATTGAACAGGAGGATGCATCTATTTTACAAGATAGAGTATACTGCCAAAAGTGCCGAAAGATTTTTAAATTTGTAAAGAAGCAAACATCAAATTTAATTAAGCATAAGTGCGTTCATTCACAGCCTCATAACAATACACCAATTCAAATAAACGCCGAAGAGAGAGAGTGCTTGTGCTGAAGCATTAATGGATTTCGATATAGAAGACTGTAGTTCTTTCAGTAGCTTTGAATGCTCCGGTTTTCGTAAATTAATTCAAAAGTGTCCAGCGCAAGGAAAATGGAAAACCTTATCAATGGTCACAGAGAAAAGAAAAGAAATAAAACCACGCATACAGAATCTTATTACCAATAGTGAGGCTGAAGCTACAATTGGTATATGGAACGACGATATCATTAAGAGAAGTTTCTTGTGTGCCACTTTCCACTTCCAAATGAATTTCGAATATAATGTCTAATACAGCAGTTAACGTAAAAGAAAAATATGCAACCTTTTTGAAGAATTCGATGTGACTGATATATCAAATGTGGTGTTCGTAACAGACCGTGGCAGTAATATTTTAAATGCAATAAGAGATTTCACAAGATTAAACTGTTCGACCCATCTTTTTTGTCTTTCTTGTCCTAACTGATGCTTTCAAATCTAAAAATGAATTAAAAGGAATTACAAATATTTGCAAATAATAATAAAATTCTTTTGAAAGGCAAATAAGCAGGATATACTGGAAATAACTTTGAAGAATAATTGTCCTACAAGGTGGAATTCGATATTACAATATTTGAGTCAAGAGAGAGAGCTTTTGAAGTATTGTTTACTCAGCCATATAAAAAGCACATCAATGCTGACAGCAGTCAGTCTTAAAAAAAAGTTAACGCAGCGAACGTGTCTAACTGATTTGAAGAAAGCGTAAAGAGAGTTTAGAGTGGTTAAACTCTGGTCGAAGTGAATTTAAGTCGTAATCGAACCTACGTTGTAATAACCAACGAGTTGTAAGATCTTTAGGTAGAAAATCCTGTCGGGTATTTTTTGTTGTTTAAAGTTTAAAGTTTAAGAATAGAAATTATTATTTCTTGTGGTTACAAACGTTTGACGCAATCAACCGATTGTGGCATGAGATGTGTGGCATGTTGCTTCATCCTGTTGAAACCAAATATCGTTGACATCAATACCATGAAGAGCGGACACAGAAAGATCGGTTACCATGCTGCGATAGGTGTCTCCACTGACCGTAATGGTTGCGCCGTCCTCATTTTCAAAGAAATTTGAGCCAATGATGACTCCGCTCTACAGGCCGCACCAAACAGTCACTCGTAATTGGTGCTTTGGCATCTGTATGACCACGTTTGGATTTTCTGAGCCCTAAATACGGCAATTTTGCTTATTAATAATATAATAATTATTATTAATAATATAATAATTTTAATAAAAAACAAACTCATTCAGATACTAGTAATGCTACTTATTCATTCGACTCAATTCTCAGAGAGCAATTTCAATGTTATCACTAACATCACTGTTTTAATGCAAATATACACTACAAACAAAACAAATATGTCTATGCTTACGTCAAACAGTGTTCTGAGCTTGTCCAAAAATAGTTAAAACTTATGAAAGGATTTTATTATTATTATTATTTTTTTTTTTTATTTAAATAGAAAACACTTCAAATAGATTATATTCAAAGCTTTAATGCAAACTGTTGAGTAGTTTTGGAGTTATAGCTGCTCAAAGTTATAGTTTGTATGCGACATAGTAAATTTAAATAATAGCATTGAATTTTTACTATTGGTTATGGTATTGTTTACAAATATTGATCATATGTATAGTACCGTTAGCTTAAAGGCAATTGTAATACAAAGTTAAAATGTTTCAACAGAGACAAACTTTAGAAGTGAATTTAATATATCAAAAGTTACTTTTCCATTTTTATATATTATTGCCACAAATATGTATTATGACATATATAAAATTCAGCTGCCCGTTTTTGCCCAGTTTTTTTGGTGAATGTTTTTTGGTGTCAAGATCCCTTCAGATTCGTGATATTTTCAACCTCTGTGTAGAGATAAAACAAAATAAAACAAGTACTATGATGAATAAAATTAAACAATATATAAAAAATCGTTCGCAAAGGGTATTATTATATTTTGAGGAGCAGAAATAATTTTAACACTTGTAAAATTCAGCAATAATTGGAAGAAACATTCGCGTACAAGGAGCAGATTTGAAGCTGAGTTGAGGTGATTGATTCAGGTGATTGGATAGATACTGAAATATTTAGTAAAAAAGCTTGTGCTGTAAGACACTTTCAGTTTTTAATTTTGTTTCGTAAAACATTTGGCCAATTCACAACAAAGTTATTGTATTATGTGTTAAAATATTCGAAAAAATAGTACATTTGAACAAAATAAAAATTTGGGAACAAAATTTTTGGAACAATTGCTTTATAATATCAATGAACCTACAAACTCTTAATACACTCGTAAATCTTGCCTTTTTTCCATATGAACTGAAATATTTGTACACTGTAAATTAAAAGAATAATAAAAAAATATAAATTTATTTATATTAAGGATTGTACTATTCCCATTGCAATGTTATTCTAGTAAGACATAGAATCAAGTCTCTATATTATAAGAAATGTCAGGTTGAAACATACGAGATAAATAAATTGGATTGAATCTAATAAGGACCTAACAGTTTATTTGATTCTGCATTCAGATCTAGAAATTTTGACGTAGTCAAAAACAGCTATCAAGAAATTACGAACTACAAGTTTTAAAGGTATATATATATAAATGAAACAGAAGACTGTACAGGAGTAATGCCTAGTAATAAATTGCTGGAAGGAACCAAAGGTGATAATATTAGTGATAGTGAGTAAAATGTGTCCCTGTGTGTGCTATTTCCTAAAATAAACTAACTTTTCAATGTAAAATTATACTGATGCAATACACTTCTTAAGAATTTTGATATTATTACATTTTTTTTTTTTAATTTAATACAATTATTTAAATTTATAAAGTTAAAAACCTTATAAAAGGTATGGTTATGTCTCCCATTCGAAAACAAAATTTTATTGACATATCGGGAATATTATAAGTGTTTCATTTACAAAACTACATTATGAACATTTAAGTTTTTGTAAATTTTTTTTAATTTTTGAAAAATGACATTTTTGATCCTGTAGTGTCCCTGCTCCGACTTCATCCAAACGTTAAAAATGAAATGAATGAGGAAATAATTGTACAAAATTTCATAAATTTTTTTTATTTTTTTTTTTTATTCTTTAGTATTTTTAATATTCAGGATATATGGGAAGGACACGAATTCTTGCTCCGAATTTTTTCAAACCTTGGAATTGACTATCTTTTATGAATTCAAGCAAGTGTGCTAAATTTCATGTCCGCACGACAACTCAGTCTATTTTTGGACAAACGTTATATGAAATCAAAACACTGTGCGTCACGCATACTCTCATAGAGAGAGAGAGAGAAAATCTAACGGACCTGCGCAAAGCGTAATCTCTGTTATTTGATCCATGCATATTTATAAGTGTTGCCACTTTTTGTATAGTTGTACAAAATCTGTGCTTTTCCAAAATTTTGTATAATTATTGTTCCACAAAATTTTTGTATAATTTGCGAACTATTTTAATGACTATAAAAAAATTAAATACAGAAATTTTCGCTGCAAGACCTACCTGTTTAACAAATCTGAAAGTTATTTACAGTGACTCACAGTAAAAGTGAGCCAGTCTATATTTTTTTACAAAATTATTTATATCTAATAAAAATCTGATTGGCAAAAATTGTAGTATTTTAGGTAATTAACTTCAAAGCTTAAAAACGCATAAAAATTATTTCTAATAAATTATGTTCGTAATATACAAAAACTCTGAAAAGTATGAAAATGCTCCTCACAGTGAAAGTGAGCCACTAAAAGTAATTATATTTTGTACCTAATATTAATATTTTATTGGGCCACCTTTTACTGAAATAACAACTTACAGACCTCTAGGCATTGATTCCAATTTCCTGCTTTGATTGTGAAACATCGAGAATGTGTTTTTGTGACTTACTTCGATATTTTGGTCAAGATGGATCCATCAATTTTCAATAATAATAAATTGTCAATAAAAATTAATTGCATGTCCAGAGATTGTACCATAACTAGGAAGGGGAATGAAGCTGTCTGGGAATGTTGTATAATAACCTCTCCTTTACATTGCTTGTTGTATTATTTATGTAGGTGTTTGCCTTGTCCAAAGCGCCAGCTTCCAAGAAGACCTAATTTGTTCACTAATTGCATCAAATTATCTTCTAATGGATTCAGATATGTGAAACGATTCAACAATGTTTAAAAAAAGCAACCCATGTTCAACGCTAAGCCATATCTTAACTTCCTGTTTGTTTTTAAAACTACGTGATCCAACACTATGCTTTAAATTCCAAAAAGGATATCATTTAGACTCGAGTCTGCTAGTTGAGATGGCCAATCCAAAACTTGTAGCCATTCTCTCATAAATTTTGACTAGTGTCTTGGGTAGTTGCCGTGCAGAAATACTACTCATTGGTATTTCCTATTCGGTTAGTTGAAATCTTCCTTTATAAAAAACGACCCATTTTTGTTTGCATTTCAACAAACTGTACTCTCTGAAAAGCAGATCAAAATTTTACATTTCTCCTCCATGCTTTATTGTGTCTTTACAATAACGCGAATATAATCGTTTTCACATTTGTCTTCGAACGTGTATTTAAAAAGTTAAATTTAGACTCGCCGCTCATAAAACTGCTTTCCAATTCGCCACAGTCCAGTTTACTTGAGCTCTTGCAAAATCCATTCTAAAATTTCTTAAAAGTAGTCGAAATAAAATATTAGACTTTTATTATTTTGTCGGGAAAAGTTGTTTAGGTTTCAGACAATTTGTTTGAATTTTATTTTAAGTTTTTATTAAAATTTAAGTTTAGTTGGCAGTAAATATTGATTTACAAAATAATGATTTTTTAATTAATTGCTTACGAACACGATTTTTCACAGAGCAGAGTGGAAAAAGGAAGAGACTGGTTTTTACTTTTAGTGTTGTACATCAGGATAATTATCAAACTGATAATCAAGTACCGAGTTCGTTTTGGTATTTGCAAAAACAGGAATAACTAATGAATAGCGTGCTATACATATATGTAATCTACGTATCTATATGAATTATCTATATGAATTACACTTAAGTACAAAAAGCTTGATCTTTTTTATTTAATTAATAAAAATAATGGAAACTAAAGAAAAAAAAAATTTGTACTATCACACTTGGTTTTGTACTATTTTTGTTCATTTTTTGTATAGTTTTTTGATTCATTGGTGGCAACACTAACCTTTATATATGTTTATAACAGTAATGCATATATCATACGACAATTGTTGATGCTCAATTCACACCAGAGGTGGGGAAGTTGGTACAATTGTACTTATTTTAGCACTATTTGTAAGTTAATTGTACGACAGCACCACAATGACTAATATAGCACTATTTCAAAATTTTTTCTATTTCATTACTTTTCGCGAATGTTTTTTAAAGAAATCTATTTAATCCGAAGATACGATCGGTGTATCTCAACATCAGAACAAGGAATGGCTATCTGCAGAGTTCTGGAAGAAAGTAGATGAAAGACGCGAAGCTAAGCTTTTACTCGAGAATAAAAGATATCCCATAGCAATCAGACAACTAAGTACTAAACACAGTGCGCTCATTTAAGCCATCAGAAAGCAAGCAAGAAACGATAAACGCGCTTTCTATAATAATCTGTCTGAAAAGCTGAGACAGTTGCGCTAAACGGCGATATGAAAACAGTTTTTGATATTTCAAAAAAATTTGCTGGAAGAAAGTTAAATGAAAACCACCCAATCAAGAACAAAACTGGTAGAATCCTTACTTCGATTGAAAAAGAGACTGCGAGATAGAGGGAACACTTTAACGAAGCGCTTAACTCTAATCCAACGATTAGCGATATAGGTCTATCGAACAACACAAGACCTCTTAGAGGAATATCAACTGAACAACCCAGCCATAATACAAGCGATAAAACAATTAAAAAATGGAAAAGCAGCTGGCCTGGACAACTTACCAGCCGAAATTTACAAACCTGCTGAAAACAGTCTTACCAGAAATCTAAGACTACTCTTTAATGCTATATGGCAAATTGAAGTTGCACCACAGGACAGTAAAGAACCCGAAAAAAGGTGATTTAAAGTTCTGTAACAATTGGAGGGGCATATCGCTCACACCAGCAGCTACCAAAATTTTTAACGCAATTATACTAAGCCGCATACAAAGAACTCTAGACCGAATGCTTAAAAAAGAACAAGCAGGTTTCAGAGCTAATCAATCATGTATTGACCACGTAAACCGTCTGCGACTTATTGTTGAACAATGTTATGAATACAACACCCCACTCTATCTGCTGTTTATTAATTTCAAGAAAGTTTTTGATGCTATAGCAATAAGTGCAATGTAGTACGCTTTAAGGGATGTAAGAGTTCCTGCTAAAATCATAAATTTAATTAAGGCGCAATATCAAGAATCGAAGTCTAGCGTCCTGCATGCAACACAAATAAGTGAACCTTTCTTTACCCTGTCAGGGGGGTGCATCTTGTCACCACTATTATTCGCGGTAACAATAGATGCAGTCTTAAAATCCTTGAACTAACCGAGGTATAATGTGGCGTTTAAACTACCACCTAGAAGATTTGGATTATGCTGTTGACATTGTTTTACTGTCGCGCAATCGGGAACACATGCAGAATAAAATAAATGATATAGCAAGCGCAGTAGTAAACATTGGTCTACGTATAAACATAAAGAAAATAAAAGCCTTAACAATCAAGACTAACTCTACCAACTTTAAATATAAATAGGGAACCAATTCAAAATGTAAAAGAGTTCTTACCTTGACTGCATAATTTCATATGAAGGGGGCACATCCGAAGATGTATCTTATCGCATACACAAAGCCAGAGTCGCATTTATATCCTTTAAATATATATATATATATATAAGTCCAGTTCTCTGTTACCTACATCGATAATACGTTTATACAATGCCTGCGTAAAATCAGTAGTATCGTATAGCTCTCAAACGTGGTTAGTTAACAGCATCATTAAACAAAAACTGTTTTAGTTTTCATCAACAAATATTTACGTAATATCTTAATAATTTAGTGGCCTCGACGAATAAGCAATGAAGCGTTAATGCAAATAACAAGCCAAGAAAATACTGAAATCGGACGAAGAAAATACAATTGGCTTGATCACACACTAAGAAATTCATACGATTAAATATATCACGCCACATTGAAATGAAATCCACATGGCAATAGAAAAAGAGAAAGAACTAAAATAACATGGCGACGCACCATCTTCAATGAAACGAACAAAACCTTTAACCAACTCCGACACTTAGCAGCAGACAGCCAACGATGGAGATTCTACGTTAATAGCCTGTTTCTGATGGAATTTGGCCTAAATTATATTTATTATTTAATCATAATCTAATTTTTTGCGTTCCTATCATTGTCATATGGCAACATTTAGTTAAACATTCGTTGTGAATTGCTTGGCATATTTTTCCCAATCACCTGTTGTTTCGGAAAGAATTTGTAGCATCATACCATTAATATTATAAAGGCTTACTAACGACAGTAAAAGTTTAGAGCGCTGGCGGATGTAAAAATTATTAAGTCTTTAAAAAACAACACAGTTACAACTCAAATTTTTTAAATGTTCAAGAGAGTCGAAAATTTCTTTTTAAAAACATGATTTAATATAGATACAAACATAAAGAAGTCAATTAATCAAATGAAAATACCGTGGTCGTTAGAGATTTGACCTGAGAATTGGTTTAAGAAAAAACGAAGCAATGGTATAAAGTCAGCTGGAAATATTATGCAAAATCACTTTTTGTACAAATTTTTATTATTAAATTTTTTAAAAGCATTATTTTTTTTTATAAATTAAATATTTAAATAATCTTTTTATAAGTCTATTATTTTATTCCTTAAAACAAATAAAAAACTACACTTTAATTACAAATTTTTTTTGATGAATAACGAAATTCGAGTAAATAAATTTTTAAGGTTGTATAAATGCAGATTTTTTATACTGTTTGAATAATGACAGTTAATTTTGTATTTTTATTTAAAAAAAGGTTCAACATATCACCACATAAAATACAAAAGTGCCTAACAACCAAAAAGAAGAGAAAAAAATCAAAATTGCGTTTTTAATTGATATGCTATAAACGCATTCAAGGCTATCGACCATCGACTACAAGCTGTCAAAAATAGAATACATACGAGAATAACTAGCAACAACAAACAGTTTACTGCTGTCAATACAATAAGATACATGAAAGGGCGTTTTAACAACGCAATACATGAAAAATATACATTAAAAACGTGAAAAAATTTACATGACACCACTGAAAAAGAACAATCATATGTGCATTTGTATACATTTTTTGTAGCTGTAGTCGTTAAAATAAAGTAGCTGGTTGCTTGGCTACTTTTGTAGCCAGTATCTTTCTTAGTCGTTTGGCCTATGATCGGTAGCCTTGAATGTGCTTATAGCAGTGCCGCTCAAAAAAAGAGCCACACTTAAAATGAGAGAACCACACTGAAAGAAAAATTAAGTTTTTCGATTTATTCTTTCTTAAAAGTCTTGTTTTTTTTGCATTATAAATAAAAAATAATTTAGAAAACAATATGTACATCTGCCAAACAAAAAATATGTAAATATATGCAATGAGATACCAAAGGGCGAATTAAAAAAGCTAGATACTTTTCCGTGTGTTTATATGAAAGTGTGGACAAATCCGAATCTAGATTTTTTTGATGCGTACTTACTGTCATATATTAAAATATTTTGCACAAACAAAGCCCGATTTACATATTTGATTAGCTGTTTAATAAAGTACTGTCCAATAAATGCTTTATTGATTTTCTATTCTATGTGAAAGGATATATTGCACTGGTACTTCTAAAGCTATACGTTTTTTCGCAAAAAAAAAAAAAAAAAATGCAATTGTATCTCTCTTTTTGATAAAGATGTTAATATAAAAAAGAAATAAAGTGTAGAACTTTTAAAATACGAAAATATTTTAACAAAAAATAAGATTCGTTTAAAGAACGTTAAATAATTTTTCTTGTGTTTGATAAAATCCATCAACTTATCAATATCAATTTCCGTCTGATAGCATTTGATTTTTAGCAATGTCTCAATATGGCTATCAGTTAGCCTGTTTCTGAATTTGTTTTTTATCTGTGACATTGATGATAATGCAGACTCGCAGATATATGTATGTGGTGCCAAACATTTAAAAAAGGTTTCATATTAAATAAAATTAACATTAATATTAAACAACAACCTAACAATCAGATATTTTTTTGGGCAAACATTTTTTCAAAAAATGACACCTATTTCTGTTGAAATAAATAAGTCTTATCTTATCAGTGTCAATTCCTCTTCTATATTATGTCGTAGATTTTCTAACGAACACGTTAAAAGTTTTTTAAAAATATGTTTATTATCCATTCCAAGCTCAAGAAATTCTCAAATCTACCTTGAGAGTTTTCCAAAAGTAAATTTATTTTTTTTTTAATTTTTTCTAATTTTCTACATTTGGAAATTGTGTAAAAATTATCTGAATTTTTGGAAAATTGGATAAATCTTGACACTGAATTTGATTTTTCAAAATGAAAAGTTTTCTTGAGAACTCATTGCATGCATAAGTTCTGTCATATTTTTAACTTTGCCTTATAATACAAGGTTTAAACTATAAATGTGATGGGTTATATCAGCAAGCAAGGCTAAGTTGTAGAGAAAATTAGGGTATTTTAAAACATCTAAATTGTCTGCACCTTTGCTACAATCCTGTGCTGTGGAGAACAGTTTTAACTCCGATCGAAGATTGAAAAGACGCTCTAAGTATTTTCCTCGACTTAGCCATCTAACCTCCGTAAACATTAACACGTCTCCATAGTCTGCATCTATTTCTTTTAGAAACGCTATTAGTTTTCTGTGAGAAAGTGCGTTGTGGCCTCCTCTTAGGCATTTGAAGATTTTTCCTCTTCAGACCAGTTAAAACTATTAATTAGTGGTTCGAAAGTTTTGTCTCACCCGCCTTATAGTCCACGCCTTGATGGTCGGACTGACATTTGTTTCGATCGGAATACACTTTGCTTTAAAAATGAGTATATTAAATAGGTTTGATTCGTTCTTGGCCCCAAAAAATTAGCATGCTTTTGGCGCAAAGTCCATATGTTTCCAAAAAGATGAAGAGAGTCATAGCTAATGCTAATCAATAGTAATGCTAACCAATATTTCACAACTGAAGCCTAAACAAAAGTCCTGTTTCTTTAAATTACACACCCAATTAGAAGCAGATTAATAAATCATTACTTTTAAGTTATAACTTCGAAAAAAAAAAAATAGTAACCGAAATGGGAAATATGTCCACATCTACAGATCGAAGAAAAAAATTTACAATTTTGTTTGGAAATAACCAAAACGGCAAAACTGGTCATATATCTAAAATGTTCTTAACTTCGTTACATTTCTCATGCATGGGAATTAAATTACACTGCGACAAAAAAGAACGCTAATAAACGCTATCGAGTACAACAAGAGTCCGTTTTTGAAACACATAAAAAATCTCTCTCTTTATTGAGCCTGTTATCTACGTCTGTTTCTGCGCCACCGGTTGTAGCATGATGTTTTCCGTGCTCGTATTGTTTATTCTCATGGCCTTGGTTTTCTTGATGTTTAACTGAAGCCAAACACTACAAGCCAATCTTTCCAGGTCCTTCAGTTTTGACTGCATATTGGAAATCTTATGCGAAAGTAGACAATTGTCATCCGCCTGGTCCAAGTCTTCGAGTTGGCGTTAGAGACTCCATGTGATCCCTCTTCTTTTTGAACAGACTTTGCTCATTATGTCATCCAGCACGATGGTGAATAGCTGAGGTGATAGTGGACATCCTTGTTTAACTCCAACATTGGTGTGGAATGGTTGGCTGATGTTTCCGTTGTGAAGAACTGAAAGTTATGCGTTCTCATACATCGCTCTAATTATTCGAATTATCTTCTGCGGTACTCCTTTGGTTCTTAGTGCTTTCCATATAGCCGTTCACCTGATGGTATCAAACGCTTTCTTGAAATCGACGAATACTGTTCAATGATTATTCGTAAAGTGTTGGCCTGATCTACGCAGCTTCTATTCGGTCTGAAGCCAGCTTGTTCGTCTCGCAGTATGTTGTCTATTATGCTCTGAAGCCTCCCCTGTATTATGACTGCAAGTATCTTATATTTGGTGTTAAGTAGAGTAATTCCTCTCCAATTATTACAGTCTTTTAAGACGCCACTTTTTGGTAACTTTACAATAATGCCCTTCTTCCACGTAGGAGGCAGCCTCTCCTCCTCCCATACTGATGTGATATGAGGCAGTAGAGGTTTAGCTGTGGTTTGGATGTCAACCCGTAGAATTTCCGCTGGTAGTCCATCTTCGCCTGCCGCCTTATTATTTTTCAATTTACCAATCGCTTCTTTTATCTCATTCAGATTGGGAGGGTTGCATGGTATTCTTAAACTGTTTTCCTCATCTATGTTCTCAACTGTTTCGCTGTCCTCCGTAGTGTTCGTGACGTTACTAATTTTATTGAAATGTTCTCTCCATCTCTGTGTTTGTGCATCATTGTTCGTTATTAGTGTACCATTTTTATCAGCAACGGCTTGGTTTATTACACTTTTGATTAGTGAGATATTTAATCGTCTGGTATAGTGTTTTCATATTATTCTGGCCAGTTGATTTTTCTGCCGGTGTTGCCAGTCGTTCCAGGAACTTTTTTTTGTCTCTTCCTCCAGCTTTCTTTGCTTGTTTTGCCAGCTGATGGTATTGCTGCCTCAAGATATTGTTGCTATTCAGCTGCAGTTTTAGTTACCTTCTTTGAGAAATCAGGTTCCAAGTGAAATCTGATATCCAAAATCTTCTATTTGGTTGCCGTACACCAAGTGTTTCCTGTGCGACTTGATTATATATTACCTTAATATCTTCCAATGCGTGACGTTGGTTTGTTGGTAGCCGTTCACGGATTGCCACGGTTAATGCGTGCCTGGTTAAAACATTCTGGAGTTTTTGTAAGTAGAACCGTTTTCGCCATGTGTGCCTGATGGTGTTTCTTTTACATTTCAATTCAATCTTGATTTCACCAGTGATAATTTCGTGGTCACTGCCGATATCAGCTCCTCTCCTATTTTTGACATCCGATAAAGAGCTTCTCCATCTTCTGCTCACGCATATATAGTCTATCTGATTGCGCGCATTGCCGCTCGTGGATGTCCAGGTATACTTGTGTATTTCCTTATGCGGTAAGATGGAACTTATGACTAGTTGAAATGTCTGGTACAATTCTGTTAGTCGCTCTCCATTCTTATTCTTGACTCCACAACCGTGTGTTCTCATAGTGGACCGGATGTTGGTATTGTCGCTACCTATCTTCGCGTTAAAGTCACCCATGAGTATGATGATATCAGCTCTTCGAATTTCCGTGAGCGTGGATGTTAACTGTGAGTAGAATTCATCTTTATTATGTTCTTCAGCGTCTTCAGTTGTCGTTCTACTCTACCCTTGAAGCGAGCCATTATCACACGATTCGATACTGGTTTCCATATTTGAAGGGAGCTCTTTATTCTCTTTGATATTATTAATCCAACTTCACTTTTGCCGCCATTTCTTATTTCACTGTAGATTTTATACGCCAACATTTGATCTTCAAGTTGTGCAAGCCTTGATGCTTCACGAAGAGTTCGTACATTCCAATTCGCGACGCGCGTCCCGTTTCGTGTACCGAAGGTCGTTGTCGTATTTTCCTGTCTATTATTATTTCGCCTTGTTTCAGTTTCGTTAATCATTTTAGTTACAAGGATGATTAGTATACTGTAGCCCATTCCAGGATGATGGGGCTGCCATCTTATCGCCTGGAAACGACGCTTCCATTGTATTGTATTGTGTAGTGGTGAGGATCCTTGCTAAGTATGTTGGTGGTGAGGACCCTTGTTAAATGTTTTGGTGGTGATCCTTACTTAGCACTGCCGTTTTTCCCAGTAGGTGGCGTTTATCCTGATCATTCTTGTGATGACTGTCATCGTCGCCAGAGGTAAACCTGGAATGTCAGGGAGGCTTCTTTTGAATGTTTTGGTCCGGAGGGGATGAAGTCTCTTAATGAAATATTCGAAAACCGCAATTAAATTTTTCCCTCTGCTGGGGCTCGCACCTGGGTTGTTTGAGTAGTCTGCCGACACTCTAACCACTACACTAAAATATAAATTAACAATAAAACAATTTTTAACATTTTTTGGGGATAATTAGTTACCTAATATGTGGAGCATGTGTACTTTTTTGTGTGCAGAAAATTTAATTTATTAACTTTCTTTAACTTAAGTTTTTTTGAAGAAATATAACTGAAAAAAGAGAAACAGTATTTTTATAGCAATGGAGTTGATTTCATAGAACAATTGTTCACGTTCCATTCATACCCAGCGTTGCCGTTGCTGTGACTAAAGTCGCATTTTGCAACTTTTTTGACGGCCAAAATTATTTTGAGGGACTTTTCAGAATGCACTAAATTTTGCTACTTTCCACAAGTTTTTGCCACTTTTGTCCCCTTTTTTGTGACATTAACACCACTGACATTTTTTATCTTTTAAGTCAGATTTTTTACAATCAAATTTCATAATCGCTAGAATATTAATAAATTATTGCCGTTTTCAAGAAGGTTTAACATTTGAAAATCTGGTTTATATAAAATGTGTCCTATATAAGTATAATGAACAAAAAAAAAAATAACTAATGAACAAACTAAGTAAAGGTTTTCAGAATGAAACATAACAAATTATATTTTTACTGAGTTACACAAAAGACATTTTTATGCAAATTTAATTTTTTTTTTTTTGTACTTAGACTTATACAAGCTGGCTGCGCATATGTTAACTCACAGCAGCGCGTGCGCTGAATGATTTTTTTCTAAATTAGGCCTTGTGAAAAATAAGTTAACAAATAGATTAAAATAGAAGTTTGTGCATCTATGCTGCCTTCATTAAATTTATTAGATAAGGAAATATAAAATTGGATTCCAAGTAGTGAACTGATGGAAAAATACAGAAAGCAAGTTTTAAAAAATAAATTTAAAATAAAATGCAAATAATTTCAAAAGTTTTATTAAGTCTCTATTAGCAATGTTTACTTCCAATATTTTGCTATTACTTAATGAAAAAAGAATTAATTATTTAAACGAAATTAACCTATTATATTTCTGTATTAAAAAGGTCAATAAAAGAAGTATATGTATATAAAATTTTAAATACATAAATGTACACATATTATATACATGTACATTTATACTTTCTTATTTACAAATACATCTTATACATGTAGGATTTGGGGATCCTACTTACCACCAAGACACTAATAAAACATTAATTAATTTTGGTTTTAATTTATTTATTATTTTAATTAATAATTCATAAAATGTATTATTTAATTTTAGATTCGTGTATGTTTTTGTTATGTGGTGTGTCGGTTGGTGGCAAAACTAAAACTAAACTAACTATTTTCCCATCCACGCCGACTCAACGCGTGTACCATCTCGACCGTTCCTCTGTTTCCCTTATCAGTTGTTTCCCTTCTACCTGTTTGCTTAACCCTCTTTTGACGAATCCCACATTCGGCCTTCCTGACGCAGCATTCGTCCCGAATGCGGAACTCTAAGGCTTCATATATTTGACAACAGTGGTACATCTCCTCGATCCCTCTCCTTCACCAACCTTCTCGACCTCGTAACGCCCATGGTTAAGCTTCTTAACGACCTTGCAGGGATCTAAGAACTTGGGTTTTAACTTTAACCCGCTGCCAAATTGTGTCCGCTTAATTGCAACCAAGTCTTGTAAATTATATTCTCGTTCAGTTATTCTATTTCTATTAAATGATCTCTTGTTCCTTTGTTGAATTTTCTTTCACTTTTTCTTTCAAGGCAACACGTTCTTCAAATAGTTCCCCTTCTTCTAAAAGACGTTTAACGTCTAGGTCCTTTTTCGTTCTTGTTGTAAGACCCGTCAAGACTTCAAAGGGTGTACTGCCGGTGTTTCTAGTGGGTGTGCTATTGATTACTTTCTGAACTCTGTCAACATGTCGGTACCAGTTTTGTGGATTTTCAGGGGACAATTTAGTCAGCATGGGGACGACGATTTTATGTATTCCTTCCATTTGGCCGTTTCCGCGTGGTACCCCAGTGGCGATAAGCAGATGTTGTATGCCTTCATCAATACAATAGTTATCAAATTCAGCCAAAGTAAAGGCAATACCTCTATCGGTAATAATACGAACAGGGTTACCAAATATAGTTGATTGCTTACGTAGTCGATCACTTCACCTGTACCTGTACTTTTCGTAGGATAGAGCCATACGAATTTCGAGAACGCATCTACCACATCTAAGATATAATTATACATCTTACAAGTCGTCTCCATAGGGCCTACGTGGTCAATGTGATAAGTCATCAGTGGTTTGTCTGCCTTATCAATTGGGTTAAGTAGCCCTTCTTTTTACCGGATTTCGCCTCCGCCATTATGTATTGCACGCAGCTTTTTACAACACTATTTACTTTCACTCCTAGATCAGGTATAAAGAAAGTTTCCTCAATAAAATCTTTAGTCTTCTTTGCGGCAAAATGCCCTTGTCGGTGAGCCATCTCTGTGATTTCCTGCTCCATACTTGAAGGTATGACTATGAGCTCTCTAGCGGGGTCTTTATGTACAATACCATACTTTGAGTAATAATCTTCATATGCATGAGTTTCCAATATTTTACAAATTGCTTGCAGCCAGTCGTCTTTCAATTGTGCTTCTCTTATTCTATGACGTAACGAATCCTCCATTATCAGGCAGGATACTCGGCTTAAAGCATCCACGTGGCGCATTTTATGGCCTGATTGATGTTCAATATCATAGTCGAATTCCTGAAAGAAAAGAGCACATCTTGATACTCTCAAAGGTACGTCTTTCTTCCTAATCGTCATAGCAAAGACATTACAGTCGATTATAATTTTAAATTTCTGGCGCATTTTATATACTCGCCATTTCTTAAGCGCCTCTATTATCGACAGTACCTCAAGTTCGCAAGAATGGTATTTTTCCTCTGCGGGTGTGGTCTTGCGACTCATGTATTGTACAGGATGTAACGGCATATCTTCGGAATCTCTCTGTAATAGGACTGCTCCATAGCCACGCTTACTTGCATCCGTATGGATTTCAGTTTCCGCAGCAGGATTAAACAATATCAAAACGTTGGCACTAACTAGTGCGGTCTTTAAATGCTGGAAAGCTCGTTACTGTTCATCGTTGATCCTAAAGTTCGCGTTCTTTCTAAGCAAATCAGATAATGGTTTTGCAACCAGTGCATAATTCGGGATGAATCGGCGAAAATAGGATGATAACCCTAAAAAGCGTTGCACTGCCTTTGCACTTGGTGGAACTGAGAACTCCGCAATTGCCTCTGTCTTTTCTTTCGAAGGTTATATTTTCTAGCACATATCCTAAGAAGGTCATTTTGGTCATGAGGAATTGACACTTGCTCCATTTAATGCGAAGTCCGTTTACTGACGCGACCTGCAGAATTTTTTTCAACTTCTCCGCACTTTCTCTCGAAGGTAATATTTTCTAGCACATATCCTAAGAAGGTTATTTCTGTCATGAGGAATTGACACTTGCTCCATTTAATGCGAAGTCCGTTTAGTGACGCGACCTGCAGAATTTTTTTCAACTTCTCCGCACCTTCTTCTTCATCTTTTGATGGTATGACAATATCGTATTGGCCTCTATATGTTACAAAGGAAGTGTATTTACGACTATTTCCTTCGACCGGCACGTAAAGGAATCCAATTTTAAGATCAAGTGTGGTATAGACCTTCACCTCCTGAAGCCGCTGTAGCTCATCGTCTATTACTGCCATTGGAAAATTATCCTTTACGATCTTCTCATTCAATCGGCAATAGACACAGCCAAATTTTTTAATTCCGTCCTTTTTGCCAACCAAAACCACAGGTGAGGAATAATTGGAGCTGCTGGGCCGTATTATACCATCTTTCAGCCATTGTGCGACTTGTTGGTCAACAGAATGCTGGTCTGCGTAGCAAAGTCTTCGTGGTTGTGACATACGGAAATATCGTCCTTTAGCAATATTTTCATCTGAACCGGATGTTTCATTGGGGTGTACTCATTTATATTATTCAAGATGTAATCTCTTTTATTGCGTCTCAAATGAGCTAACTCAACATCAGGAGTTTCTGTGGATATACAAATTTCACCCAATTCGCGAACGGCATCATCTAGTTGAGGTCTTAGTTGATCTAATATTTTATTTAGTTTCGGTCTTCTAAAAAATGTAACGCCTTCAGCATCTATAGAAACATCCATATAGTTCAAGATATCGTTTCCTAATACCGCTGAATACAAAATATCCTCTTCGTGCGCTACGTAAAACTTTACCGTCGAAATAACTTTGTTCAATTCAATATCAGTCATAAAAGAACCAATCGTTTTGGTCTTTTTTTCACCTATGCCTAACATCCTTCTGGCTTCAGGTTTTAGCTGAACCTCTTCCATCATAAGTAAATTATCATACATACCGCACGCAGCTTATGTCACTTCCCGTATCTACCAAAGCTGTCACTTTCACACCCAATATGTTCACATCCTTAAAAATTCTATTTGGTTTATTTATCATCAATTCGTGATCACTTTTCGTTGACTGAGGCGAAGAGAGGGTATGCATATTAAATTCTTTCTTTTTATCCGCGGTTTGTTCGTCAGATTTTTCTCGTCTGCCACAATCTGTAGACTTATGACCAAATTCATGGCATCTAAAGCATTTAGGTTTCTTCTCGGTACACTCTGATGATTTATGACCCCGTACACCACAATTATAACAGCGCAGCATCTTATTACCTTCCTCTTTAACAACTGTTACAGCTTCTTGTCTTCGATAGGGTTTGGTAGTATTCGATGGCATAACTGATAGCCTTAACTTGTCATAAATTTTTATTTTCGTTTTCAGGTCGTCAATATTAATGGCTCCGGTATGCCTTCTATAAAATATTCTATGATACTACTCTCATCTAAATTTATGGAGAACCAATTTCAATTAGGTAATATAGATATTCTCTGAAGCTTTCATGTTGACGTTTTCTGCGGGCTTTCAATATGCGATGTATTTCAATAGCTGATAATCTTGCACCGAACTCATTTTCCACAGCGGCTTTCAATGTCGACCAATCCCGAATATTTAGTTGACTCCTGACGAAAATTTTTGCAGCACCAGAGAGCAATTGTCGCGCGTATACATATTTTCGTAAATCGTTCCACCTTACAGTTATAGCACACTCCTCAAAATCACTTAACCACTGTCTTATCTCTGGTTGGCCTTCGCCCGAAAATTTGGACAATGTCCCTTAATGTGAACGTCGAGGGCCCATGATGTTCTGTACACGCTGGTTGCCGAATATCCGAAGCCGCTTCGCCATATTCCGAATCCGCCCTTACCTCCTGCCGCCCATACCCCAAATGCCTAATCAATCGTTCCTGCAATACTGTCTTCTGCCCGTTAGCCTCTAATCCTAGCTCTGTGCATTTACCTCTCAAATTATCTAAATTAAGGCCTAATATTTCTGACAGTTTCATATCCAACCACAATCACAATACAAATATAATAAAATAAAATTCAAATATAATAAAATAGAATTACAAAGTTAAGTATAATATAAAATATGTTCAAATCAATAAGATAATTGAATAAAGTTAGAATAAGAATAATAAAGGTGATTGATTAAATTAATTAAATTGAATTTAAAATAATAAAATAAAATAAGTGTATCAATTCAAAATTCGGTATTGCATACAATAGGGTACAATATTATCGTATTGTGTATATATGTTAAGAAAAATGAAATGGTATATAAGAAAAATTTATGTGATCTTTCTCTGTGATTGTATGAAAACAAAATACATACAAGATATTTGAAATGTCATTTACGTTAAACGGAATATGTGTATGCAAAAAATATTAAAGGATACGAGTATGGAGGTATATAAAAAAAATTAAATAAAGGAAAAGAAAAAATCTCACGTCTCGTTCTATTCATCAAAGTTTCGCCTCTTATACTCACAATGTGTGTGTCTGTCGCTATTTTCTTCTCTGCCACACTCTCTTCATCCCACACACATACAGCTTGTCAGCATCGTCTGCGTTTCGTCTTCTTTTCAGCCTGATTGCTTCTATCAACTTTAAAACTCTTCTAAGCAGTCGCGCAAGTTTCATATACAAATACAGACGTTATTGACGACTTTATTAATAGTATTATAAATAAATACAATTGTAACCTAAATCCGTTTCCGACCTATTAAAATTAAAAATCAAAATTATTTTTCGGTCGCGATTCCAAGAATTGCGACAGTTAAAATTAAGCAATATTGTAAAATGTTGAATTAGCAAAATTATATACTAGCATAAGTCTGATTGTAAAAATATAAAACTAAATAAAATCAGTTAGTAATTATCCAAGGCAGAGAACAGTGAGTTCTCCTTAAAATAACGGATTTTATTTTTTTAAAAATTCGGTTAAAGCGAAGACTTATAAAATTGGCGCAGTCGGTAGGATCCCAATGTCAGTGAACAGGATTCAGTGAAACGTACAAAAAAAAAAAAAAAAATAATAATAATAATAATAAAAAAATAAATAAATAACTAAAGTAAGTCCTGCGAATATCACGGGACCCGATTGTAAAGTAATAAAAAGTGCAGTGAATAATAAAAAAAAAATTTATTAAACACCACTAAAATAAACAGTGCAGTGAACATCTAAAGCAAGTCAACACCACTAGATAAAACGAATAGTGCAGTGAACACTTAAGCCAATTGGACACCACTAATAAAAGAAAGAAACTTTAACCAGCAAAATTTTAAGTAAAATCAAGATAAAAAGGAACGCCCTGTTCGACCAAAGAAGGATGGAACCAACTCAAACAATAGACGCGTCAGTGCTAGAACAATTAGCAAGACGGGTGCAGCAGCCAGAACAACTGCGTAGTGCATACCTAGAACTACAACAACAACAGCAACAACAACAGCCACAACAATATCAACAATATAATCAGTTGGACAGAATTTTAAAGAATGTGTCGTATTTACCAGTGTTTACGGGTGTTGGAGACATCACCATAAATTCATTCTTGAGCAGTGTGGAGTACTTGCTATCAATGATAGGAGAGGAAGGAAGGAAGCTTTAAAGGCTATCTACTACCGCAATATCCAGGGAGAAGCAAAGAACGTCGTGATCAATGTACAGCAACCTGATAATTGGACGATTATAAAGATAACACTGAAGCTAAGGTATAGACCAGACGTAGAGCCACACCAAATCTACAGAAGGATAAATGAACTAAGAGTAAATAACGTAAGTGAGCTATCTGTAGAATTGCAAAATCTTAAGTATAAAAATGATGAATTATGTATTTATTATCGGGACAATCATTGCATAGACTTGACTAATGTGGACAGTTTATAACCGAACATAGCAAAGGAAATGACGCAGGGAATTTCATTAGATAAGATATGCGATGAACGGGTTTTAGGGACCATAATAGATACAATGACGAAAAGAAGGTACGAGGACAGTGGCATTAGGCCAGAGTTCAGAAGGTTTCGGGGAACTTTCAATCGTGCACAAGCAAACAAGTATAAGAACACTAATATTAATAATAATAGAAACCAAAATTATCAGAACAGAGAACAGTTCAACGCTAATTATAAACACAGTAATAATATAAATTATAATAATATAAATAATAATAACAATAGAAATAATGTTAATATAATAATTCCGTAGGACAATTCCAACAAACAGGATATCCCAAGCCTTATTCCAACCAAGTTCGTTGGAATCCGCATAGACAAAACCGAATAGAACCTATGGAAATAGATAGTATAGAATTGAATTTTTGTAATCCTCAAGTGGCAGGACACCCTAGTCATAGGTTTGGGCCAGATCGTAACTCTCGAGTGGCGGGACACCCTAATCACACCGTTAGCCAAGATCGCTTAATTGTTGATAGGCAAAGCCCAGAGGGACCAACAGGAGATTTTGAAGAAGAAAGCAATAATATGTTTTTATGAGGCGGCTTCAGAATGTTTGCCCAAAATAGAATTGAACATTGAACATAAAAGATACGTAGCATTAATAGATACAGGAGCTAGTTTAAGTTTGATTAACAGTGAAATAGACGACTTTATAAAAATTAAATTAAGCAGACCAATAACATTTAGTACAATAAAAAATAAAGGTTCAAATTATTATGAAGTACATACAAAAGGACCAGACGAATTTAACTTAGCAGACAACGCAAGAGTACGTTGGAAAGTCACACCATTAAGAGAAAGACTATATGATTTTATAATAGTTATTGATACATTAAATTCGCTGAATGCTAGTCACATATGCACGCTTGAAATTAGTGATACAAACTTTCAAAGACTTGCATTAGATCACTTAAACGAGGAAGAGCATAGGTAAATTATAAAGTTGTTGAAACAATATAAGAAATAGTTTTTTAAAGAGGGTGATATATTAACTAATACATCAGAAATTCAGCACGAAATAAAGACGACAACACAACAACAAATTAATTCAAAAATGTATGGATATCCACCACAATACGAAATGGAGGTTAGAAAACAAATTAAAGAAATGGAAGAACAAGGCATTGTTCAGAAAAGCAACTCCAGGTATTCAAGTCCACTTATAGTTGTACCTAAGAAAATGGACAATTCTGCTGAAAAAGAAAATAGTAATAGATTATAGGATGCCAAATGAGATTACTATAGACGATAAGTTTCCATTGCCAAATATTGAGTCAATACTAGATAAGTTAGGTAGAGCTCAAAATTTTACCACTTTAGATTTAGCAAAAGGATATCGTCAGATTTTAGTGAAAACAGAAGACAGAGAAAAAACTACGTTTGTAACACCGCATGGGTTATATGAATTTATTAGAATGCCATTTGGCCTAAAAAATGCGCCAGCCACATTCTAACGACTAATGAATAAAATCTTAAGAGATTAATTAACAAAACTTGTGTCGTGTATTTGGATATCTTAATGTTTAGCACCTCACTACAAGAACATATAGTTTATGGTAAATAAAACGCGTTATTTTACTCTTAAACTATTTACAATTATTATTTTATTTTCATGTTTGGAAGTATAAAAGAATTCAAATTAAATTGCGAGAAGAATTGTCTACAGTTGTGGCAGCAAAGACTATGCGAGGAATTAATATTTGTTTTCTTTTTCTTTTGTGTTCTAAAGTGTTGCCAGATTCACTCCGTTCACTAGCTGACAAACTTGGTGCCGCCACATCCACTCCCTCTCCACTGACTAAGTCAGGAACTGCTGGGAACGATGCACTTTCGTTTACATCTTTATCTTTAATTTTATGGTATATAAACGATCGGATAAACGTTGGACTACCTCATAAGGTCCTGTATAAGGCGTCTGAAGTGGTTCTCGGACTAAATCGGTGCGCAGAAATACATAAGTGCAATCATTAATATTTTTCAAAAAAACATTTTGCTTTTGTTATGATGAGCTGTTGGTATAGGTCGTAGAAGACTAAAATTGTTGCGTTAGTATTTTCAAAAAATTCATTTGGTAAACGTAATGGGCCTCCATATAATAAGTCCGATGGAGAAGCCTGAATATCCTCTTTGAAAGAGGTTCTTAAACCAAGTAATACTGTCGGCAATCCATGAAGTATTAGGACGGCACATAAGAGCTGTTTTAAATGTTGTATGCCAACGTTCGACCATTCCGTTTTATTGGGGATGGTATGCAGTGGTTCGGGCTGATTTAGATCCAATGAAATTAGTCAATGATTTGAATAGAGCTGATTCAAACTGTGTACCTTGATCTGTAGTTATAGTTTTTGGGCATCCGAATCTAGAATCCAATGAGTCCAAAAAGCAGTTGCAACGGTTTGAGCAGACATGTCTTTCAAGGGAACTGATTCCGGCCACCTCGAAAACCTGTCAATCATAGTAAGGCAGTATCTAAAACCTTGTATTACTGGCATAATTACAATATCCAGGTGGACGTGGTCAAAACAATTATCAGGTAGATCTATCTCGTTCGGTGTTAAATGATTATGTTTAGTTATCTTTGCTCTCTGACATAATAAACATGTGCGAACCCAATTGATAACTTGTTTTTTCATACTAGGCCAAACATAGTTCCTTCGGATCTCTTGAAGTGTAGCTTTACCACCAGGATGTGATAGATTGTGTATGGAATTGAAAACTCGTTGGCGTAGTTCATTAGGAACGTAAGGTCGTACATAACCGGTCGAAATGTCACAATAGATTGAAGAAGAATCGAAGTGGACTATTTGAAGTTTTAACGAATTGTTACCTTTCAGTAAGGTTTTCAATTCGTCATGTGTTTCTTGTGATGATTGTAGTTCCTCGTATGATACTGTTAATGGCATCGAAATTGCATTTAAACGAGACAAAGCATCAGCAACAGTATTTTTGGAACCAGACAAAAGTATTATCTCTGTTGTAAATTGCGATATGAAATCCAAATGTCTCAATTGACGTGGGGAAGCTTTCTCTGGCTTCTATGAAAATGCATAAATCAGCGGTCGATGATCGGTTTTAATGACGAAATGACGAGCCTCCAACATATGACGGAAATGTTTAATGGAATCGTAAATTGCAAGTAACTCCCTGTCATATGTGCTGTAGTTTCTTTCCGCCTCTGAAAATTTCCTGGAGAAAAAACCTAGCGGTCTCCATAAACCATCAACATTTTGCTCCAGAACCGCTCCGATAGGTGTATCAGAAGCGTCCGTTATGAGCGCCAGTTCGGAGTTTGGGGCAGGATGCACTAGCGTCGTAGCCTCACTTATACTTTTCTTACACGCTTCGAAGCCATTTTCGGCATTGGGACACCAGGTATTTTTAAGTGGTGCTTGCAGTTGAGCTGCATGTGGGATGCACCGATGATAGTAGTTAATGATACCCAGAAATCTTCGTAGTTTACAAATCGCTTCGGGTCTAGCGTAATTTTCGATGGCAGTAACACGATGTTTAGGAGGTCGACAACCACTGCTTTTGATAGTGTAACCCAAAAACGCGACCTCATTTTGGCCAAAATGACATTTCCTAACATTGATTGTTAAGCCATGCTCACGAAGACGATCAAAAACTAATCGCAGATGGTGGTTATGCTCTTCGATTGAATTTGACATTATGATAATATCGTCGATGTAACAATAAACGAAGTTCAAACCTCTTAGAACTGAGTCCATAAACCTTTGGAACGTTTGCGTGGCGTTTCGTAGTGCAAACGGCATATACAAAAATTCTATTAAACCAAACGGGGTGCAAAGAGCTGTTTTTTCAATATCCTCTTCGACCATCGGAATTTGGTGATAGGCTCTTACTAGATTTAATGTAGTAAAAATGGACTTACCATATAATCTTTCAGCAAAGTCGTTGATATTAGCTATTGGATAGCGGTCAGGAACTGTTTGAGCATTTAATTTTCGATAGTCGCCACATACACGCCAACCACCCATTTTTTAGCCACAATGTGAATAGGACTAGCCCATTGACTCTTAGATATACGGCATATACCTTGTTCCAAAAGAAAATCTACTTCTGCTTTTGCGGTTGCTAATTTATCTCCAGATAATCTACGTGGGCGATCTGCTACCGGCTTACCAGGTGTTTCGATATGATGTGCGACGGTTGAACCTCCTGTGACCTTTTGGGTTAAGGTTGTTGTCGTAATGTTGACGTACTCTTGGAGCAAAGCTGCAAATGGTGTGCTTGAAGAAATTGCTGAGATATTAAAATCTTTCGTTTTACGAATTTTACCACTACTAGCAAGATTTCGTCGAGTTATCATATATGTGCAAACGATTTTCCGAAATTATTCCATTATTGCTGTCGCTGTCGCCAATTGAGTTGATTGACGACAGCTCAATTAGTTTTCCGAATTATTGTTATAATGTGGGCAACTTGGTTTACTGCGTTTAGCATTCTTTCCAAATTTTACATGGTACCAGCAAAGTGGTGTTTCAGAAGGATTTTGACCCGATTGTGAGCGACTCCGAGATCTTGAACGATTAGGACAATTATTGTGACTTGATTGTATTTTCATCTTATCAATCTTATCCGATAAAATATTCATTGATTTAATGAGATCAGCCATTGAAGGGTTAATAGCACTTACCGAAAGTTGCGTTTGACTACTTGAGGTACTGTGTGGTATGGCACTGTCGCCAATTGAGTTGATTGACGACAGCTGAATTAGTTTTCCGAATTATTGTTATAAGGTGGGCAACTTGGTTTACTGCGTTTAGCATTCTTTCCAAATTTTACATGGTACCAGCAAAGTGGTGTTTCAGAAGGATTTTGACCCGATTGTGAGCGACTCCGAGATCTTGAACGATTACGACAATTATTGTGACTTGATTGTATTTTCATCTTATCAATCTTATCCGATAAAATATTCATTGATTTAATGAGATCAGCCATTGAAGGGTTAATAGCACTTACCGAAAGTTGCGTTTGACTACTTGAGGTACTGTGTGGTATGGCACTTACCATGTTGTTGTTTGCTTCTAACATTTCATCTGCCGTTTTTGCCAATTTGTCTGAATCGTTTTGCTCCCATATACTTAAAAATGGACGAATCGATTCTGGCATCTGTCCAATAAAAAGTGTACGGATTATCGCTTCGTTGCACTTACCAGGCGCTAGTCGTTTCATGTGTGCCAAGACTTCAGACGGTTTCATACCCACGGTTTCTCCACCTTGTAATAAACGGCGCAATTTGGATTCAGGTGACTCAGCAAATTTTGAAATTAATCTCTCCCTGAGTACATTGAATTTGTCGTTTGCGGGCGGATTGGTAATTAAATTCTCAACAGATAAAAGGATATCGTCTTCAAGACGAACCGAAACAAAATCAAATTTGTTTGTATCCGATGTAATGTCACACAAGGAAAACGATCTTTCAACCTGAGCAAACCAAAGGTGTGGGTTATGCTTATTGAATTTGAGTATATGCACCCTTTGAAGATTCGATTTTGCTGTTTCATTTGGATGCTCACGTTGCCCCCGTAGTAAATTCACTTCTCGTTGAAGGTCCCTTATTTGAGCAATAATATAATCCATTTCAGACATTTTAATTTCGTCACTGCTGGATGAAGTCTTTTCTATTGAAACAGTTTGCTTACTTCTCAAGTTGTATTTGCTTGAATTCATAAGCAGCATTGATCTTGTTTGTTGTGAAAAAAATTGATCGCAGCGTTGAAACGTTAAAATTTCAAATAAGCTGCGACTGCGCTGTTTCCACGAAAAATATTTTTTTTTACTGAAATTTTCACCGATTTGGTATTCGATGTAATTTGTTCCAAGCACGGAGTCACCAATATAGTTTATGGTAAATAAAACGCGTTATTTTACTCTTAAAATTATTATTATTTTAAATTATTATTTTTTTATTTTCATGTTTGGAAGTATAAAAGAAAACAGTAATAGCGAAATTTCTTTCCCTATCAATCACATAGAAGTCGATGTAAGTATGGCAACTGTACATTCAGCCGATGAAGAATTAGAAGATTCATTAAAGACGAAATAGTTAATAAATATAAAACTCAAATAATTTTGACAAATAATAAGGTAGAAGAGTTCAAAGAGTTAAATGGTAAACGAATTATTTTTATTGCTGAAAACGATTTTGAGCACATGGGGGAAATCTTTATGAGATATATCTCAAAAGGCATTGGGATTTATTCAGAACTACAGGAAAGAAAGTATAATATTGTACAGGAAAAACTAATAGAGATGTACTCAAACGACAGTCAAACAAAGTTTATTAAATGTACTAAAAGAACACAGGATATAGATACAAAAATGGAAGCAGTGAAGCAAATATCATTGTACCACGTTAAGGAAAGCATGCATTCAGGTATAATCGAAACTTATAACCAACTTAGAAACAAAATTTACTATCCAAAACTCATGGAATTAATTCAATTGGTAATTAACCGATGTGAAATCTGCCAAGAGGTAAAATACGACAGAAACCCAATAAAACCTAAATTTTTATTCACAGAAACACCATCGAAACAAAATGAAATTGTTCACCTAGATATCTATGTAACAAAAAGAAATAATTTTTTAACAGTAATAGATAGTTTTTCTCAATTCGGAGCGGCTTACCCATTAAACGATAGAATCTCTTTAACTATTATCGAGCAATTAGAAGACCACTTTTCAAATAGGAAAACCAAAAAAAAAAAAAAATAGTAGCGGATAGTGAATTCAAAGCAGTCCGAATAAAAGAATTTTTACAAAAGGAAAATATTGAATTGCATTTAACTAAACCCAACAGTCACACGGGTAATGCAGAAATAGAACGTTTTCACAATACAATAGCAGAAAAATTCAGGATATTATATAAATCAGAAAAAAAAATTCCAATAAAAGAATTGATTCAGAAGGCAATAAGAAATTATAATGAACGTTATCATTCAAGCATTAAATGCACACCTAGGGATGTACATTTAGGAAAAATAGAAAACAGCACAGTTAGACAGAATTTAAAAGAAAATAAAAGAAAAATAATAAGAACATTAAACAAATCTAGAGAAGACTATAGAGAAGCAAGAGGAGAAGGATTTATAAAAAACTACAAGGCAGTTAGGCATAAGAAACAATCAAAATATAAAAAAGCTAAATTAGAAAAAATACATTTGTGTAATATTAAAAGAACATTAAAATTTTCAGTTTTGGATGATACTGATAATAATCATGCTAACACCATCGACTAAGGGAAAAATAACAATTAAACGTCTTACGGAACAATCAGGATTTATAGACATTTTTATAAAAAATCAGGAGATTTTCAAAGAATCAGACATAATGCTACATGTAATAAACCTACAAGAAATAGAACACATTCTGAACCAAATGACAGAACACGTTATTTTAATGAAGACAAAAAATAAAGAAATACTTCAACTCGAACTATTAGATGCCAGGAATAAATTGATTACTTTAAAACCAAAACAAATCAGACAACGTAGAGGACTAATTAACGGCATAGGCAGTATGTCGAAATGGCTATTCGGCACTATGGACGACGAAGACAGACAGAACATTCAAAAACATCTATTTAATATTAATGAAATAATTAACAATAATGATCAACAAATTGTAATTAATAACTATTTAAATGAAACAATTTAGAAATGATTATCAAAAATGATAGAAAGATAATAGAGACAAAAATAAATTCTATAGATAAAATTCTGGATATAGAAAATGACAAGAACATATATTTAGAACAATTATCAAATATACAACTTATAAAAAATAAGATAGAACATTTGCAGGATAATGCTATTTCCGCAAAATATGGTATGATACATCCAAGTATTTTAACTTTTAACGAAATAGAGAAATATAAAATAGACTATGATAAATTAAAATATATACAAATTGGAACAACGTTTTTAAGCGTTTCTCACTTAGTATTTGGCATAAAAATACCTAAAACCTTTGAAATAGTAAAATTAAGATCAATTGTACCCATACCAAATAATGAAAGTAATGAAATAGATTATAGTATTGAAAAGATTTTTGAATTTAATAACAAAATTTATAAATTTGAAGAACACAAATATCTAAAAGACTTACAAATAAGCACACGTTGTATAATCAAAAATAATTGTCAACTAATAAAACATAACGAATTTGAAATATTTGAATTAGATATAGACACAATTATAGTTAAAAGTGCAACCAATATAAATATAAATCAAACATGTAATTCTAAAAAAATTATTTTAAATGGAAACTACTTAATTAATTATAATAACTGCTCAATAAAAATAAATGATTATCTCTTTTCCAACATTGTAGAAACTATAGAACAAAAACCAATATTTAGTAATATTGACATTTTAAGAAATTTGACTAATAAGATAACATTTGAACAAATTAAAGAAGACCATAAAGTTAATGTAAGAAATATCAAAGAATTAAATTTCCACAAAAGAATAACATATAGCTGTAACATTTTAATCATAATTGTAATACTTACCTTATTTATAATAATCATAACCAAACATAAGTATACTAAAATAAAATTAAACAATAGAATTCAGGAGAATTCCAATCTAAAGGGGGAGAAGTTACATATACAAATACAGACGTTATTGACGACTTTATAAATAGTATTATAAATAAATAAAATTGTAACCTAAATCCATTTCCGGTTTATTAAAATTAAAAATTAAATTATTTTTCGGTTGCGATTCCAAGAATTACGACAGTTAAAATTAAGCAATATTGTAAAATGTTGAATTAGCAAAATTATATACTAGCATAAGTCTGATTGTAAAAATATAAAACTAAATAAAATCAGTTGGTAATTATCCAAGGCAGAGAACAGTGAGTTCTTCTTAAAATAAGGGAATTTTATTTTTTTAAAAATTCGGTTAAAGCGAAGACATAAAATTCGCACACTCTCTATCTTTCTTAGATGTTTGTTTTATTTTTGTGTTTTCTTCTCAATTAATGTTTTTTCTGTTTTATTTAATGCTTGTTTCATGTTCATTTCGTCTCAACTTCATTATCATTACAACAGCAAACACTTCTTAGGTTTGAAACAAAACTGTTGCATCACAACAACAACCACCACAAAATTTCTTTCTTATTCTTTATCATTCTAACAACAAACACAACTTAAGTATGAAACAAAACCGTTGCATCACAACAACAACCACTACAATTTCTTTTTTATTCTTTAAAGTTCTCTAAGCGTACATAACTTACGCGTGCTTTTTTTTTCTTTTTAAATCGCATGCGTCTAGTTTTGTTCTCATCTCTTTTTTGTTTTGTCTTTTTGTTGTTGTTTTTTTTCGCGCAGGTTGACTTGAATGGCAACACAAGCAGCTTTTAAAGTACAGTAGCGATTTGCGGCAGTACGCTTTCGTTGTTGTTTTTGTTGCTGCAGTTGTGTTAATAATCAAAGTAAAAAAAAAGTTCGTTCTTTTCTCTTGGGAAATTTAATTGGAGTTTTAGTTTTTTGTTTTCATTTCTTTTACATCTTTAATTTCTCTTGTAATGCTCTAATGTCTAAACAGTAAAATTCTTATTAAAACTTCTTTTTTTTTAAATGTATTTAGTTTTGCTTTTCTCTTTTTCAAAATAATTTAAAATTTCTTTTAGCTCTATTTGATAATACGCGCACTGTTATTTCGAAAATTTTATAATGTCACTTTATTTGTACACATCTTATTCACGCTGCTGCTCTTATTGCCTTAAAAATACAAATGTATCTTCCTCTATATGTTAAAAACATTTTGAGCTTAGATAAGTATTTTAGACAGTATTTTCTTCTAAGTAGTGACTGTCTTTCCGTTTTTACGAAAATGTTTGTCACTTTATTTGTACACATCTTATTCACGCTGCTGCTCTTATTGCCTTAAAAATACAAATGTATCTTCCTCTATATGTTAAAAACAATTTGAGCTTAGATAAGTATTTTAGACAGTATTTTCTTCTAAGTAGTGACTGTCTTTCCGTTTTTACGAAATTGCTTGTTTTATTAGTAAAAAAATTAGTGGCAATCCCGAATTAATAATGTCAATAGTTACTTTAAAATAATCAATTTTCAATCGGAAATGTTTTCTAAAGTTAGAAAACTGTTGAAATATGGCTATAAAAGTGAAAGAGCTGAACAAATTTTTTGTCTCTAATTTTAAGCGATGCTGGCAATAGGAACGAAAAATTTGTAAAATTAAATGGCATTAGAGTGCCGACCACTGGAACACCACTGAAAATACTTGTTCCTATGGTCGGCAGTGGTTTTTACTACTAGTTTTGTTAAGGTTGAGACCTCAAAATACGTTAAGACTTCTAGAAATAATAATTTATTAAATCTATATCTTTTTCGACTTCGTCTTAAGTAACGCTGGCCAATGATCAATAATTGTACGCACAACAGCCATATTAAAATCTGGCCTCATCACGTGCCAATGAAGTCTTAAGAAAATGAATGTTGGGCTTTATTTTGTAGCAAAACATGACCACTAAAAGGGTCAAATTGTAATACAGGGGGTCGAAATCAGGGCTACCACAGTTGGAAAATTTTTGGGCGCCGCATTTGCGTCATTTTAGCCTTATGGGCAGTCTCAAAATCTTGTTGTAAAATCTACAGTTGGTTTTGGAGAAGGGAATGATTAAGTGGCTTCATAACCGCTTTCAAAACGGATTTCTGGTACACTTTGGTTGATGTTTTGATCCCTGAAATGCAAGTCGGCGACCTCATAGTAAGCTGGATTACCTTTTCGACGCGTGGGGTGAGCTCAGATACTTCGCTAAACTACTGTGTTTACATCTTGTCATTTCGTTTATTATACTTCTTTGGTTCGGTCAACATTTTTCATCCGTAAACAAAGTTTCTCTGACCAAATTATCATCGTACTTCTCCAAAAAGCGTTTGGATTTTTCTGCAAGTGTCCGGTATTACGTTTTAAAGCCCCAAATTCAAGTCTATTTTAATGATTCGATTCATGAACTTTTGCGTGATATTATTTTTACGTGTTATGACTTTCTGTTTCCGAAGAGGACAGCGCAGAGTTCTTGATTAGAAAGCTTTAATGACATGCTATGTTCGAACTGTAACTGGGCGGATTGAGAGAATGCTCACTATGTGACCGGTCCATAGTAAAAGCTGACACATTTTGAAATAGCAGTTATAGATCTATGCTTTAGAGGTTAGCTTTCAGAACCCATATAATATAATTCCATAAAATATATTTCTTTGTGATCTATTTTTCTCGTTTTTAACGTTAACATGTAACCTATGTACAAAATCTGAATTATACATAAAAAAATTCAGGATTTTCTGATATGAATTAATCTTTCGTGCCTAATTGAAATCAATCTCGATTTATTATTTTCTGTACTAAATATATATAATATTATATGCTGACAATAGGAACATAGTACGCAGAAAACTGGAAAATGAGTGCCGACTACTGGCAAATTTGGTGTTTTTCACAAAAACAGTAAAGTTCTCAATTTCAATAAAAAAAAACTTTAAATTTAACTTAATAATCTAAAACAAAGCAAATTACTAGCCATCAATTCTATACCACATTCACATGCGTAAGGGCAGTAGCTTGAAATAAACCAAAGTCCTAAATTACCCACTATTCCATTCATAATAGACTTAAAAACGACTGATGTTGATTTTATTTAGTGTAAAAAAAGATTCGTGAAATGTCAAAAATGCTAATAATAAATAGACTAACAAACGAACAGCGCTTGCAAATCTTTGAATTTTATTATCTAAATTCATGCTGAGTGAGAAATGTGTCTCGTATCGAAAACTATTTTCATTGACTATCTCATTTTTGGCTCAATGGGTACGTCAGTAACCAGAATTGCTGAATTTGATGTGAAGAGCAGATGCACTGTTTGGTGCGGTTTGTGAGCCGGCAGCATCATACCATACTTCATCAAGAACGAAAAAAATCGCAACGTTACAGTCAATTAAGCCAGGCACGGTGAGATGATTACTGACTTTTTTTGCTCAAAATGAAAGAATTAGACTTAGCTTACATGTGGCTTGTACAAGACGTTGCCACATGCCACGCGGCACGCTATACCACGAATCTACTGAAGGCACGTTTGATGAGCAATTAATCTCACGCTTTGGAATAGTTCATTGGCAGCCAAGATCATACGATTTAGCCACACTATACATTTTTTTGAGAAATTCAAGAAATCTCTTGCGTATTGGGACAAACCGGCTACAATTCCAGCTCTGGAAGTCAACTGCAATTGGTGAGATATCAGCTGAAATGTTAGAAAAAGTATGCCAAAATGTAAGTAAACAGATGGACCTCCTACGACGTTGTCGAGGACAATATTGACTTTAAATAATCTTTAAGTAAATAGCCAATAAATACGTTATTCACTTTTGCAAAATTTTCTGTTTGTTTTTCCACTTTTAAAGACCCAAACGGTTAACAATATCACCTGTTACAATATGACATCTGTTTTTTTTTTTATAAATTTATTATTACTTTTATGTTTTTGTATAAAATGCTTGAATTAAGAAAATTTTAATTGAGTATGCAATTTCGAAAAGGGCACATCTCGCACATTTTGGCAAATGCGTTTTTTCGATTCAATGACTCCTAAATGCTTCTCTGCACTTACTACGTGAGAGAAACTGACATCCCTAGCATTCCTTCTACTTTAGACGTTCTGGCAGATAGGTCACAACTCTAAGAGATGTGCCCTTTTCGAATTTGTTGTTTAAACAAAGAGTACACAAAATACAATGTAACACCGCTTTTTTTTGTTTAACCCCCAAAGCCGTTATTTTTTCTTCTTCTTCCTTATCGAACATATAGTACCTATTAATTATCTGAAAGTTGCAGATATTGTAAAACTCAAGCAATATATATTTTTGGATGAAATACAGCAATGAAAAAGAGCTTCGTGAAAAAGATTTTTTATAAAAGTATATTAGCTATTTTTGGTAGAAGTATTGCCTTTAATTTTTTGATACCTAAAATAAAATTTTCTGCAAATGAATATGGTTTTTTTTCGTTAAGTTTTGAATACTCGATATCATAAATTTCAAAAAGGGCACATCTCATTAATTTTAAATATATAACAAACATGTATAATAAACTCAATATCCAAACGTTTCTGTAATTTTCGGTTAAAAACTAGCCCCAAAATATAATCCGCATAAAATTTTTTGTGTAATAACACATCATAAAAAAATAATTAGTTTTTTCATTTCCTGTAAACTCTAAATATTCCTTTTCGAAATTGCACATTCAATTTTTTTCTTCAAAATATGATTTTTTTCGCCAAATGATGATTTCTTTCCAAAGTTTCTGGCAACGCTGATTCTCACTAACGCAACTACATTTTTATTTTTGAACAACGCTGTTGTAAACCAGTGATAATAATTAGCATTATTAGTATCTGAATGAATTTATTTTTCTTTTACCATGTAATGTAATTACGTAATTTATACAAATATTATTTCTGTCAACTTTTTTGAAGTTGGTTCACCATAGAAAAGCAATAAATGTATGTCTGTTAAATATTAAAAAAAAAAACTTTAACTGTTACTAAAATTCAGAAATCAATGCTTTCCACTTCAGGAAGTGCTATGCTTACTTATCTAATGCCGGATACTTTTTGACTGATGATTTGTATTGGCAATGAAGTCACTTAGACTAAGTTCAGAAAATTCTATTATCACCGTTCTCAAGATATACGAAATTCAATATTTATTATTTTTAAGCTTGAAAAACTTGTTCTGTTTTGGTATGGTAGGTAAGACACCCGACTACCTACGGAGGTTCTCGCTAAAATTTAAAATTTATGTATGTATGTATGTACACTTGCATATAAAAGAAAAAGTCTTAAATATGTACTTATACAATAGTCTACATAACTTATTCGTCAACAATGTAGATTTTATTTGCAAATGACGCACTAAAATTTGGCGTCAGGCTATTATTACAATGCTGTAAGTAATGTTATTAAAACGGTTGCATTTTTATGCAAGAAATAATGGTATTATATTTAAATTTACACTTATAAAAATATTGTGTTGTTACTTTTTTGTGGAAGTTTAAATTACCATTTAAAACAATGATTTGGTGCCACCAAAAAAAAGAGCAATAAAATTACAAGAAAAAAGCATTAGCACTATCACGACAATGTTTCTCGTCGAAAATTTTAAGAAGCACTAAAAACCGTGCTAAGTGCTCTGAGTTGAGAACGCTGATAAGACTACGTGTGAATTGAGCGTCAACAATTGTTGTATGAAAAGCACACGGCTGGTTTATAATGTAAGCATGCTAGTGAACAAGAAAGCAAGAGAGACATGCTTTCGGTCTCTTCTCAATTAACCAAAATAAAGTTTACATTTGCAAAAAATGAGAAAGAGAGCAGAGAAATAGTTTTTCGGTCTCTCTTATTACTTGTCCCTCACATCGACTAGATGCACAAAATTTTGTTTTTTCGAAAATGTATCGAGTGAACCATCTTTATATTATTTAAGCTACGGTCACACTTGCCAAATACTTGAGGAAAAAACGTGACCACTATCTGATTTGTAGTGATCACGATTTTTCGTCAAATATAGCTTAACCCTTTCGGTGCTTCTCTTTGTTTTTGACTTTAGATATATTATATATATTTTCACTGTAATGAAATAATCAAAAATAATTTTTTTTTTAATATTGTTTCCAAAAGTGATTTTTGGGCAATATGTCATTTGGCGAATAATTGATTTTATTCAGCTTTATGTAGCTTTATTAAACTTGGTTCGGGATTTAAGTTATTGCTCTTAGTACCGTCTATGGTTACCTTATAAACTACTCATAAAAATTTATTAAACAAAGTAAATTAACTAATAAAATATATAAAATATCAAGTAACATTTTTTAATATTACGAATGATCGTGCTTCTAGATCACTTTCTGAATCGTCACAATGTACTGGCTTCACTAACCGAAAAAATGTTTCCATTAATTTTTACAGAAACCCACTACCAAAAATACAAAAATATAAAAAAGTAGCATCAATAAGTTCTCTGTCCGAAAATGGAGCTGAAAATTTAACTCACGAACCTTACTACTTCTCCTCAGCGATGCCGTTTTCGGTTATTTCTAAAAAATTGGTTATTTTTTTCTTGGATGTATAGATGTGTATTTCTTTTCTATTTTGGTTACTTTTTCTTCTAAGTAATAAAAAATTTATTTTTACGTTAAATGTTTGGAGTAAAAAAAATTTTCTTTAAAAATTACGAAAAAAAAAAATTATGATTAAAAAGTAGTAGAACTTCTAGGTATACAATTTCAAAATTCACTTGATTAGAAACACATACTTAACACATACCAAAAGTCACAACTCTTGACGAAACATTAGTAAATAATAAAAAATTAAAAAATAAAAAGAAAAATATATTTTTACAAGAACAACATAAAATTATAAACCAACAAAAACTCAACGAAACAATTTCTCAAAAGAGAATTGTGAAACACACACAAAAATTACCAACACTCCTAACGGAACATACAATAACAATATTAAAATAAATAAATAAAACAAAAAAATACAACATCATCAACAAAAAAACAACAAAATATTAATAACAAAACAAATTATTGAAATGGAATAAACAACAAAACACTAACATAAAAAAATAATTGACAATAACCAATTCGAATACGGGCAAGATTAAACATCAGCAGAATGAAGGACTGTTTGATCCATAGGGGAAAATTTAGTTATGTACCCTAACATCAGCAATAGTGCTTTCCCTTCCCCTAAGTTTTCCTTTCCAAACCTTTGGGTGCGAACCACTTGGAGGTTTTATACGAGCAGCGCCTTCGTGCTAAAATTCTTACTTTTCCGCGGGGGAGTAAAAACTTTTGGTCATTCGTTAAAAGGCTGAGGAACAACGCTAGTTCGGTTCCTGCTCTCTTAAAGAATGTCCTCACATTCACGAACACGGTTGAAAAGGCAAACCTTTTGGCCGAAATGTTTGCAAGTAATTCTCACTTGCCGGAGAGCGTTCAACCACTGCCCGAACTTGAAAGAGTATCAGTAACTATGCCTAGTATATTCTTTCGAGCTCGTGCTGTAAGAAGGGTCCTTGCAAATCTCAACGTTAACAAGTCTTCTGGGCCGGATGGCATACCAGCACTGGTCCTAAAGCAGTGTTCTTCGACGCTTGCGCGTCCATTAGCTCACCTTTTCAGTGCGTCATATCACGCCGGTATTTTTCCATCTTGCTGGAAGGTTGCTAATGTAACGCCAATCCCCAAAAAGGGCGAGGCTAGTAACCCTGAGAACTACCGTCCAATAGCAGTTTGTTCCGCACTCTCCAAGGTTATGGAGAGTAAGATTAAACAACACCTTGTGGGATATCTGGAATCCAACGATTTATTTAGCGATCGTCAGTACGGTTTCCGAAAGGGCCGTTCTACTGGTGACCTGTTGGCGTTGCTCTCGGAGAAGTGGAACAAGTCCATTCATGGTTTTGCGAGAGTAAGGTTGTGGCTCTGGATATCTCAAAGGCGTTTGATAGAGTTTGGCACGAGGATCTCATTTCGAAACTTAATGCTTTTGATGTCGGTATTCACTTCTCTCGATTTATATCGAGTTTTCTCAGAGATCGGTCTATAAGAGTGGTTACAGATGGGGTCTCATCAGGCGAGTTCAGGCTGAACTCAGTGGTAGCGCAAGGCTCTATTCTTTCTCCTACTCTTTTTCTAATGCTTCTTAACGACTTTCTTCTTTTCACTTCTAATCCTATCTACGCTTTTGCGGATGACAGCAACATTTGTTATTCATATTCTTTCGATCGTAGACCAAGCCTTTTGGAGGTTGGGGTAAGAAGGATGAATATGAATGTCACACTCACAAGTGACCTGGTGAAGGTCTCCGAGTGGGGTCGTGCGAACAGGGTCGATTTTAATGCACGTATGGCTCAATGTTGTTTTTTAACACACAGGCGTGGTGGTGTGCTGTCATCTGTGTCAATGGGTAATGTGGATATTGAGGAATCAGATGCTCTTGATGTTCTTGGCATGAGAATTAGCTGTGAAGTTAGTTGGAACGAGCACATATTTCGAGTGTCGAAAGAAGCTTTTTAAGACGGTGTAAGAATTACTTCACACCATCTGATCTCCTTAATGTTTGCAAGACCTATATTCGACCCAAATTGGAATACAACTCTCATGTATGAGGCAGTGCCTCAAAGTATATTTTGGAGCTTCTTGACCACGTACAGGAGAGTGCTAAGATGCTCATCAATGACGGAATGGTAACCAACTCTATCTATTCATTGGAGCACCGTCGAAATGTGGCGTGTGTTTCATTGTTCTATCGGTACTACAACGGAATGTGTTCTAACGAAATTAAGGAATTAATTCCTAGAAATCGTATATTTTTACGCAGTACTCGTATTTCTCGTAGAGCGCATCGCTTCGTAGTTGTCCAGTAAATCGCACAACGCATTATGGGAAGAATTCGTTCTTTAGTCGCACTGTTCGGTTGTAGAATAATCTTCCGGCGAAAGTATTTCCTGCCACTTACGACATGAGTAAATTTAAATCTAACGTCCATAAACACTACTCCCTCTGTTCTCTTTACCACATAAAACTTAGTTTGGAAATTACACGGGCTTTGAAGTTTAAGGTAAATATGCATTATTGGTATCATTACTGCTGTCATCCTACTTGCCTATCTTGACCATTATGAGTTCCGCGAACAAAAATGTATGTTACAAAACCAGATATTTTTTGAAAGTTCGACGAGAAAAAATAGCTTGAAAAGGAAATTTACGGTCGAATGTTTTTCCCGTAGTAAGTGCCAACTAGATTACCTTGTAAATCTTCTAAAACATTATAGTGACTTCCTATCTTCTCACGAATTCGAGGTTTTACGAAGACAGCACGCAGTTAAGCATTGAAATTTTTTTCCATATTGCTCTGTGCAAAATTACGTCTGAAAATTTCCTGATTTACTACAAAATTTTGTGGTCTGCTACGTAGATTATACTGTTGACATTTCCTTTCGTAAGCTTCCTTTATATAATTTCTTAAATTGTTTTGTATTAAATGAAGGTGATCATCACTGCTAATCTTTGCAGTTGGTTCATCTAACAATTGAAGTTTTTTAACCAGTTCATACGTAGATGCATGAGTGATCATATCGAAACGAAATAGTGCGTTATAGGGTGATAAGTTAGTGGCCTGATGAATAGAATTCCTAAGAGCACAACTAACCGAACTGAGGTGTTCATCCCTCAATCGGTGATCATTTTTTAAATAAGTTATGATGCCAGCTATTAGCGAACGATTAACCCTCTCAGACGATATGGATTGCGGAGAATAGTATGCAGTGTATACGTGGCTTATACCATATTTGTTAAAGAATGCATTCATATCGTTGGCTTTGAATTGACTACCATTATCGCTTACTGTTATATATGGTGGCTTTAAATAAGTAGTAAATATCAAGCGTACTACCATTATACTATTATTTGAACAACACAGCAACACTATCAGCTATTAATATTTCTTGTAAGTTATATTTAGGTACAATATTAACAAATCATAGAATTTGCTTTAATATAAACAGATCAGCTTTGTTAAAATCAATTGGTTCACAGGCAGACCAGCATCTTTAACTTTTAAAGATTTGTGTAAAAAACTGGAAACACCCTTCACCCTATTTCAACAATGAAAGATCTTCCATACGGCCTCAATTAATGCAAATGAAAGTATTGTTGGGTATTTTGCAAGAATTGAAACACTTCCACTGAATTGCAAATTCGGCGGCTGTTTGGAAAGCTTTGTCCTGAATCAATTTGTGATGGGGCTTTCAGAAAGAATCTTCGACAAAATATGCGAGGAAACAGAAAATTTGACTCTTGATGAGGCCCTACGTAAGTTTATGATTTATGAAATTAAATGGCGGCTAAATCAGGCAATGACAACTACAACAATAATGTGAACTATGTATATGGCAGAGGCAAAACTGGCAGCAATAAGAACAAGAGCAAGAAAAACAACAACTTTAATAAAAAACGCGAGAAGTGCTCACACTGTGGCTGGCGCAGCTATTCATCGGAAGAATACAGATTTAAAGGCAGCAATTGCAAACACTGTGGCGAGATTGGATATTTGGTGGCGGTTTGCTGTTCCAGAAACAAAAACCATGTTAATTACGTATCAAAAATAATTAAAAAACATGATTTTCATTTAGATACATTTTATGTTAATGATATTTTAGATTCTCTTGTTTGAGCATTATTGGTGACAAGTGTCACAGGAGCTCCTTGCATCCTGGTTTCCAAATTATTCCTTGATAGCAATGGTTTTAATAGAAAATTGAAAAAGTGTTTTTTTTTCCACATTTCAACTATCCTCGTCCCAAGCGGCGATTTAAGGCTTTGTGCGGATTATAAGGTTACAATTAATAAACATCTTGTTGCCGTCAAATACCCATTACCACGTACTGATGAAATATTCGCTTCACTTGAGAGTGGACAATTATTTTCTAAGCTGGATATGTCGAACGCTTACAATCAGCTTGTTCTATATGTGAATTCTCAGAAGTTGTGTACCCAGAGTACACATATAGAAACTCTTCTGGTTAAAAGTCAGGAAGTATTTTTCAGTAGATAATGAAAAATTTATTACGTGAAATTTCACATGAAGTCGTCTATCAGGATGACATCACCATAACGGGTAAAAATTTTAAAGCGCACATCGAAACTCTTAAATTAGTATCATCCAAATTAAGCTCAGCCGAGCTAACATTAAACGTCAAAAAATGGTGTTTTCTTTCAACCTAAGATAACATACTTGGATTATCAGATTGACAAAAATGGTCTTAGTAAGACACACGAAAGGATAGCTTGCTTGTTGATGCACCCCCTCCTCGTAATACGTTGGAAGTGAAAGCAGTTGCCGGAATGGTAAACTCTTATTCAAAATTTATTTAAAATTATGCACACTAAATGACACCGTTGTATAATCTTTTACAAAAGATCAAGAAATTTGTATGGTCGAAATAGTGCCAAATGGCATATGAGCAAATTAAGACTGATGTGACCTCAGACCAAATTTGAGTCCATTTTAACCCCAAATTACTGATTGTCTTGACAACAGATGCAAGCAACACAACAATTGCGGTTGTACTTGCGCATCAACACCATGACAATTCTATCAGGCCGATTGCATTTGTGCCTCGAGCTCTGTCTAAGTCTGAACGAAACTATGCCCCATCGAAAAGAAAGGTCTTGTGATTTTTGTGTCACAAAATTACGCCAGTACTTATAAGGCAACAAGTATACAATACGCACTGATCACAAGCCACTTCTTTCGTTATTTGGCCAAGCAAGGGTCCTACGTGTAATGGCAACTGCCAGGGTACAAAGATAGGTAATCTTATCTGGATTTCAATATTGAATATGGAATTGAATACGTTTATGGTTCAAGCAACCATTCTGATGGTTTATTGAGAATCCCACAATGTAATATTACAATGGATTCAGAGGAACAGACGTACATCAATTTTATTGAAAGTCAAAGTAACTTACTTTTAAATTATAAAACTGTTGTCTTGGAAACAATGCGTGATCTAATATTGTCCAAAGTTGTTGAAGCTATCAACACAAAAGTTCTTCAATATTTAATGGGAAAGGACTTCGAACTATATAGGAACAAACACAGTGAATTGACAATAGAATCCGGTTGTCTGATGTGGGGCCAAAAAATATTTATTCCCCAAGAATTTAGAAAGTACGTTTTAAATCAAATTCATATATCAAGACGAAGTCGTTGACTGGGTCATATATATGGAGGCCTGGACTTGACAGTGACATTGAAGGGCTCGTAAACTCTTGTACGCCTTGCCAAGAAATTCAGGTCAGTCCGGAGAAGAGTAATCTTATTCCATAGAAGGTGACAGACTTAGTTTGGAGTCGTATTCATGCTGATTTTGCAGGCTCAATAAATAATCATTACTTTTTCATCGTTATCGATTCATTTTCGGAATGGTCTGAAGTATTTATTACAAAGAATATATCCACGAATTTCGTATTTTCAAAATTTAATAAATTATTCTCTAGATATGGATTAGTTGATACACTGGTAACGGACAATGGTCGTCAGTTCATTTTAGATAGTTTTAATGTGTTCTTGAAAGCGAATGGAGTTAATCACATTTTTACTTCTCTAGGGCATCTTGCAACAAATGGACAAGCCGAGAGCTCTGTCAAAACTCTCAGAAAGACAATTTACGTCAATCTGAAATCGAACAAAAATATAGAATTAGAAACAATCATACACCGCTTCCTTGCTCATTACATAAATACAAAACACTGTGTAACAGGCGAAACTCCTTCTAAAGTATTCTTCGGAACAACATTGACCATTGAACTCGGTTTAATTTACTAAAGCCACCTTTATTGAAGGACTTAATAATTTACAATCAGGGAAAGAACATAAGTAAATACCGTGGTAAAAGAAATGTTGAATTCGAAGAGGGACAGCAAGTCGGGGTACGTGATTATACTGACCCAATAAATCTAGTTGGACACAGGCAATTATCGACAAGCAACAAGCAACAGATTAGAGGTCCAAGGCCGCAGGTAGAAACTTCGAATGATACCAACATGCAAGGATGTGTCGATAATGATAATTTACAAACATTATCTAACATGAATGCTGAACCTCGGTCCATGTGCAATAATGAGCGATTAAATCCGCTTATAAGACATTCGTAAGGATGGAATCGTTTTTAAATAAGATAATGTAATTTTATTTCTTTTTTTGTTTAAGATAAAAGAGCGGCATGTCATATATGATGGCATGAAATAAGTTATCAAGTGTACTACCATTATGCTATAAATTGAACAACACAGCTACACTATAAGCTATTAATATTTCTTGTAAATTACACTTAGGTACAATATTAATAAATCATTATAGAGTTTGCTTTAATTTAAGCCGGCTGTGTTTTTTCATCGCCTCTTCTGCTACATTGCACTTACTATCACCTCAGGAACACCGTTTGTGTGAAAAATATGTTGTTCTAAATACCTTTCAATATTGAAAGAAGTAAATTTCTTCAGCGGACACATCCAGTGAAATTTCGTCAGATGATCCAGTACGATTAGCAGTCCAATATTACCATTCTTGCTCCTCGGATACGGTCCTAGCAGATCAATATATAAACGTTGAAAAGGTCTAATAGATACGTCTTGATTACCCATCGAGGGCTTCATTTCCGTAATAAAAGTCTTTACTTGCCTACTCTATACCAAAAGTTTGCTACTGCTAAAAAGAGAATAATGTAGTGAACGCAAAAGATTTCACTATTAAACAGACTCGTAAGGTACCCAGTTAAACTGTACGCACGTGCTTGCTAGCTAGCTCGCTTATAGAGAAATGGGCGGGAATCCTGTATACCTTAATTACCTTGCAGATTTAAAAAAAACACGTGCGCTTTAACAAGCCCCTTACAAACAACACAATTGTTTCCCAAATTTCTACACACACCAATGCTAGAGCACCCAGATGTTATGGTTTTCGGCCTCTATACCCTCCCTTCCTATGGTTTCTATTGGTCCAAGAATATTTTAGAAACCTCGAACACACCCTTTTACCTTTTCAGCAGATACCTAAGTTTGACTAAAACAAAAATTATTTCATATTCTCAAATAATATACAAAATTATTTATTCAAGTAACATTGCTTACAAGCCATAATATTCAAAATAGTTAAATTCTTATTCACATCCTAACTCATACTATTTTTGTTTGTTTGAGATAGTTAAATATTACAAACAAAATAACAAAATTCTTATTTAAATATGAACGTATGTATGTCTTATAAATTCGAATTTGTTATTAAAGAGATCTTAAGTTTTTACTTATTTTTCTTTAAAAAAATTAATTTTTTTCTTTTATTCTGTCTTATAATCTCTTTAGTACAAAAAAAAATAAAATAAAATTAAGAGTAATAATAATAAAGAATATACTCGTAATATATACTTGCCTTAGTATAATATTATAATCAAAGAGAATGTGATGAAATACATCACTTAGAGTTTTGGTCACTCTTATGTTTCAAATCCATCAATGCTTGTTGAAGGCCTCCAGCAAACTGATGACTGACCGTAATTGTTATTGTTGTAAATATGTGAACTTCTCTTTTGTTTTAAACTGTTATATCCGTACAATGAATGTAAAAAGATCGTTTGCTAATGATGTGATATTTTAAGCACAATTTATAAATAGATTTGTAGGATTTTCAGATTAGATTTCAATTAAGGGTTAGTAATATTTTGTATTAATTAGGAATATGTTCATAAAGAGAATATGGATTTTAGACAAATTTGGTGTCATATTGATGATTACGTTAGAATAATTTTATAGAATTAGGTTAAGCTTTGACTTTCAATATTTTTAATATTTTAATTTAAATTAAAAATTTATTAGTTTAATAATAAGGATAATTAAATAACTTTTAACTTGTAGGGCTAATAGGTTTAGGTTAGAGTAGATTTTAATCATAATACCCATACTGCTCATAAGCGTACAATATTAAAAAGATAAATGGATAATTAAAGGATAACTCCGAAAATCTTTAAAAAGATATTTGAAAGTATTACGATATTAAAAAAAACACGATATTATAACACAGGTTTTTTAGAATTGTCTACAATGAGACAAAATCTTAAGCTATTCTTTGATGTCCTTTGCATGAAATATGCCAATGTTTTTACCAGACACGTTCTGCAATTTATAGTAGTTTGCACCACGATTTCCTATAACTTTAGCTCTTTCAAACTGGTTAGCTAACTTACTATTAAAATGGTCAATGGCCGTAGACTGAGCGAAATTACGTTTGGATACGGTTTGACCTACTTCAATACTCACTGGTCTAGCTTTTAAATTGTACGACTTTAAATATATTTCGAACGACTTTGTTATATTCTCTTGTACTTTTCGTCTAATCAATTCTAGTCTTTCGTCCTTGCGCACATCAGAATCAGATTCTGACCAAACACCATATTATAGGGTGAAAATCCTGTATTAGCATGAAATGAACTTCGCGGTGCGGCACTTATGTGAGAAAGCTTCTCATCCCAATCTTTCTGTGTAGGTTTAACATAGGACCTAATTGCTGATAAAACGGACCGATTTACTCTTTCACTCGCATTCGCCTGTGGAGAGAAACTGCTGTTAAATTGTGATAAACTAAATATTTTTCCCCGTTACTCCTCTTGGAAGCATATGGCTTCCACAAAGCATCTCCATCTAACACGGTTTACTGATGTTGACTTCGCCTCCTCCCATGTTAGGTTGTTCTGTCTCAGTTCTTGGATAATTGTGCGTCTTCAGGTGTTTTTTGGTCGACCACGATTTCTTAAGCCTTCAGGATTCCACTCGAGTGACATTCTGGTAATACTCTCTGGACTTTTTCGGATGGTGTGACCGATCCATCCCCACTTTCTTTACCTTATCTGTTTCAGTATGGGTTCCTCATTAGTCATGCTCCACAGTTCTGTGTTACTTATGGTCAAATGAAATGATCAAAAAGCCACCTCTTATAATGAAAATGGAAAGGATTTTAAAAAATTTGGCAGACTGCTCTTTTAACCTTAAAGAAAAACTTGGTCAAAAATATAGTTATACTATATGAGGTTTAATTTTTATATGTAAAACAAAACAGTTTTTTTAAGGGAACCCATCGAATGTTTATTTAATTGTGAAGAAAAGGATATGAAATTAGTAATGGAGAGCAATATCAGCCAAATAGCCTCTATGGATATGCTAACAGGACCATAATCTTTTCATGAAATTTTCCATCCTCAATTCGCATATTTGCGGCTGTATATTTTCGACAACTTTGCAAGTTTCGTCTCAGAGGTCTTGAATAGATTGTGGGTCATTAGCATAGATCTTATCTTTTACAGATCCCCAAAGAAGAAAGAAAAAATTAGAAAAGTGTTAAATCACAAGATCTCGGTAGCAAATCGTATTCTCTTCTTCGAGAAATCAAGCCGTCATGAAGTTTTCCACACAGAAGAGCGATGGTATTGTTATTTGTATGGCACTCAGCGCTGTGTTGTTAAAAATAAAAGTCGTCTATTATGTAGTGGTGTGGATCCTTGCTAAGTGTGTTGGTGGTGATCCTTACTTAGTATTGCCGTTTTTTCCCAGTAGGTGGCGTTTATCTTGATCATTATTAAGATGACTGTCATCGTCGCCAGAGGTAAAGTTGGAATGTCAGGGAAGCTTCTTTTGAGTGTTTTGGTCCGGAAGGGTTGAAGTCTCTTATTGAGATACCCAAAAACCGCAATTAAATTTTTCTCCTTTTAAATCCTCTGGGGCTCAAACTTGCGTCTAACCACTACACCACTGCCACCCCCGATAAACTCCATACGAGTCTAGAAATTCCTCATTGACTGGTAGCGCAAAGGGTGAAATCTTATGCTTTCTGGTGAAAAGGACAAGCTCGGTCTTCGCCGGATTGACACTAAGCCCACTACCACGTGCCCAGCGTGACAGCCTGCCCAATGCACCCTGCATCAATTCTGACAAGGTAGACAGAAATTTACTACCCACAAGCAGAACCACGTCGTCAGCGTACTTTGGTACCTAGCTGACCAAATTCACTGAGTATCTCTCAGATCAAGAGAATCTACAAGAGTGGTGACAAAACCCCCCTGAGGCGTGCACCTAGTGACCGACCTCCTAATAAAACTCACTCCGACTCGCGAGTTGATGTTTCTGCCCCTAAGCATCTCAACAAACCAATCCGTCAGTAGTGATGAGATACCCGCACTACAGAAGAATTATGAATAGATGAAAGATCCACTTTGTTGAACGCCCCCTCTATATCAAGGAACGTCGCCAAAGTATAATCCGATCTAGCCATATTCCTCTCGATAAAACCTACCACCTCGTGTAGAACAGTTTCAATAGCTTTGCCCCTGATATAGGCGTGCTGCGCACCACTTAACGGGGCTAGGTCCACTATTGATCTTATCATAGTCTGTTCCTAATTCCGAAATTCTGTTCTGTTCATAGTTTCGACCTATTCTAAGCCTACTTAACTCTTCATCAAGGACCTCATGCTTCCTAACAATTTCCCTTAAATCAGACACTCGGTTAATATTACAATGTAAAAGTTCCCTTCGTACTTCAGACCGTAAACTCCGTTTTAAAATCTCCACTAGTTCGAACTCACTAAAAGGTGTATGAAAGCGATCAGAAATCTGCTGTATTTGATCGTAGAGTACATCAAATTTCTCTCCTATTTTCTGTTTTCTATTTCGGATTAACTCTTTCAGATCAAAATCTGTAATACGACCTCTCAACTGATTTCCTAATTCAAAACACAAAATTTGCCAATCTACTGTTCTTAGAGTTCTGTGAAATCGCCAAAACCAATCATTGGCTTTACCCGTGAACAAAAGATATATTAAAATCTCCTTTCAAACTTTGAATAGTCAGTGCGTGAACCCTATAGATGAAATTGTCTACTGATAAGCCTCCATCATCTTGACCAAGGAAATCAAACTGCCAACTTGAAATGATAATGGATATCTTATCAGAGGAAAAATCAAGCGATAGACTAATTCGCTGACCAAAGCTTTGTCTATTCGAAGAATTCCCACTACCACGATTGTTGGTATTGTTTACATTTCGATTATTCAAACTAGGTCTCTTTTTATTGATGTTTAATTGAGAAGGCTGATTCCTGGCTGCTTCATTTACTATATTCTGCAGTCTGCTATCACTAACATCTGTATTTATGGTTCCTCGGTATATATTCAACAACTCATCTACAGGTATTTGTTCATTAGGATTGTTAACAAGTGAAAATCTCCTCGATGTATTCCTGTCTTCTCTTGGTGCCGTCGCTTTTGGAATGGTTCCACTGTTTCCATTATCTACCCCTTGTAAGCTAACTGGTATGGCAAACGAAGGGTTTGCCTTTTCCGCCAAAATAACAAAATGACCTAAGTTTATTTTGCCTACATCCTTTACCACAGGTTGGACATCCTAATGTCTGCTTCAAAACTCTTATAATACACGCCTTATGAAATATATGATCACACGGAATGGATACAATAACTTTATCTAATTCGTAAGCTTTCTTATATATACTACACTCAGGCAAAGAAATATTCTCCTCTTGAGAAATCAAAATATTAGCATTATCATTAGTTAGCCACTTTAACAAAATATGCCACAAATCAGAAAAAAATCAATAGACAATATCATAAACGTAGAACTTAGCTAATCTTTTGAAAAGGTACGGTGTGTAAATGAAAAGTCAAACAAAATTATTGTAACACTTGGTGTAAATGGAATTTGGGCTTTCGGATTCTTTAAGGTATTAGAAATTTAAAAATGTACCACAAACCATTAGACGACTTGAGAAATCTACGGCTTCTTCACACTCGTAATTTCTAATGCCATGACTAAAAGTAACATCAGTAAATGTCCCAATACTTTAAAAGAAGACTTCGCATATATATTGAATTAATATCTTATAAAACATAAAGGAATGATTCACCCATAACTAAAGTGGATTGCAAAACATAAAACAAAATCTAACAACAATATTCCGCACCTTAAGTTATGGCTCATACACCAAAATAAAAACAAACGCAACTATAAGATATTAAATCAAAATAAATACATACAACAAGTGTGTCTCAATATATATATAAAATATAAGATGTTCTATTATTTGAACCCAAAACAGAATTCAGATTAGACGTTCTGATCTCTGAAAAAAAAACCCGGTTACACTGTACGCACGTGTTTGCTAGCTAACTCGCTTATAGATAAATAGGCGGGGTTCTTCTTTACCTGAGTTACAAAAAAATTACAAAAAAAAAAAATCTCGTGCGCTTTAACAAGCCCCTTACAAGCAACACACTTGTTTCCCAAATTTCTACACACACCACTGCTAGAGAACCCAGATGTTATGGTTCTCGGCCTCTATACCCTTCCTTCCTATGGTTTCTATTGGCCCAAGAATATTTTAGAAACCTCAAACACACCCTTTTACCTTTTCAGCAGATACCTTAGTCTGACTGAAAACAAAATTATTTCATATTCTCAAATAATAAACAAAAGTTATTTATTCAGGTAACATTGCTTACAAGCCATAATATTCAAAATAATTAAATTCTTATTTGCATTCTAACTCTTACTATTTTTGTTAGTGCGGGATAATTAAATATTACAAACAAACAAACAAAATTCTCATTTAAATATGAACGTAAGTATATCTTATATGGAATTTTTTATTAAGAAATCTGAAGTTTTTATTTATTTTTCTTTAAAGATTGTTTTATAAAAATTCATTTTTTCTCTTTATTATATAATAATAATAATAATAATAATAATAATATTATTTATTATATAATAATAATAATAATATAATAATAATAATAATAATAATAATAATAATAATAATAATAATAATAATAATAATAATAATAATAATAATAATAATAATAATAATAATAATAATAATAATAATAATAATAATAATAATAATAATAATAATAATAATAATAATAATAATAATAATAATAATAATAATAATAATAATAATAATAATAATAATAATAATAATAATAATAATAATAATAATAATAATAATAATAATAATAATAATAATAATAATAATAATAATAATAATAATAATAATAATAATAATAATAATAATAATAATAATAATAATAATAATAATAATAATAATAATAATAATAATAATAATAATAATAATAATAATAATAATAATAATAATAATAATAATAATAATAATAATAATAATAATAATAATAATAATAATAATAATAATAATAATAATAATAATAATAATAATAATAATAATAATAATAATAATAATAATAATAATAATAATAATAATAATAATAATAATAATAATAATAATAATAATAATAATAATAATAATAATAATAATAATAATAATAATAATAATAATAATAATAATAATAATAATAATAATAATAATAATAATAATAATAATAATAATAATAATAATAATAATAATAATAATAATAATAATAATAATAATAATAATAATAATAATAATAATAATAATAATAATAATAATAATAATAATAATAATAATAATAATAATAATAATAATAATAATAATAATAATAATAATAATAATAATAATAATAATAATAATAATAATAATAATAATAATAATAATAATAATAATAATAATAATAATAATAATAATAATAATAATAATAATAATAATAATAATAATAATAATAATAATAATAATAATAATAATAATAATAATAATAATAATAATAATAATAATAATAATAATAATAATAATAATAATAATAATAATAATAATAATAATAATAATAATAATAATAATAATAATAATAATAATAATAATAATAATAATAATAATAATAATAATAATAATAATAATAATAATAATAATAATAATAATAATAATAATAATAATAATAATAATAATAATAATAATAATAATAATAATAATAATAATAATAATAATAATAATAATAATAATAATAATAATAATAATAATAATAATAATAATAATAATAATAATAATAATAATAATAATAATAATAATAATAATAATAATAATAATAATAATAATAATAATAATAATAATAATAATAATAATAATAATAATAATAATAATAATAAATAATAATAATAATAATAATAATAATAATAATAATAATAATAATAATAATAATAATAATAATAATAATAATAATAATAATAATAATAATAATAATAATAATAATAATAATAATAATAATAATAATAATAATAATAATAATAATAATAATAATAATAATAATAATAATAATAATAATAATAATAATAATAATAATAATAATAATAATAATAATAATAATAATAATAATAATAATAATAATAATAATAATAATAATAATAATAATAATAATAATAATAATAATAATAATAATAATAATAATAATAATAATAATAATAATAATAATAATAATAATAATAATAATAATAATAATAATAATAATAATAATAATAATAATAATAATAATAATAATAATAATAATAATAATAATAATAATAATAATAATAATAATAATAATAATAATAATAATAATAATAATAATAATAATAATAATAATAATAATAATAATAATAATAATAATAATAATAATAATAATAATAATAATAATAATAATAATAATAATAATAATAATAATAATAATAATAATAATAATAATAATAATAATAATAATAATAATAATAATAATAATAATAATAATAATAATAATAATAATAATAATAATAATAATAATAATAATAATAATAATAATAATAATAATAATAATAATAATAATAATAATAATAATAATAATAATAATAATAATAATAATAATAATAATAATAATAATAATAATAATAATAATAATAATAATAATAATAATAATAATAATAATAATAATAATAATAATAATAATAATAATAATAATAATAATAATAATAATAATAATAATAATAATAATAATAATAATAATAATAATAATAATAATAATAATAATAATAATAATAATAATAATAATAATAATAATAATAATAATAATAATAATAATAATAATAATAATAATAAATAATAATAATAATAATAATAATAATAATAATAATAATAATAATAATAATAATAATAATAATAATAATAATAATAATAATAATAATAATAATAATAATAATAATAATAATAATAATAATAATAATAATAATAATAATAATAATAATAATAATAATAATAATAATAATAATAATAATAATAATAATAATAATAATAATAATAATAATAATAATAATAATAATAATAATAATAATAATAATAATAATAATAATAATAATAATAATAATAATAATAATAATAATAATAATAATAATAATAATAATAATAATAATAATAATAATAATAATAATAATAATAATAATAATAATAATAATAATAATAATAATAATAATAATAATAATAATAATAATAATAATAATAATAATAATAATAATAATAATAATAATAATAATAATAATAATAATAATAATAATAATAATAATAATAATAATAATAATAATAATAATAATAATAATAATAATAATAATAATAATAATAATAATAATAATAATAATAATAATAATAATAATAATAATAATAATAATAATAATAATAATAATAATAATAATAATAATAATAATAATAATAATAATAATAATAATAATAATAATAATAATAATAATAATAATAATAATAATAATAATAATAATAATAATAATAATAATAATAATAATAATAATAATAATAATAATAATAATAATAATAATAATAATAATAATAATAATAATAATAATAATAATAATAATAATAATAATAATAATAATAATAATAATAATAATAATAATAATAATAATAATAATAATAATAATAATAATAATAATAATAATAATAATAATAATAATAATAATAATAATAATAATAATAATAATAATAATAATAATAATAATAATAATAATAATAATAATAATAATAATAATAATAATAATAATAATAATAATAATAATAATAATAATAATAATAATAATAATAATAATAATAATAATAATAATAATAATAATAATAATAATAATAATAATAATAATAATAATAATAATAATAATAATAATAATAATAATAATAATAATAATAATAATAATAATAATAATAATAATAATAATAATAATAATAATAATAATAATAATAATAATAATAATAATAATAATAATAATAATAACAATAATTGCCAATGTATCGCCCCCTTTATGTTCTAACCATAACCCTTTATGCTCTAACCATAAGGGGGTGATACATTGGCAAACATTTGATTGCAAACATCGCAAATAGTCAATCGCGTTCATGGAGAAGTAAGTTATCCACGTATGCGATTGGCTGTTTGCGATGTTTGCAAACAAATGTTTGCCAATGTATCACCCCCTTAAAAGATACATATCTTTCTATCCCTGTCTTACCAATATTCTAATCAAATGTGTCAATATATTTTTATCACTACAATCATGTATGTAAACATACTGATATTTCACCTTTACATCCATGTGATAAATAAAGATAGAAAAAATAAACAATACCCGTACTGCTCATAATAGTACGATATTAAAGAGGTAAATGAATAATTAAAGGATAACTTCGAAAATCATTAAAAAGATATTAGAAAGTATGAATTCATAAAATATGCACATTACGATATTAATAAAAAAAATACGATATTACAGAATCCATAGCTTCCACGCAGAATTTTCTTGCTCTTCTCGTATATAAAAATATTTATCCTCAAATTTAAAGTCAGGATATTTACTCTGATGTTGTATCACTTTATCCTTCCTAACTTCAGTTAGATTTATTTTAGGGTCCACAATCTCTAGAGAATCTATCGTGTTTTCGCGTATACGGGATAAGGCATCAAGCACTATATTGTCCTTTCCTTTTCGATGACTAATTGAAAACTTATAACTATGTAATTTGAAAACCCATCGCGCTAGACGTCCACTTAAGTCGGGTTGTTTCATTAGCCAGAGCGAGCAAGCTTAAGTGTTCTGTTACGACTTCAAATTCTTCCATTTCCAAGTAACACCTAAAATTCTTAGTGGCTTCCAAGGCTGCTTAGCATTCACGTTCAGTCACCGAGTAATTCCTTTGAGCAGCATTTAATTTTTTACTCATATATGTCATAGGGCTCCAATACCATAATCACTCACATCGCAGTGTAGAAGAAATTTCTTAGAGTAGTCCGGGATTGGTAATACAGGGGTTAACGTTAAAAATTTCTTTATCCTTTCAAAAGCCGTTTGTACTTCAACTATCCATGTCTATGGGTCTCAAAATCTTCGGAAACAATCACTAGGCCATCCAAAAACCCAAATACACAGTTCGAAGCTTCGTCCAATCCGATTTGCCAATAAGCATCTTTCAGATCTAGTTTTGAGATTATATTAGCTTTTGGAAGCCTTGCAAAAATACCGCCAATATTTGGTAATGGATAAGCATTCTTTTTAGTCACCTGATTCAATCTTCTTGCATCCAGAGCTAACCTTACTCTTCCAGGATTTACCACTAATCTCATTGGTGAGCTCCACGGATATATGGTTCAATAACTGCTAACTCTAACATTCTATCTAATTCGCCAAATATAAGCTTTTCTACAGCCGGTGATACAGGATAGAATCTCTGTTTTACTGGGGATGCATCGCCAACGTCAATCTTATATTGTATTAATTTGGTTCTACCTTAAACCTGGTTATTAAAATTTGGGAACATACTTATTATAGAATCTAATTATTTCTTCTGGTCATCGGTAATAACGTATAAGTTATCCTCAACAGAGGAAGAGGATTTCATGAAATTTGTAAAAGATTCTTCTAAAGTGTTCAAATCAGAGAGACTATTGGCGCTATTAAGGCAATTATGTTAGGAGATCGCGTTATTTCTGGACAAAGTTCCAAAGCCTTCCAAAAATCTAATACTAATATCAAGCGTTGTGAAATACTCGGAATTATAAGCAACTTGAGCCTTCTTTAAAAGTTTGTAAATAAAATTTCGGTTTCTAACCACCCTAAAACTGATTGAAGCGTACCATCCCCGGTCTTCACATACGATTTGCATTTGTTAAAACCTTCATATTTCTTAAAATCTTCTACGCTCTATTGGTCTAAAGTTAGCATTAGACCCGTCTGGTCTGTTCATATAATCTAAATTGACATTTGCTCGAAATTGGTCGATGTGTCGTTTGATACGTTTACCGTTATAGAGGATTTCATAGTGTAAGTCTCCCAAACGATTTATTTACTGTAGGATCGGAAATGTTTCTTCTTTCTTTCTTCTTTTGGTTCTACTAGCGATTCGGGTTTGATTTTTTGAACCTGAAGTTTTTACTGCCGTACCCTTTGGTTGTACTCGCACAATAAATTTCCTTATATCAGACCCCTGACACGTATACTTACAAACTGGGCACTCTGAAGATGAAACTCAATGTTTTTATATGCAAAACCTATGAAACACATGATTACGCTCATTAATAAATATACATTCTTGGCCTTCATACGTTGATCCTTTACAGATCTGTCAAACTGAAGAATCGATAAAACCCGGTGATGTCGGTAACCGTAGTGATATTAGGGACGATGATTCGGTAGCCATGGTATACTAACTGTATTTCTAACAAAACCTATGCAAACAATTTACAAAACTCCCTTAGCCACAATAATTTAATACATCCCAAGCTGTGGCAACAATCTTTTGTAATTGATAAATAAAATTTGAGATATAAAGAGAATAACAAAAATAATTTTTATAAAATGTTAGACTAAAAAAAAGAAAAAATAAATAATAATAAAAAATAAAAATAAATTTAAAAAATTAATCTTTGCTAACTTATTTTAATACAACATTGCAAATGTTACCATTGCAGTATCAAGATATTACCAAACATTATCAAGAAAACAAACGAGATGGAAAATCACGATAAAACGCACATACTTTCGCGCATATATTATATTCAACATATAAGCATAAACACAATGAGAAATATATAAAATCTTGAAAATTTGCAATTGATAATATTGTTACGAAAATGAAAATGCCTAAAAAGAAAATACACCACATGAGCGCATTTAAAACTGTATTGTGGGATTTTGGCATATTTTGTGTCACCCTGTCAATGCCGTACTTATTTGTGTATCTGGCAGCACTGCTAATTCAACCACCTTTGGGTAACGCAAGCTTATATTTGAATTAACGCATAAAAGTAGAGGACATGAGACATTTCCGGAACCTTCTTAAACGTAGGCAATTAGGTATAGAGGCTGCTTTACCTAGGTTACAGAGTTAGTTATCGTTTTGCTGTCATAAAATAAAGTCGTGTTTAAGCGGAAATAAAAGGGTTGTATAAACGAATATTTAGTGGCCTAATAGAGTGAGCACTCTCACCGGGACTATGCCTTCTTTGCTGGATTTAACAAAGGCCTTTGCTGATAACAAGCCCGTCTTAATTTCTGTTGAGTCTACTACCCACAAACGGTTGTCCTCACAATCTCCTTCCATACGCGCCCATATCAATGATTCAGCCTGAGATGCTAATTTTTGTCGTTTGACGGCAACTAATCTAGCGTGCGCTTAATGCTGGTCCCACGTCAAGTGGTATATCTACATAACCACAACTCATTATCTGTCGCCCCATATTAAAATTGATACCATGAACTATCGTAAATCGGCACCAGTAATAACCTCATCTACAATATCGGCGACGATACAAATATGGCGCTTTACAGTTTCTCTGGAAACGACCGCTTTTTCCGCAATTAAAACATTTCAATTTTGACTTTTGTGCAGCTAGACGCCGCTTTATCACCTCCTCTATTTTGTTGATTTCATCACCTTTCTCTGTCACAACTTCTATATTACGCACATTGTATATTTGTGTAAGAGCGGACTCCTGCGCTAATTCCAATGCCACAGAATCTTCAAAGGTTTTCTTTTTTGTTGCACATACAGCCAGCTTAACATCGGGGTTTCGTATGCTATTGACGAAGGCTTTGGTCTTGAGATGATTTGCTAGTGGGTGAGTATCTCCTGGATAGGTAAGCTGCACCAACCTCTGGGCTTCTATTGCAAAGGCTTGTAATGATTCATTAGCCTTTTCCGTTCGGCATCTTAATTACATACGGTATAAATTCCGTTTGTGTTCGTCACCAAATTTGCGCTGTTGTGCCACCATTAAGTCATTGTAGTTTTTTCTGAAGCTATTGGAATGGATTCTAGAATTTCCGCTGCAGTACCTTTTAAGGCCAAAATTAATTCCAGGACATTATCTTCATTGTCCCATCCGTTTCTGCTTGCAATAGTACCGAACTGAATTTTAAATATGGATAGGGGTGAGCTACTGTGGTATGGTAGGTAAGACACCCGTCTACCAACAAAGAGGTCTCGGTTCGATGTGCTTTTTATATGGCTGAGTAAACAACACATCGAAAGCTCTCGAACCTCTCGATATTTCAGGTAGATTCTATATCTTTCTTTTAATTTATTTTTAGTCCTTTTGTAGCTATGCGTATGTAAACATCTACCTCCTTCAGCTCTTGGTATTTGTTGTTGCTTATTTATTGTCTGTTACTTGTTTTCTTTGCTGCTGAATTATTGTTGCTGCCGTGTAATTTTTATTTACTTTGTCTCTGCTAATATATATATATATATATATATATATATATATATATATATATATATATATATATATATATATATATATATATATGTGTGTGTGTGTGTGTGTGTGTGTTTGTGTGTGTGTGTGTGTGTGTGTGTGTAGATTTAAAAATAATTAATTAGTATTCAAATAAAATTTTAAATACATATCAAAGGGTTCTTGCCAATAGTGCAATATAAATAAAGAAAATAAGAAAAAGCAAAAACAAATTAACTAAAAAGTGCATTGAACTCGATATGATCAGCTGTTCGGTTACAACATGTTCGTTGCTTCATAAATAAATTGGAAATATACGTGGAATAAACACAACATAGATATCAGGGAGCCCAAAACTAAAATTTTATTTTTATGAACAGTATTTTATACGAATATGTAGTAATTTCCACCTCGTTTGTGCCCTCTACTTATTTATTTTCATTAATTTTTTTTCATCTATCTTTTTAATACATTTTAATAATGCAAGAATATCCAAACATTAAAAAAAAATCTGGTTAAAATTCAAAAATTTCTTTGACCCAGCACCATCCAAAAATCAGTAGAAGGCCTTCTCCAGAATTCTGTGATTTGCTGAACTTCTTTGGAAAATTTTATTATTATAGGATTGTAAATTATCTTGCATTATATTATTTTATACTTAACTTTTAATTAATTATGTATGTATATAGAATGAAATCAGTAAATGTTGATAAATTAATTCTCAGTCATTATGGGAAATAATTCGTTTCCTTGGCTTGGCTTAACGGATTTTTTGCCAGAAATTAATAACCGTTTTATAAAAAAACAAATTTTCCAAATTTATCCTAGTAGAATTAGAACAAGTTTGGAGCCCCGTTTTTTTTTTTATCTATTCACTGGAAGAGAGCTTTCGATGTGTTGTATAAAAAGCACATCGATGCGAACAGAAATCAGTTTACGTGTCGTAAACTCAGCGAGTGCAGTTTGTGTGAAGAGAGTTTATAAGGAGTAAACTCGTGAAGTGAATCGTGAAGTAAAAAACCAGTTTAGTTGGAGCTAACTCAGTAAAGAGAGTTAAGTGTGGATAACCTCTGGTTGAAAAGGTTGTGATCGAACCTAAGTTACAACTACGATCGGGTTGGAAGATCTTTAAGTAGAAAGATCTATCGAGTAATTGTTGTTGTTTACAAAGTTGTAAATAGACAGAGTAATTAGGAATAATAATTGTTATTGCCTGTAAAAAGGTTACAAGCAGTGGTGCATATAACTGTGTGGAAAAAGGATTTTAATAAAAAGACCAAACACAAAATTTATTTTATTTTAACTACAATCTACGAACTCATAACAACACGCTTTTAAAAAGGCAAAAACGTAACATTATTATTATTATTATTATTATTATCATTATTATTATTATTATTATTATTATTATTATTATTATTATTATTATTATTATTATTATTATTATTATTATTATTATTATTATTATTATTATTATTATTATTATTATTATTATTATTATTATTATTATTATTATTATTATTATTATTATTATTATTATTATTATTATTATTATTATTATTATTATTATTATTATTATTATTATTATTATTATTATTATTATTATTATTATTATTATTATTATTATTATTATTATTATTATTATTATTATTATTATTATTATTATTATTATTATTATTATTATTATTATTATTATTATTATTATTATTATTATTATTATTATTATTATTATTATTATTATTATTATTATTATTATTATTATTATTATTATTATTATTATTATTATTATTATTATTATTATTATTATTATTATTATTATTATTATTATTATTATTATTATTATTATTATTATTATTATTATTATTATTATTATTATTATTATTATTATTATTATTATTATTATTATTATTATTATTATTATTATTATTATTATTATTATTATTATTATTATTATTATTATTATTATTATTATTATTATTATTATTATTATTATTATTATTATTATTATTATTATTATTATTATTATTATTATTATTATTATTATTATTATTATTATTATTATTATTATTATTATTATTATTATTATTATTATTATTATTATTATTATTATTATTATTATTATTATTATTATTATTATTATTATTATTATTATTATTATTATTATTATTATTATTATTATTATTATTATTATTATTATTATTATTATTATTATTATTATTATTATTATTATTATTATTATTATTATTATTATTATTATTATTATTATTATTATTATTATTATTATTATTATTATTATTATTATTATTATTATTATTATTATTATTATTATTATTATTATTATTATTATTATTATTATTATTATTATTATTATTATTATTATTATTATTATTATTATTATTATTATTATTATTATTATTATTATTATTATTATTATTATTATTATTATTATTATTATTATTATTATTATTATTATTATTATTATTATTATTATTATTATTATTATTATTATTATTATTATTATTATTATTATTATTATTATTATTATTATTATTATTATTATTATTATTATTATTATTATTATTATTATTATTATTATTATTATTATTATTATTATTATTATTATTATTATTATTATTATTATTATTATTATTATTATTATTATTATTATTATTATTATTATTATTATTATTATTATTATTATTATTATTATTATTATTATTATTATTATTATTATTATTATTATTATTATTATTATTATTATTATTATTATTATTATTATTATTATTATTATTATTATTATTATTATTATTATTATTATTATTATTATTATTATTATTATTATTATTATTATTATTATTATTATTATTATTATTATTATTATTATTATTATTATTATTATTATTATTATTATTATTATTATTATTATTATTATTATTATTATTATTATTATTATTATTATTATTATTATTATTATTATTATTATTATTATTATTATTATTATTATTATTATTATTATTATTATTATTATTATTATTATTATTATTATTATTATTATTATTATTATTATTATTATTATTATTATTATTATTATTATTATTATTATTATTATTATTATTATTATTATTATTATTATTATTATTATTATTATTATTATTATTATTATTATTATTATTATTATTATTATTATTATTATTATTATTATTATTATTATTATTATTATTATTATTATTATTATTATTATTATTATTATTATTATTATTATTATTATTATTATTATTATTATTATTATTATTATTATTATTATTATTATTATTATTATTATTATTATTATTATTATTATTATTATTATTATTATTATTATTATTATTATTATTATTATTATTATTATTATTATTATTATTATTATTATTATTATTATTATTATTATTATTATTATTATTATTATTATTATTATTATTATTATTATTATTATTATTATTATTATTATTATTATTATTATTATTATTATTATTATTATTATTATTATTATTATTATTATTATTATTATTATTATTATTATTATTATTATTATTATTATTATTATTATTATTATTATTATTATTATTATTATTATTATTATTATTATTATTATTATTATTATTATTATTATTATTATTATTATTATTATTATTATTATTATTATTATTATTATTATTATTATTATTATTATTATTATTATTATTATTATTATTATTATTATTATTATTATTATTATTATTATTATTATTATTATTATTATTATTATTATTATTATTATTATTATTATTATTATTATTATTATTATTATTATTATTATTATTATTATTATTATTATTATTATTATTATTATTATTATTATTATTATTATTATTATTATTATTATTATTATTATTATTATTATTATTATTATTATTATTATTATTATTATTATTATTATTATTATTATTATTATTATTATTATTATTATTATTATTATTATTATTATTATTATTATTATTATTATTATTATTATTATTATTATTATTATTATTATTATTATTATTATTATTATTATTATTATTATTATTATTATTATTATTATTATTATTATTATTATTATTATTATTATTATTATTATTATTATTATTATTATTATTATTATTATTATTATTATTATTATTATTATTATTATTATTATTATTATTATTATTATTATTATTATTATTATTATTATTATTATTATTATTATTATTATTATTATTATTATTATTATTATTATTATTATTATTATTATTATTATTATTATTATTATTATTATTATTATTATTATTATTATTATTATTATTATTATTATTATTATTATTATTATTATTATTATTATTATTATTATTATTATTATTATTATTATTATTATTATTATTATTATTATTATTATTATTATTATTATTATTATTATTATTATTATTATTATTATTATTATTATATATTATTATTATTATTATTATTATTATTATTATTATTATTATTATTATTATTATTATTATTATTATTATTATTATTATTATTATTATTATTATTATTATTATTATTATTATTATTATTATTATTATTATTATTATTATTATTATTATTATTATTATTATTATTATTATTATTATTATTATTATTATTATTATTATTATTATTATTATTATTATTATTATTATTATTATTATTATTATTATTATTATTATTATTATTATTATTATTATTATTATTATTATTATTATTATTATTATTATTATTATTATTATTATTATTATTATTATTATTATTATTATTATTATTATTATTATTATTATTATTATTATTATTATTATTATTATTATTATTATTATTATTATTATTATTATTATTATTATTATTATTATTATTATTATTATTATTATTATTATTATTATTATTATTATTATTATTATTATTATTATTATTATTATTATTATTATTATTATTATTATTATTATTATTATTATTATTATTATTATTATTATTATTATTATTATTATTATTATTATTATTATTATTATTATTATTATTATTATTATTATTATTATTATTATTATTATTATTATTATTATTATTATTATTATTATTATTATTATTATTATTATTATTATTATTATTATTATTATTATTATTATTATTATTATTATTATTATTATTATTATTATTATTATTATTATTATTATTATTATTATTATTATTATTATTATTATTATTATTATTATTATTATTATTATTATTATTATTATTATTATTATTATTATTATTATTATTATTATTATTATTATTATTATTATTATTATTATTATTATTATTATTATTATTATTATTATTATTATTATTATTATTATTATTATTATTATTATTATTATTATTATTATTATTATTATTATTATTATTATTATTATTATTATTATTATTATTATTATTATTATTATTATTATTATTATTATTATTATTATTATTATTATTATTATTATTATTATTATTATTATTATTATTATTATTATTATTATTATTATTATTATTATTATTATTATTATTATTATTATTATTATTATTATTATTATTATTATTATTATTATTATTATTATTATTATTATTATTATTATTATTATTATTATTATTATTATTATTATTATTATTATTATTATTATTATTATTATTATTATTATTATTATTATTATTATTATTATTATTATTATTATTATTATTATTATTATTATTATTATTATTATTATTATTATTATTATTATTATTATTATTATTATTATTATTATTATTATTATTATTATTATTATTATTATTATTATTATTATTATTATTATTATTATTATTATTATTATTATTATTATTATTATTATTATTATTATATATTATATTATTATTATTATTGTATACAATGTATACAATGCCCAAATTATGGTCGACATTTCCTCTTCGTTGGCTCCATCAGTTTTATTCAGTGATATAGATATGAATGTAATCGATCTTTTTTATTGGCTAAGAACAGCTCCAATCCCATAGTTCGAAGCATCTGAAGTTATTTCAAAACTGTTATTGAAATCTAGGTAGATCAATATTCCGTCCCTTAAAGCTAGAATTATTTTTATTTTTATTACTATTATTATTATTTTAATTTTTATGAGAGTCATTTTTACTTATTATGGTCTAGGAATGAGGGGTCTTGGTAGTACATAGTTATTTTGGTTGTTTTAATTATATTTTGTAATGGCACCTTGATTTTGGTAATTCTTTAAACCTTGAGAAGGTTGATCACGTTTTAGAAAATAATATGGTCTTTTATTTAGTCGATGTGGTGGTGGAATGTGTGCTATTTCGGGATAAAATGTGGATTGGTTGCGTGAAGCAGTGGATATAAATTTCCTATTATGTCATAATTAGTCCTAAAATTTTAATTTTTAAATTTGAGACACAAATGCAGTGCTTTGGATAAGTTTGTTGGCTCTTTCATAGCCAAATGTCTAGGTATATCTCACTTTAGTCCTCTTATGAATGTATCATGAGCTTTGTTCCTATAAGTTTGAGTTAATAGGTGTTGTGATTCATGTCCTGTGTCCATGGCGCTAATTTTATTAAGTATGAGGGATAAATGATTGTATACTTTTTGGTAAAATTCCTTAACTCTTTCAGATGTTTGGACTAGCGTTGTTAGTTGAAACTCAAGGGTACTGACTTTTCTGTTGTCAGCATAATGTACAGTTAGGCAGCGGGATATTCCTTCCCAATTTAAGGGTGTATTGTAGAATTCTGCCAACAATCTGGTTCTTAATTATACTTAAAATTCCAAAATATTTAGGAGTTCCTTTTAAATGTTTATAAATATGAAAAATATGCTCGACAGATTTTCTCCAAGAACTATATTCGCCCGGTTGTACGGCCAACTCTCTCAAACACCTAACCACGTCTGGTACCCTGTCTAGGTCAGCTAACTGCGCCCTATATTCGGGATTGATTATTTGGTCAATTTGAGGATTGTTAATATTTATTTATTTCTTTATTTATTTCTGTCTATGGATTTAACTTATATACAATTACAAAAAATATTGTTGCGTTTTAACCTTTTTAAAATGCTTAAGTTCGTTTAAATTGCGTTAAAATTAAATAAAATCCGCTTTATTTCGTTGTTTTACAGTTGTGTTTTTATTTAGTACACAATAATTTTTATACGGTTTACAACAAGTTAATATTCGCCTATACAACACTTTTTTTTCGCTATAACACGTCTTTATCTTACGGCAGCCAAACGATAACTAACTAACGTGTGGGTAAAGCAGCTCTTTATATACCTAATTGCCTACAGTTTCGAAGGTTCAGGAAATATCGACCATCTCCTATTTCCATGTCTGCTAATTCAAATGTAACGTAAATATAGTCAAGGGCAATGCTGCCAAATTGACAGGGTGACACAAAATATACCAGAATCCCTCAATGCAGTGTTGTATTTTTATTTTCGTAACAATATAATATGCACTAAAAATTAAACAAAGAATACAATTTTTAAGGGTTTGAAAAACAGACAAAAATATATAAAAACTATAAATGATACATTAAGAGTTTAGATATGTGATTATTAAGTTTTTTGTTACATTTGGACTTGCAGAATAGTCAATAATTTTACAAAATTGCTTAAATGCACTGCACATCCTTCTAAGTGGATCAGCATCAGGATAGTTAGCTCTAAAAAATGTTATAAATAATAGAACAAAATTACGTGATACTCGCTGAGGTATGTTAAATGATATTTCATTTATCAAAACACCCGACAATATATTTGCTCTAATAATATAAAATAAGAAATCACATTCAACATTACTCTTCGACTTTTTAATGTTGGCAGTTTAATAAAAGCTAGTCTGGCAGAGTATGACGGCAAATTTCAGAAGTCAAAGTGTAGACTACGTAAACGATATAAAAGGAACTGTTTTTGAACAGATTAAATTGGAAATTGGAGTAATCCTCGAAAATCTGCATATATTAAAATCTTAGAATACTTTATTATCTGAGGTAAGTCATTAACATATAATGAAAATAATAAATGGCTAAGGTGACTACCCTGTGGAACACCAGAACGAGCGAGAATATTCCTCAAAAATACACTATTAAAGTAAACAATTTGGGTTCTATTAATTAAATATGATTTAATCCATTTAATAGCAGGATCAGTAAACCCCATCATCTGTAGCATTTTTTATCAGATGCACATGGTTCACCTTATCAAAAGCTTTGCCGACATTAGTGTAGATGACATCTGTTTGTTTTACGTTAATAAGTCCACGATTAATAACAGTTGTAAGCTGAAGAAGGCTTGTCGTTGTTGAACATCCTTTTTAAAATCCATGTTTGCAAGAAGAAATCATATTTGCGACTTGGTAATACATCTGGTCAGTAATTACTTTTTCAAAGAACTTAGGTATAAAACTAAGTTTTGCTATGCCCCTATAATTCTCTATATTAGATTTTTACCAGATTTGAACATAGAAAATATATACGAATCTTTCCATATTTACATATTAACCATATTAAAATAACCATATTTTAGCGATGTATTAAATAAAATTGTCAGGAGGATAGCCATGGCATCAGCACAATTAATTAAAATACTACTAGGTATTTTATCAGGGCCGAAACTATGCAAGAATTGCAATTTCTTTAAATAAGTCGCCACCATATGAGTATCCAACAATGTCAAATTTATAGATTGATGCTCCTTTAAAGGATAATAATAAGCATATTCATTAAACTATGCATCTGAGTAAGTGGTTGAAAAAAAGTCGGCAAACATATTACAAATAGTAAAATCATCACTAGATTCAGTCTTTTAAAGTGACATCGTTTTAATAAAACCAGCTGTTTTTCCTCTAAATTAAAAAACTTATAAAATGCTCTCGGGCTACGTTTGCAATTATTTATGGCTTTAGTCTAATAAATATTATTTTGTCTTGTATATTCTGCCCGTCATACCGAATATCGAGCATAATCCACAGAAGAATCAGAAAGTTTATATTTTTTTATAGTATTTGTTCTTTCTGTTTTTAGCGACACTTAGTGCTTTATTATTCCAAGAGATCCCGGACGATAATTTTCGTTTTCGTCTTGATATTGATGATGCCATACAACGCTGAACGTGACTTTACTTATTGAATGATCGCTAACTCACCAGCCGTTAATTCGAATGGTCTAAAATAACTTCATAAACACAAAAAGTAATCGAACTAGCAACTCCATGCGCATGGTATCACTCTTAATTAGTACAGGTAATTTTTAGCAGCTATTAAGCGTTGACATAAGCCAATAAATTATATAGCTAAAAGCTCATAGTAAGCTTCAGATGCGGTGAATTTTGCATTTTCGTAACAATATATATAGGGTGTGCCATTTCAAAGTTTAAATTAAAAAATGCAATAAAACAAAAACGGCTTGGACAGTGTCAAATCGCGGCGGCCAACTAACATTTCGGCTAATTATACGTTGACCAAACGTTTGACGCAATAAATCGATTGTGGCATGAGATGTGTGGCAAGTTGCACTAACCTGTTGAAACCAAACATCGGTTACATTAATACCATAGAGAGCGGGCACAAAAAAATCTGTTATCATGGTGCGATAGGTGTCTCGGTTGCCCCGTCCCTATTTTCAAAGAAATATTGGCCAATGATGCCTCCGCTCCACAAGCCGCTTTGGCTTCACTTCATTTAATGGAGATAATCTACTGAATTTTGTGACATAATAGAATGACAATAGGTATTGCCAGATTCGAAATAGCCGCTGATTCAAATTTAAATCAATAGATGGCCCACCCGATAGCATTTTACTTTCATTTTATAAATCTTAACACTATTTTTTACCTACATTACATTACATAGATCAATTTTAAGTATTTACTGACATTACAAATGCGAATACGTGCGTTGACCATTCCATTGTATAGTTGATAATATGATGATGATACTTTCTTTTTTTGAGTTGTTCCTCCTCCTTTGTCAATATTTCTATTCTGGTGGAGCGGCTGGTACAACTATACCGTCCCGTTTACTGCTTGTAGCAGTTACTTGGTGGCCTCTTTCTCCACACTTTCGATGTTTTATACTAACTTCGGACAATTTCTTTATTATCCGGTAGGTTTAGCTTGGACCAATAGTTTTTGTTTTTTAAAGATTTATTTGGTAATCCATAATTCCCCTATTTCAGGGTTTTTTAATTTTTATTTTTATTGCTCGGGCGCAAATTAAATTAATTTTTATTTTTTTAAAAAGAACTTCAGACCATGCTCGTTTTTTCGTTATTGGGTCTTTATTAAAACATACTGGCAGGTTAAAAACCGGTGTATTTTCCTTAGAAAAAATATTTATTTTTTACTTTAAGACATTATTTCAAACCAATTTTTTTTGGCAAAAATTATTTTTTTTTAATTGTTAAAAGTGAATTTATTTGCTTAATGGCCACACTTCAAGCAACCAAGAAAATACATTTAAAAAAACAGCTAGCAACACTGCCGGTCTGCTAGACTTTCAAAGTTGAAAGCTTAAACACGTGTTCTTAAATAAGTATTAAAACAATGTTAAAATTGCGTAACAAGCAAACCTTAAAAAATAAAGTTATAAAGTGTTTAAAATATGGAAAATATAGTCCAAGGAAAGGAGTTTCATCGTATATATCAGAATTTTATTTTTGTCGATTCCTTATCGTAATTCTTGACATTGTTATTGTTTAGTTTTGTGGTTTCAACATAACCTATAAGTTCCGTTGAACAAAAGTTGTTTTTGGGCATGGACTTGCATGGAAGTTTAAATGTGGAAGTATTCGTCCAAGTGCGTGTTTTAAGTGTATATTCAAATCTTGCCAGCATTTTTCGGCAAACTCCCAAAATTGTCATTTTATTTTAAAACAATTTTTGATTAACCGTACCGAAATGTTTTCGGTTTGGGAAACAAATAGGCGCAAAAATGTTGTGCTAATAGGGTGGATTTTCAAAAAATCAATAACAATCTCAATATTAACAAAAAAAAAAAAAAAAATCAAATAAAACAAAATGCATATTGTTGTGTTTTCCAATAATAAATTAAAACACAGGAAGTTTTAATTATGATAAGATAATCTATTTATTAAAAATTTCGATTTATCAATTATAATAAATTTAGCTACGCCATCTAAACTCTAATTCTATATACCTATACTGGAACTTTAAGTTAACAGCACACTCATCTACTCAGCTGTAATGCGTTGCCATATATCTCCGACTGAGCCGTGGTGATGTTGCCTATCTAACATATATAATTTTCTTTCACATAAAAAAAAAAATATTTAGTGAAGTACAATTAAAAATTAGATTGGTTTCAACAAGTCCAACAAGGTATGATTGTCAATATTAAGCAGTACTATATTGTTAAACAAACTAAAAAGTGGGTCATTTTAGATCCCAAATTTAACCCTTTAAAACTGGATAGGCTCCCATAAGCTTGGACAGTATCCGATAAGCTCTAGCAAGCTGATCTTATATTATTTTCTCTTTCATAAATTTCATAGAAATTAATTTCAGTTTTGATACTCTCCCTTTTAGTGAGCCTAGGGTGTGCGCGTGGTCAAATTGACTTTTTTTTAAATATACTGATATGTCATGCCCATTAAAAGCTCTGACATGAATATTTAAATTTATGAAAAAAAAAATCGATTTGGAACCATAGTGTACCATAGTGTACTAGTACCAAAAAACACTTTTGTAAATGTTTTTGGCATGCTTTTAAATGCGTTTTGCCTGCTGAGTTTGAATATGATCTTGGAAATGTCTATCGCTTTCAGTTTTTGAAATATATGTTTGAAAATTGCATAAATCGAATAATTGTGCTTTCTGAACATTTAGGTGTAAATAACTCGAAAACTTAAAGCAATAGATTAGTTTTTTTGCGAAATACTGTTTTATGCAAAAAATATGACATTTTTCAATACTGCTTGGCTTAATTCTGCTTCATTTTTCCAAGCCATATTTTAAGGACCTTTATTTAGCAAATTTTCCTAAAAAATTAAATCTGTAATATTATTCAACAATCAGTAAGAACACAACTTTTTTTAAATTAATGTTTTATTTCGTAATTTAAACAACAGAACATAAGTCTTTATTACAATCTATTCGTGGTGTTTAGGTTCGACTTTCTAAAGTCATTGCTGTAACATCGTCCCGATATTTTGCAATTACTCGTCGTGAGACATGCGTTAGTAACTCTAACATGTGCTTGTGTGGGATGCTTACAGTAAATGGAGGCTCAAATAATATGTTGTCATTGTCTAAGTTGACTAAATACATATAATCTGTGCAATCCAAATTAATTATGCTTTTTATAAGCCCTGAGTTTAATTGAGTCATACAATTTTTCACGACAATACAAAATTTTGTTAATGGCTCTTTCAGGAACAGGTTTCCTTGCGTCCAAATGTATTGTTAAGAATATAGGATATAGGGGTATATGTCCGAAACTATAGTTAACAAAATACATTTTGTAGACGGAATAATGAATGCGAACTATTATATTGATAATTTAAAAGAAACAGATAAAGACGAAAAGTCTTGCCCAAAAGTAATTAAGAATCCTTCTCGGTATCCAGACTTAAATGTTATCGAACGTTTTACAAAAAAACTTATCCCCAATACATTTCAATACTTTTATAGTATATTTCTAGTTATATCGTTTTTTTACTATTAGTTTCTCTAAGTGCATTAAATAAGAGAAATAAGATACTGTTATGAATTATACTATATTTACAGTAGTCTTGGAATTACTTTGTTCGTTGCTTAAATTTCTTATATGAAATACAGTGAACAGTGTATCTTTTTAATTGGTTTCGACAGATCTTCTTCTTTTATTTATTTTGGTTTATAGGTTAATTGTGTACAGTGGTACTAACAATGGAAGGAAATTAGGTCGGTAGGAGTCAATGTTCAATTACTATTTACTACTAAATCTATAAATTAATTATGATCTAGCTCTGTTATACTTATATTAAAGCTCTCAAATAATCAACAAAATCAATTGAAAGGATGCTCAATGATGCAACAAGTCTTTTCTTTTGCATAAGGAAGTGACACTATAAAAAAAGTTGAACAAGTTTTTAACGAAAACTCCGCTGCAAAAGATTAGAAATTCTCACTTACTGGTGGGTCCAAAACACTTAATCTAACTGGACTTGGCGTTTCCGACAAAATGGATATTGAATAAATAACAGGTTTGCTTCCTCTAAGCGCAACCATATTTAAAACAGAAGCTGAGGCAGTTATAGCCTCATTATTAGACAAATTTATAATTTGCACTGACAGCCACTCAACCTTCGACGCAGCCCAAAATCCTTGTAACAAAACGAATCTATTATCTTCGTAAAAGAGCTGTTGATTCAACTGTAAGGTAAAATGAAGCTACTATGGTTACCTTGTCATATTGGTATTAAGGGCAATGAAGCTGTAGACAAGGCAGCAGAATCAACCTGTCTTAAACCAACCCCTTTTTATACCACGATCCTTACATTTAATGTCTAAAACTGCAGCTCTAAATTTAAGCGCCTCAATTCCCAGCCCCCCCATGGAAAATTTGTTGGTACTGCTTGTGCGTAATGTTTATGCGGAAAATGGCAATCTTCAACAGCTGGCGAGAAATCCGCTCCAACGTTCTGGACAATTTAGTAAGTGCGATGCCATTCCGTATTTGTAAGACGATAGAAGGAAATTGGAGCTGCATAAATTAAAAATAATTGATTAATGCTTAGTTTAAATAAAAGTTTGGATAAATGAATCACTGACCTTATCATTTTGACGTATTGAATTAAAATAAACATAATATAATAAACATAATATGAAAGCAAAACCGGCTTATTATTCACTTATTTGAACGTAGAAGTTTTTTAATAAGGTGACCATACGTTACATTTTATAGTTTAGATGAATGAGCAAATATTAATATGACCTTATCATTTTGAAGCACACCTTATTCAACCACTTAACTTTAAGATAATATACTTATAAACATAAGCCGATAGCCTTAGACGCTCGTGCTTTATATTATTAAAATTTATTGTAATTTTTGTTATAATAAATACACAAACAAATAAATAAATGAATTTTTTTCAGCAAATGGAAAAACAAGAAAAGAAAAGCAAGGAAGCAGTCAATGTTTTGTTTGTTTACTTTCTTTGCTTACATTATTTTCTGTTTTTTTTATGATTGACAGCTGGTAATGACAAAAAATCGAAAAAAAAGTTAGAGATCACATAAATTTATCAGTCAATCACAGGGTAGTTGAAATTAAATTAATTAAAATTTATGTGATTCGCTCTTAAAATTTTGTAAGGGGAATTATATAATTTGGCTCATAACTGTGGTTTAATTACGAATGAGAGTGAATTACGAAAAACGGTGTACTGCATTTTATGTTTGTATTCAATCATGTAAAAGTGATTTACTCTTACCATTGTTTTCAATATTCTGTTGAGCCTCTTCCAGTACTTGGAGCGTATGTTCCTCGGCTATCCGCCGTATTGTGTGTATATCATAGTCATTAAATTGTACTGTTTCATTAACATCACCAGTCCTAGTTATATCGCTTACCATATCATTTCTAGCAGATGTTGTTTCACTTTTTTCGCCTTCTGTAATTAATAAAAGTTTAAGTTATTTTTAATAAAATTATTTCGAATCTGTCGCTACAATAGATTTTAATTAATAACTGTGATTTGTATTATAAATGTCTAAGAAATCTATGGCAATACAATTTTTTCTTAGAAGCATATATCGTTGACTTTCTAAGTAAACCTCGTATTATCTGGACCAAATACCTGTAATCATATTTGTAAGAACATCCTAGAGGTGTTCTTTAAGATCTGAATCATATAATCTGGATTGCTAATCCATTACGGCTACATAATATTCTTGAAACATAAAGTTTACACCTTTAGTAGGGTGTTTAAGAAGAAAATCGTTCTAAGATCACCAAAAAAGCTTCTCAGTGTTTGACGGTTGTATGCACTTTTGGACATTTGTCGTTTTATAAAAAATTTTTTGACATATACTATCAAACAAACATATACTATACATAATTTATTAGACAACAACACTTTATTCCAAATTTTCACATATAGCAGTGATGGTATAGAGTCATCAGTAACTATGGGCAATGCAAATATAGTATTAAGCAGCATATGCTTTTGATGTTCTGTTCAAGTGAATTCACTGTGATGTTCATGGGAACGATTACATTTTTTGATAGTTCAATGGTTTGCTAAACAATACAAAAACGCTTCACTCGAGCTGATCTTACAAGGCTTCTATACGACCTAACATGAAATATACCTTTCATATAGGGGCTGGTGTTTCAAAGTTTTATTTGGAGGTACTTGAGTGCGAACAGGAGGCGGAAGGTGCTTGTTAATGACGGTAGGGTATCCAAGTCTACTCGATTCGTTAGAGCGTCGGCGCAATGCGGCGTGAGTTTTATTGTTCTATCGTTACCATAACAAAATGTGTTCAGATGCAAAAAAGAAATTTATTCCCAATAATTACAAATTCTTACACAGTCAGTAGTCATATTTCCAGTAGAGCACATCCCTTTGTCGTTGATTGTCCAGTGAAGTGCAGAACGCATTATGGAGAGAATTCACTGCTTAGTCGGACCTTTCGTTCGTGAAACAATCTTTCCACAATGTTTTCTTGTCACTAACGACATACAGCTACTCACGCGTAAAGTGGTTGTTCCCTTATGATATGGAAGTGTATGTCCGCATCTGAATTTGGCATCTGGGGTTGGGTAAATTTCGTAGACGGATTCATGAACACGAGGTATTATATTGATAATCTAAAAGAAACAGTTAAAGAAAGTGTGAAAAATCTTGGAAATGAAGATGACTTTGTATTCTACCAGGATAATGAATCCTCCTCAGCTTCCAGATTTAAATGTTATCGAACATTTGTGGGCAAAAATTTAAAAGAGAGTAACCAAACGAAATTCAAAGATTTTCCCCCTGAATGAAGTTGTAGTTGAAGAATAGATAGCATATTGAAACCAAAGTTCATAGAACCTTGTTTGAAAGCATACCTCGACATCTTCAAGCTGTGATTGAAATCCATGGAAAGTGTTCCAAGTTCTAAAAATATACTTATTTCAAAAAATTAATAAGAAAAACACAGTGTCACATTTTGAGTGTTGGCCTCGGTTTAAGCAGGTTAATTATAAAATGTCTAATTTTGAGGTTTTTTTTTTTTAGAACTCACTGCTTTTTTTCTATATCCTTTATATTTGTCTAAGAAATAAGGAATAGTAAAAAGTTCTTAAATTTACCAAGCGTTTACTGTATTTGGAGATTTAAAGTATAGTTTTAAGAGATTTTACGTGTGTCCTATTTTACGAGTGAAATTTCCATAACACTACTCCCTCTTTTCTGTTTTCCATAGCCTATTTTCTTATAACTAAGTGCCATACACTAAGATACGTAAGTAAAGAATAAGAATAGAATATGAAACTAGCTAATAAATTTATTCTTGTTACAACATTTAAAATCAATCAGGTTGCGTTTGATTAACTCAAGCAGAAGGAGCCAAGCAACTACTATCATTATTATTATTATTATTATTATTATTATTATTATTATTATTATTATTATTATTATTATTATTATTATTATTATTATTATTATTATTATTATTATTATTATTATTATTATTATTATTATTATTATTATTATTATTATTATTATTATTATTATTATTATTATTATTATTATTATTATTATTATTATTATTATTATTATTATTATTATTATTATTATTATTATTATTATTATTATTATTATTATTATTATTATTATTATTATTATTATTATTATTATTATTATTATTATTATTATTATTATTATTATTATTATTATTATTATTATTATTATTATTATTATTATTATTATTATTATTATTATTATTATTATTATTATTATTATTATTATTATTATTATTATTATTATTATTATTATTATTATTATTATTATTATTATTATTATTATTATTATTATTATTATTATTATTATTATTATTATTATTATTATTATTATTATTATTATTATTATTATTATTATTATTATTATTATTATTATTATTATTATTATTATTATTATTATTATTATTATTATTATTATTATTATTATTATTATTATTATTATTATTATTATTATTATTATTATTATTATTATTATTATTATTATTATTATTATTATTATTATTATTATTATTATTATTATTATTAATTATTATTATTATTATTATTATTATTATTATTATTATTATTATTATTATTATTATTATTATTATTATTATTATTATTATTATTATTATTATTATTATTATTATTATTATTATTATTATTATTATTATTATTATTATTATTATTATTATTATTATTATTATTATTATTATTATTATTATTATTATTATTATTATTATTATTATTATTATTATTATTATTATTATTATTATTATTATTATTATTATTATTATTATTATTATTATTATTATTATTATTATTATTATTATTATTATTATTATTATTATTATTATTATTATTATTATTATTATTATTATTATTATTATTATTATTATTATTATTATTATTATTATTATTATTATTATTATTATTATTATTATTATTATTATTATTATTATTATTATTATTATTATTATTATTATTATTATTATTATTATTATTATTATTATTATTATTATTATTATTATTATTATTATTATTATTATTATTATTATTATTATTATTATTATTATTATTATTATTATTATTATTATATTATTATTATTATTATTATTATTATTATTATTATTATTATTATTATTATTATTATTATTATTATTATTATTATTATTATTATTATTATTATTATTATTATTATTATTATTATTATTATTATTATTATTATTATTATTATTATTATTATTATTATTATTATTATTATTATTATTATTATTATTATTATTATTATTATTATTATTATTATTATTATTATTATTATTATTATTATTATTATTATTATTATTATTATTATTATTATTATTATTATTATTATTATTATTATTATTATTATTATTATATTATTATTATTATTATTATTATTATTATTATTATTATTATTATTATTATTATTATTATTATTATTATTATTATTATTATTATTATTATTATTATTATTATTATTATTATTATTATTATTATTATTATTATTATTATTATTATTATTATTATTATTATTATTATTATTATTATTATTATTATTATTATTATTATTATTATTATTATTATTATTATTATTATTATTATTATTATTATTATTATTATTATTATTATTATTATTATTATTATTATTATTATTATTATTATTATTATTATTATTATTATTATTATTATTATTATTATTATTATTATTATTATTATTATTATTATTATTATTATTATTATTATTATTATTATTATTATTATTATTATTATTATTATTATTATTATTATTATTATTATTATTATTATTATTATTATTATTATTATTATTATTATTATTATTATTATTATTATTATTATTATTATTATTATTATTATTATTATTATTATTATTATTATTATTATTATTATTATTATATATTATTATTATTATTATTATATTATTATTATTATTATTATTATTATTATTATTATTATTATTATTATTTATTATTATTATTATTATTATTATTATTATTATTATTATTATTATTATTATTATTATTATTATTTATTATTATTATTATTATTATTATTATTATTATTATTATTATTATTATTATTATTATTATTATTATTATTATTATTATTATTATTATTATTATTATTATTATTATTATTATTATTATTATTATTATTATTATTATTATTATTATTATTATTATTATTATTATTATTATTATTATTATTATTATTATTATTATTATTATTATTATTATTATTATTATTATTATTATTATTATTATTATTATTATTATTATTATTATTATTATTATTATATTATTATTATTATTATTATTATTATTATTATTATTATTATTATTATTATTATTATTATTATTATTATTATTATTATTATTATTATTATTATTATTATTATTATTATTATTATTATTATTATTATTATTATTATTATTATTTATTATTATTATTATTATTATTATTATTATTATTATTATTATTATTATTATTATTATTATTATTATTATTATTATTATTATTATATTATTATTATTATTATTATTATTATTATTATTATTATTTTATTATTATTATTATTATTATTATATTATTATTATTATTATTATTATTATTATTATTATTATTATTATTATTATTATTATTATTATTATTATTATTATTATTATTATTATTATTATTATTATTATTATTATTATTATTATTATTATTATTATTATTATTATTATTATTATTATTATTATTATTATTATTATTATTATTATTATTATTATTATTATTATTATTATTATTATTATTATTATTATTATTATTATTATTATTATTATTATTATTATTATTATTATTATTATTATATTATTATTATTATTATTATTATTATTATTATTATTATTATTATTATTATTATTATTATTATTATTATTATTATTATTATTATTATTATTATTATTATTATTATTATTATTATTATTATTATTATTATTATTATTATTATTATTATTATTATTATTATTATTATTATTATATTATTATTATTATTATTATTATTATTATTATTATTATTATTATTATTATTATTATTATTATTATTATTATTATTATTATTATTATTATTATTATTATTATTATTATTATTATTATTATTATTATTATTATTATTATTATTATTATTATTATTATTATTATTATTATTATTATTATTATTATTATTATTATTATTATTATTATTATTATTATTATTATTATTATTATTATTATTATTATTATTATATTATTATTATTATATTATTATTATTATTATTATTATTATTATTATTATTATATTATTATTATTATTATTATTATTATTATTATTATTATTATTATTATTATTATTATTATTATTATTATTATTATTATTATTATTATATTATTATTATTATTATTATTATTATATTATTATTATTATTATTATTATTATTATTATTATTATTATTATTATTATTATTATTATTATTATTATTATTATTATTATTATTATTATTATTATTATTATTATTATTATTATTATTATTATTATTATTATTATTATTATTATTATTATATTATTATTATTATTATTATTATTATTATTATTATTATTATTATTATTATTATTATTATTATTATTATTATTATTATTATTATTATTATTATTATTATTATTATTATTATTATTATTAATTATTATTATTATTATTATTATTATTATTATTATTATTATTATTATTATTATTATTATTATTATTATTATTATTATTATTATTATTATTATTATTATTATTATTATTATTATTATTATTATTATTAATATTATTATTATTATTATTATTATTATTATTATTATTATTATTATTAATTATTATTATTATTATTATTATTATTATTATTATTATATTATTATTATTATTATTATTATTATTATTATTATTATTATTATTATTATTATTATTATTATTATTATTATTATTATTATTATTATTATTATTTAATATTATTATTATTATTATTATTATTATTATTATTATTATTATTATTATTATTATTATTATTATTATTATTATTATTATTATTATTATTATTATTATTATTATTATTATTATTATTATTATTATTATTATTATTATTATTATTATTATTATTATATTATTATTATTATTATTATTATTATTATATTATTATTATTATTATTATTATATTATTATTATTATTATTATTATTATTATTATTATTATTATTATTATTATTATTATTATTATTATTATTATTATTATTATTATTATTATTATTATTATTATTATTATTATTATTATTATTATTATTATTATTATTATTATTTATTATTATTATTATTATTATTATTATTATTATTATTATTATTATTATTATTATTATTATTATTATTATTATTATTATTATTATTATTATTATTATTATTATTATTATTATTATTATTATTATTATTATTATTATTATTATTATTATTATTATTATTATTATTATTATTATTATTATTATTATTATTATTATATTATTATTATTATTATATTATTATTATTATTATTATTATTATTATTATTATTATTATTATTATTATTATTATTATTATTATTATTATTATTATATTATTATTATTATTATTATTATTATTATTATTATTATTATTAATTATTATTATATTATTATTATTATTATTATTATTATTATTATTATTATTATTATTATTATTATTATTATTATTATTATTATTATTATTATTATTATTATTATTATTATTATTATTATTATTATATTATTATTATTATTATTATTATTATTATTATTATTATTATTATTATTATTATTTATTATTATTATTATTATTATTATTATTATTATTATTATTATTATTATTATTATTATTATTATTATTATTATTATTATTATTATTATTATTATTATTATTATTATTATTATTATTATTATTATTATTATTATTATTATTATTATTATTATTATTATTATTATTATTATTATTATTATTATTATTATTATTATTATTATTATTATTATTATTATTATTATTATTATTATTATTATTTATTATTATTATTATTATTATTATTATTATTATTATTATTATTATTATTATTATTATTATTATTATTATTATTATTATTATTATTATTATTATTATTATTATTATTATTATTATTATTATTATTATTATTATTATTATTATTATTATTATTATTATTATTATTATTATTATTATTATTATTATTATTATTATTATTATTATTATTATTATTATTATTATTATTATTATTATTATTATTATTATTATTATTATTATTATTATTATTATTATTATTATTATTATTATTATTATTATTATTATTATTATTATTATTATTATTATTATTATTATTATTATTATTATTATTATTATTATTATTATTATTATTATTATTATTATTATTATTATTATTATTATTATTATTATTATTATTATATTATTATTATATTATTATTATTATATTATTATTATTATTATTATTATTATTATTATTATTATTATTATTATTATTATTATTATTATTATTATTATTATTATTATTATTATTATTATTATTATTATTATTATTATTATTATTATTATTATTATTATTATTATTATTATTATTAATATTATTATTATTATTATTATTATTATTATTATTATTATTATTATTATTATTATTATTATTATTATTATTATTATTATTATTATTATTATTATTATTATTATTATTATTATTATTATTATTATTATTATTATTATTATTATTATTATTATTATTATTATTATTATTATTATTATTATTATTATTATTATTATTATTATTATTATTATTATTATTATTATTATTATTATTATTATTAATTATTATTATTATTATTATTATTATTATTATTATTATTATTATTATTATTATTATTATTATTATTATTATTATTATTATTATATTATTATTATTATTATTATTATTATTATTATTATTATTATTATTATTATTATTATTATTATTATTATTATTATTATTATTATTATTATTATTATTATTATTATTATTATTATTATTATTATTATTATTATTATTATTATTATTATTATTATTATTATTATTATTATTATTATTATTATTATTATTATTATTATTATTATTATTATTATTATTATTATTATTATTATTATTATTATTATTATTATTATTATTATTATTATTATTATTATATTATTATTATTATTATTATTATTATTATTATTATTATTATTATTATTATTATTATTATTATTATTATTATTATTATTATTATTATTATTATTATTATTATTATATTATTATTATTATTATTATTATTATTATTATTATTATTATTATTATTATTATTATTATTATTATTATTATTATTATTATTATTATTATTATTATTATTATTATTATTATTATTATTATTATTATTATTATTATTATTATTATTATTATTATTATTATTATTATTATATTATTATTATTATTATTATTATTATTATTATTATTATTATTATTATTATTATTATTATTATTATTATTATTATTATTATTATTATTATTATTATTATTATTATTATTATTATTATTATTATTATTATTATTATTATTATTATTATTATTATTATTATTATTATTATTATTATTTATTATTATTATTATTATTATTATTATTATTATTATTATTATTATTATTATTATTATTATTATTATTATTATTATTATTATTATTATTATTATTATTATTATTATTATTATTATTATTATTATTATTATTATTATTATTATTATTATTATTATTATTATTATTATTATTATTATTATTATTATTATTATTATTATTATTATTATTATTATTATTATTATTATTATTATTATTATTATTATATTATTATTATTATTATTATTATTATTATTATTATTATTATTATTATTATTATTATTATTATTATTATTATTATTATTATTATTATTATTATTATTATTATTATTATTATTATTATTATTATTATTATTATTATTATTATTATTATTATTATTATTATTATTATTATTATTATTATTATTAATTATTATTATTATTATTATTATTATTATTATTATTATTATTATATTATTATTATTATTATTATTATTATTATTATTATTATTATTATTATTTATTATTATTATTATTATTATTATTATTATTATTATTATTATTATTATTATTATTATATTATTATTATTATTATTATTATTATTATTATTATTATTATTATTATTATTATTATTATTATTATTATTATTATTATTATTATTATTATTATTATTATTATTATTATTATTATTATTATTATTATTATTATTATTATTATTATTATTATTATTATTATTATTATTATTATTATTATTATTATTATTATTATTATTATTATTATTATTATTATTATTATTATTATTATTATTATTATTATACCGGGAAGCCGTGGCTTACCCGCCCTTAAGCTGCGATTAAATGACAATGTGTATTCAATTTTCACATGTGTTTATTTCGAATCAATCTTATGTAATACGCATTTCCAAAATATATCATAATAATATAGGAATTCGAATTCATCAAATGGATCATAGGCGGTCCAAAGGGGGGGGGGGACTATTTATTTACTCGTCGCACCAAAAAGTAAATTTTTATAACTGTTTTAAGAATTTTCGAAATATTGAGTTATTCGTTTACTCGTAGATACTGTCGCAACCTTTTTATTATTTATTTTACGGTATACATAGGAATAAATATATTGACCATCAAACCACAAAGGTATTAAATCGAAGTCCAGCACATAGTTAAAAAAATGTAAATATTAAAGTTTTCTGGCAACTCCGAACTGCGAAAATATTTTTGTTAACTACATAAAAACGGAACTCCCAAATAAGAATGACAGTTTTTTATTCTTCAACATTAATTAAAAGTGTGTTAGAAACTGATGTTTACACTCTAAATATATTGCGAAAAATAAAGTTAAAAGTGAATATTACTTTAGAAGTTGTAAAAGAACAAATTTGAATTATCTTCGTTGTTTGTGGCTAACTAGCAAAAAAGTTTAAATTAAAGCAAAATAAATATAAGGGGACAAGTAAAGTAATATCTTCTTGATCATGACGCGAGCCAGATTATCGGTGCCAAATTACCCTCCAATGCGCAAGTCTTGCGAGTATTATTATATAATATTCGCAAAGTAAAATTATAGTAAGAGAAATAGAAACTTTATGGAATAAAACGATAATTCCCACAAGAGCACTCGACAAACGCGTTTCAAAGGTGAAAAGTCTATACTTTGAATGGAAGAAATTGCAGAAAAATTTCAAGCGCCGAACATTATTGCAAGAGAACCGCGAGAAGGAACTCTCAGAAAAGTTTGACGATCTATTTGATGTTGCTCACGCTAATGCATTAGATATGGTAAATATGGAATAAGACAAATTATTTTTGATGAATCAAAGAAATAAAGGAAGACATGTTTCAATGTTGGGCAGTGACAGGGTTTTAGCAAAAATAGAAGAAAGAAAACGTCTTTGCGAAGAGAAAAGGCAAAATTTTAAAGTGAAACATGAATCCATTTTCGAAGGCAAGTGTGCAAAAATGTTATTATTAGGCATGTTCTGGCTTTCGAGTGGATTTACGAATTTGTCAAAGCATTGTTTTTTTTTAAACTAACCATCAACTTTTTTTATAGATGAGAACGGAGTTCTGGATTTTGAATCAAGTGAAGGAAGAACTCATATGATTCAGATGGAACGCAAGAAACGAAAAATGAGCCAGCTGCAAAAAAAATAAAACGAGGTGAATATCACTTTATAACACCGAAACTAGTGTCAGTTTTAGACAAATGTAAAATAAGCGATCGTAATGCAGTGTGAGTTCTTATAGCTACCGCTCAAGCTTTGAAACATGACGTTAGCGGTTTAGTTATAAACACAACATCTATTCGCCGATGTCGTAAAAAGATTCGATATCACAAAAATCAAGAAATTCGTAATGTGTTTAAAAACAAACAAATTTCAACTTTAACTGTTCATTGCGATGATTGAATTTTGCCATCATTATTGGGTAGAGAAAAAAGTCGACCGTTTACCAGTAGTAATCTAATTTAATGGAAGTTATCAGTTACTTCGGATTCCAGCAATTTCTACCGGCACGGGAAAGAAACAGGCCACAGCTATTTCCAATTTGCTGAAAGAATGAGATGTAAAAGAAAAGGTGCAGGCTCTATGCTGCGATACTACAGCATCCAATTTAGGACGTAAGCAAGGTGCATGCGTTCATTTGGAGCAAATATTGGAACAAAGAACTTTTGTATTTCCCTTGCTGTCATCATATCTTTGAAATCCTTTAGAGGAGCATTTTTGATGACGAAGCGAAAAAAATCTTCTTGCCACAGTGTACAAATATTTAACAAATTTAGAGAGCAGTGGGCAGAAATATAAAAAGTATTTAAATCTGGAATGAAAGATGTGCATGTAGAAAACATACTAGGCCATATGAAAGATATAGTTGAGTTTGTTTGACGATTACAAAGAACTTCTTTAGCTAGCTTTAGTTTTCCTTGGGGAGTCGGTTCCAAAGTTTACTTTACGAATGCCATGTGCCTATCATCATGCGCATTGGATGTCTAAGGTCATTTATACATCCAAAATATTTTTATTTAGAGGACACTTCCCTCTAAGGGATTCTGAAAAAGATAACGTATGTATTTTTATAGTGAAAATATATTTAAAAGCCCCTAATCAAGATTTAAATTTATTAAAAAATGTATATGTTTATGGTCTTGTGGATTATGCAACCATTTGTGGTACTTATCACCAGAAGCTGTAAGTTTGGCCTTTTTCGATGAACAAATATCTAATAAATCAAAAAAATGTATGGTGACTGCTTTAGAAAAGCCCAATATAACTTACATCAAAAAGCTTAACATTCCCCATCCTAACATAAGCCAGTTCATATGTAAAAATATTGAGGATTTTGTTACAGAAAAGACTTTAAATTTTTTCAAAAGATTTTCTATTTCAACAGATTTTTTAAGGAAAGATCCAGAAGAATGGCATACCGACAGTGGTTACAATGCAGGCTTCGATATTGTAAGTAACCTGAAAGTTGTTAATGACATTGCAGAACGGGCAGTAAAGCTAATGGAGGAATTTAATCAAGTGTTGTCACGTGACGAGGAAGAAAAGCAAATAATAATGCGAACAGTTGCAGATTATAGAAAAAAATACCCTTATTCGACCAAATCTACCCTAAACAATTAATACGGTAAATGTACGAATAAATATGTATAACACAAAAATCTAATTAATTGTAAACAAATTTTATAAGTATTTTTTCCAATCTTGCTTTTGAAATCGGATCAAAAAAATAATATTTTTCTGTATTTGATACGTATATCTAAAACAAATGTTAATGACAAAGATTGGATTCAATTATTAATAGAAAAAACCTTTTATTCGTGTATATTAAATTGAAGCTTTTAATTTTTTGTCAAAATTTTCAAACTTGGGGAAATTTTCAAACTTAGAAAAATTTTGTAGTGTAACAAGTTTTTATAGACTTTATTTTAAAACCCATTGGTTAACAGTGCTCCACTTAAAAATAGACATACTTATTTGGAATCCGAACAATTTCCTCCGAAGCTTATTTTTGCGATGTGAAGAATATTTTGAGAGGGGGTTACAACCGAAAACTTGCAAAAATTTTTGGCCCATACAAGTAAGGCGCAATTTTCCCCGAAGCTTATTTTTGCGATGTGAAGAATATTTTGAGAGGGGGTTACAACCGAAAACTTGCAAAAATTTTTGGCCCTGTATGGGCCGGATCGCATAACGGGAAGGCATATGCCCAATATCAACAAAATCAATGCAAATGGTATTTATGTGCAAAACCTTCCAAATAATATATGTATCTACAACAATATATGATATGTAGCCCACTTTATTCCTTTTATATAATATACATAAATAATTTGTTTGTAAAATAAATTGTTTTATAAAAATTTAATAAATATAAATAAAACAAAACAGTGATGGACAAACAAAAAAAAAAGAAAGTGGGTACTTAATTCCTTTTTTTATTCAGTAAAAAAAAACTATTTTAAAAGCCATTTTTGTTGAATTTTTCAGTTTGTTTTAGTTAATTATTTTATCAATAGTTATTAATCGGTTATGAATAAGAATTTTTATTTTTAGTTTATATGACAAATAGTGTTTACTAATTTAAAACCTAAAATAAGGTTTTATCATGAATAGAATATAATAGAATTTTTTGTAAAGCAAATTTAACGGGTAAACTAACTTCAATTGTTATTCGTAAACTTCTAATCAAATTTGATGCTAAAACTTTGAAAAAGACTTTCAAGACTGTGAAATAGAAAAAACACCAAAAATTTCAGTTAACTAGAAAATTTCCAGGCCGAAAATTTAAATAATGCTGCTTATTGGGCTCTATGGTATGTAAAGAAAAATCCACCAAAAAGTGATGTTAAAATACATATTAGACGATATTTTATCCATCAGATTATAGTCTAAAAGTCAGTACCACATGCAAATAGTTTATATGCTATATTTCACCTAAAGAAGTCTTCTATACCAAGAGTAATTTAGAAGTGACTCTTGATTATGTAAAAAATATAAAACCAAAGATGTTGCTTCCTGAAACAATTTCCTATTAAACGATGCAATCAAATAGCATGTGTATGGTAACAAAAAATCATAAAAATATGGAGAACCAGAAACGAAGAACTTTCTGAACAATATTGTATATTCACGGTGAAGCCTGGTGAGGTTTTGGTAATAGCGTGGGAATGTTTGGTGGAAGTTTGATTTTCATACAAACAAATTTAAAAAACGATTTGAAGAATTTAGGCGTGCAAAGATCTTGATTTCTATAACAAGACAATGATTTTAATCACACTGCACGGATGGTTCCGCTTTCGCACTTCCAATTAACGGTAGTATCCTTCCTAATATACGAATTTAATCCCAACCGAGGGGTTTCGGGAACATTTTCAAAAAAGTTCAATATGTAACAGCAAGAAAATAATCCTTTATAACAGAGAAATGGCGGAAAATCTTATCTTTATTTACAAACAAAAACTTAGTGGAATCGATTTCTCGAAGACCAGATGCTGTTGGTCAAGCACAAGGAAAAGGAACCTAATACTAAAGTATTATCTTCTTTTACTCTTGTTTTCTTATATACTTTTTAATGCGTTAAATATGGTGTACCTTTTACAGAGTGACTGATGAATTTAGTTACATTAAAAAACTCAAATAACTTTTTTGTAATTAATATAATTGATTGATTTTTATTTCATTTCATAGATAGTTTTCTTTTATTAAATATTATTAATGGTTTTTTAAATAATTCATTTTAAATAGGATCCACGCTAAGATGCGTATGTGTGATATCTTAACAAAAAGCTATTCATGACTGCCTGCAGATTTGATGTCGAAATCGCTTTAGTTGTTGATTGAATTAACTGTTTTTAATAAATTAAATTTATTGATTTTGATTAATACGCTCTCTGTTTACAGTAACCCACAAGGAAAAATATGCTGCATAAAGATGTGGAAACCAGGAAGCCCACAGAATTTTTATGATTATTTGAATAATTTTATTTGAAAATTTTCGGTGTAACTCTGCAATAAACGGCCTGGCAAGGTGAGAACTTGCCAAATAACCACACACAACTGAAAGGATTTATTTTTTTGGAATATTTTAAGCAAGATTTTTGCAACATTTTTAAATAACGATATTAAGTTACAGTTACAGTAAGACCGGCTGCGCTAAAACTTTCATTGAACGACAATTATTTTCGTTAACGATCTAAAATTTTTTTTTTATAATTCAATTTTTATTTGCAATCTATTTTGAAATATTAAGCAAATTTAATAATAAGTTAAAAATAACAGAAGTTATAAATCCTCAATAGGAAAAATAACTATATATATAAAATAGTAGAGATAAATTACTAAATAAGTTTTTAAACAAAATGATATTAAAAATATAATATATATGTACGAATTATTTCTAATTAATACATTAATTATGTTAATATAACAATTATATATATATATATATATATATATATATATATATATATATATATATATGTATATATATATATATATATATATATATATATATATATATATATATATATATATAAACAGATGAAATTAGAAGACTGAAAAGACATCATGTACTAGATCTACCGTTTAGGCAATAGTTAAGAAAAAAAAAAAAAAAAAATATATATATATATATATATATATATATATATATATATATATATATATATTTCTTTTTTTTTTTTTTTCATTGCATAAGGATTTAAAAATTAAATTAGAAGGATTTTAAATTAAATTAAATTAAGGATTTAAAAATTAAATCCTTATGCAATGATTTGTTAGTAACAAACCAAGGAGCGTTTGTGATAGCCCTAAGCGTCTTTGACTGAAATCCTTGAAGGATTTCAACATTGGAATTACTCGTTGTACCCCAAAGTTGAATACGATAAGTCTAAATTGGTTTTAGGATGGTTTTATACAAGATGATTTTGTTTTCAAATGACAGTTGTGATTTTGGACCAATTAGCCAGTACATTTTTTTAAATTTTATTTCGAGTTGTTTTCTCTTATTTTTTATATGATTTTTCCATGTTAATCGTTTGTCAAGATGTAAACCGAAGTAGTTTATAGAATCATTATGAGGAATAGTTATATTGTTTAAGTTTACATCTGAACATTGTCCACGTCTCAAAGTAAAAGTTATATCAGATGACTTTTGAGGATTCACCGTAATGTTCCACGAATTTAGCCAATTTTGTAAGATATCAAGTTGTTGTTGTATTAAATAAGATGCTTCTGCTGATGATTCGCTCGATGCTAAAAACGCCGTATCGTCTGCGTACGTTGCAATTGTGACTTCATTTGATGTTGGCATATCCGAAGTAAATATAGTATACAAGACCGGCCCAAGGACGCTACCTTGGGGTATTCCAGCGTTAATATTGCATATATTTGATAATTTTGAACCAATTTTCACATAAAAAGTGCGTTTTTCTAGGTACGACTTAAGCAAAAGGTAATAGGGTGCAGGAAGAATAGTTTTAAGTTTATACAAAAGGCCTTTATGCACGACTTTATCAAACGCTTGCTGAATATCTAAAAATACTGCAGAACAGTATTTTTTGTGTTCAAGTGTATCAGTAATTACACTGACAAATATCTTTGAGAATGTTACTAATAAACTAATAGGCCTATATGATGAAATAGAGTTTTCAGGTTTGTTTGGTTTAGGTACCATTATAACTTCTGCGCACTTCCATTGTGTTGGAAACTGTTGCAGTCTTAGCATTGAATTATAAAATAGAGTTAAGAACATAATTCCTTTATGAGGTAAATGCTTTAAGATTACAGAGTTTATCTGGTCATATCCAGGGGATTTGCAATTATTAAGAATTTTAATTTCGGAACGAACTTCAGTAGGAGAAATATGCCGAATTGGTGGATCCATTTGGCAAGCAGTGTCCAGAAAATGTAATATTGCAGAATCATCCGTTGTAATCGTAGGCGGCTGGAATGTTTGCTCTAAATGATTTGCAAATGCAAAAGCTTTTTGTTCGTCTGATTTACACCATAATCCATTCGCGTTTTTGATGGGAATGTTTCTTTTTGCTGATATTTTCAAATATTTAGTTGCTTTCCAAATACCACGTTCGTTTTTGGTATTATCTGCACATAAATTGCGCAAATAATTACCAAATTGATCATTTTTATATTCAGAAATTCGTTGTTTGAGTGTTGAGGTAGCCTGATTTAGATTAGTTTTATCAAGAGGATTTCTACTTTGGTGCCATATTCTACGTAGCCTTCTTTTATTTCTAATGAGCTCTCTAATTTCTGCAGATATTTGAACATGATTACCAGAAAATGTTCTACGTTGAGGATGTATAGGCAATACCGCCAACTCATGAATTAGGTTAGTAAACATTTCCACAGCATTTTCCAATTCAATAACATCTTTTATTGACAGTTTTAAATCAATGTTTTTCTCAATCCGATAAGCAAATGAATTAACATCGGTTTTATTCGTAAAAATTTTTGGTTTTTTAGATACAAGTTGTAATACAGTATTATAGTTAATAATAATAGGAGAGTGATCAGAGCTTAAATCATCAACATTCATTATATCTAACTTGTTGTTTGGTATACCACTGTATACTGCAAAATCTAAAAGGTCGGGTATTTTGTTAACATCAGTTGGCCAGTATGTAGGACTGCCTCCTGATAAGGTGCGATAATTATGCTTGGTAATGCATTTATATAATTCACGACCTTTTGGGTTTGCTAGCCTTGATCCCCACCATTGGTGTTTAGCGTTGTAATCTCCTGCTACTATAAAACGAGGTCCGAGATTCAAAAAGAAGTTTTCATACTCTTGGCACGTTACATGATGTCTTGGGGGGCAATAAATTTAGTATATACATACATAATTATTATTACATTTAACTTTAATACCTGCAGCTTGAATGAAAGGTTTACGTATTGCGTCTAAAACATGAAAATCAATTGTTGATTTAATTAGTATTGCAGAGCCAGCATGTGACCTTTCGTCGGGTTGATTTGCAGTGATTAAGTTGTATCCAGTTATTTTAAAAAATGATCGATTGTTAAGGTGGGTTTCTGATAATAAGAATACATCTATATGCCATAATTTCATAAACATTTCAATTTCATTTTGCTTACTAGCCAAACCATTGGCATTCCATACAGCAATTCTTAGGTTTATTTGCATAGTTTGTCAATAAGTAATGACATCATACTCATTAAAGTTGATGTTAATCTTTCCATATGTTTATCTTACATTATTTCCAAGCTTTTCATAAAATTAATCTCATTATTTGAATTTTGTTTAAGGATTTCAGCGTATGATATTATTGATCCTAAATTATTTGAACTGAAGCCACGATTTTGTTGAGACGAATTAATTTCAGGATATTCATTTTGATTATTGGGGTTATTTCGAAATTGAGTCCGAACTTGATTTGAATGAAAAGATGTTCTTTTTTGAAGAATAGATTGATAGACTTGGCAACCTTTATAATTTGCCGTGTGATTTTGTAGACAATGAATGCATCGAGGAGGTTGCTCAGCGTTTTTCGAACATTCGGCTGTTGGGTGATCTAATCCACACTTAACACACACAAATGGTTTTTACAATACGATTTAGTATGACCATATTGTTGACAACGATGACATTGTACGATATCGTTAGTTTTACGTGGCGGTTCAACCTTGACTACGGCGTTATTCAAGTATCGTAACTCATAAATTTCCTTATTATTTGGAGTCGGATCCAAATCAATATAAAACATGGATAATGGTTGTTTCGTAACCCTACTTATAACATTTACAACATTCCTGACTTTGTGTCCTAGTAGAATGAGTTCTGCCTTTATATCCTCAACTGGAGTTGTGTAGTGAATACCTTTGAGTACTACCTTATATGAACGCTCGTTTTTGATTTGATATGTATGGAAATTTATGTTTTTGGTATCTAAGTATTTAATAAGTTTTCTATAAGAATCAATTGTCTTAATAAATAGTTTAACTTGTCCATCTCTGAACGAATTATAATGAAAATCAGAACTTGGAATAACACTCGAAACCTAATAATCATTTTATTAATTTCAGTCACACAAGGAATGAAAATATTAAGTGACTATGGGGTTCCTTCTCCCAATTCTTCTGGTTGTTTATCGTCATCATTTTCATCAGTACTAAGGGCTGCATATTTGTTGTTGGTTTTTTTAACAATAATTTTTGTTTTTTGTTAATATTTGTATTTATTGGGGCTTTTTTACGTTTGCTTGAGTTCATAACTTGCCAGTTCATAACACTGGTATCACTATCACTGCTTTCTTCACAGTTCTCGCTACCTGCACTCATGCTTGGTTAACATACAAGCACTATTGCACAGTAATTGTTGTTATAAATTCTTTAATGTTTTTGTTTTTATTTTAAAATATTCAAAATATTTTTGATATGTTAGTTGTTTTTATTTTTCAAATTTATTTATTTTTTTATTTTGCACAATGTATACTGCAGTAATGACGTCTGCACTTGTTCACAGTATAAACGCGACTGACCTAAAATTGAGAAATAAAATTTAACGAATAACTCAATTAGAAAAAAAATTATTACATATTCTTTTTGTAGCACCTTTCATCAGCCACCATGTATTTTAGTTGTGTAAGTTTTGCTGTAGTAAAACATTTATTGCTGTTTTTTAAGAATTTTGTAGTCTCTCAAACAGTGTAAATCAATAAAATGTTTAAATTGATTGTATTTTAAAATACTGAAACAAAATTAAATTGTAGTAAATTAGGGTGTATCCTTTATATTGCTGCTCACAGTACATCAGCAAATTTTTTTTTTATTTTTAAATAAGACCAACACCCAGGGGATGGCCCCTACTCATGCAGTGCATTGTGCTGGTACTAGGAAAATAGGTTATTGGAAGGAGGACAGAGGCAGTAGTGTTTATGGACGTTAGATTTAAATTTACTCATGTCGAAAGTGGCAGGAAATACTTTCACTGGAAGATTATTCCACAACCGAACAGTGCGACCAAAGAACGAATTCACCCTTTAATGCGTTGTGCGATTTACTGGACAATCAACTACAAAGGGATGCGCTCTACGAAAAATACGAGTACTACATAAAATTATATGATTTTTGGGAATTAGTTCCTTAATTTCGTTAGAACACATTCCGTTATAGTACCGATAGAACAATGAAACACACGCCACATTGCGACGGTGCTCCAATGAATCGATAGAGTTGGCTACCCTACCGTCATTGATGAGCATCTTCGCCCTTTCCTGTACGCGGTCGAGAAGCTCCAAAATAGACTTTGAAGCACCGACCCATACATGAGAGTTGTATGCCATTTTGGGTCGAATATAGGTCTTGTAAATACTAAGGAGATCAGATGGGGTGAAGTATTTCTTGCACCGTCTCAAAAAACCAAGGGACTTGAATGCTTCTTTCGACACTTGAAATATGTGATCATTCCAACGAACGTCACAGTGAATTCTCATGCCCAGAACATCAAGAGCATCTGATTCCTCAATATCCACATTACCCATTGACACAGATGACAGCACACCACCACGCCTGTGTGTTAAATAACAACATTGAGTCTTACGTGCATTAAAATCGACCCTGTTCGCACGACCCCACTCGGAGACCTTCACCAGGTCACTTGTGATTGTGACGTTCATATTCATCCTTCTTACCTCAACCTCCAAAAGGATCGGTCTACGATCAAAAGAATATTAGTGATAAATGTTGCTGTCATCCGCAAAAGAGTAGATAGGATTAGAAGTGAGAAGAAGAAAGTCGTTAAGAAATATTAGAAAAAGAGTAGGAGAAAGAACAGAGCCTTGCGGTACCCCTGAGTTTACCCTGAACTCGTCGGATGAGACCCCATCTATAACCACTCTTATAGAGCGATGTCTGAGAAAGCTCGATATAAATCGAGAGAAGTGACTACCGACACCACAAGCATTAAGTTTCGAAATGAGAGCCTCGTGCCAAACTCTATCAAACGCCTTTGAGATATCCAGAGCCACAACCTTACTCTCGCCAAAACCATGAAGGGTTTGTTCCACTTCTCCGAGAGCAACGCCAGCAGGTCACCAGTAGAACGGCCCTTTCGGAAACCGTACTGACGATCGCTAAGTAAATCGTTGGACTAAAGATATCTCACAAGGTGACGCACTGAAAAGGTGAGCTAATGGACGCGCAAGCGTCGAAGAGCACTGTTTCAGGACCAGTGCTGGTATGCCATCCGGCCCAGAAGACTTGTTAACGTTGAGATTTGCAAGGACTCTTTTTACAGCACGAGCTCGAAAGAATATACTAGGCATAGTTACTGATACTCTTTCAAGTTCGGGCAGTGGTTGAACGCTCTCCGGCAAGTGAGAATTACTTGCAAACATTTCAGCCAAAAGGTTTGCCTTTTCAAACGGGTTCGTGAATGTGTGGTCATCCTTTATAAGAGCAGGAACCGAACTAGCGTTGTTCCTCAGCCTTTTAACGAATGAACAAAAGTTTTTACTTCCCCGCGGAAAAGTAAGAACTTTAGCACGAAGGCGCTACTCGTATAAAGCATTTTCACGTCTAAGTACTGCGGCACATGAAGATCTCGCCAGTTTGCGAAGCAAATCAGTGTGGGCACATTCGTTATTGCGCCAATTGAAATCACCAGCAACAACAATTTCACTGTTCGGATAATTCGAAAGAATACTCGATATTGAGTCGGAAAGAGAGTCGAAGCCAGATATGGTAACCTCTCTTCCCGCGTTTGGGCTTCTATACAATAACCCGAAGTGCAAAAGATGTGCCCTGATTCTGAACTTAACCCATAGACAGTTAAATTCCACATCATACATGCCAAGAGGTTGCTGGCATTGGTACACAACTTCATTGCGAATGTACATAGCAAGACCCCTATGAATATTAAAAAGGGACAGAAGGTGATACCCAGGGATATGAAAATCCTTTGGATCAGCATTTTCAGAAATAAGGCGAAAACATCCGGCCTATGGAGACAAATTTGCGCATACACGGAGAAAAAGTTCGCCCGTATCTCACGCACATTGCAGAAATCAATCCGAAAACGTCCTGCCATTACGTAAATTGAACCAAGTAAAAGAAAAAATAAATATATAAATTAAACACGAGTAAACAAATATCAAACAAACCCCCTCTGAATGCGTACGACAAGGAAATGGGTTACTGCTGGTTGATTATTCAGCAACCAGTGTTATACCTTCACCACTGAATAATCCAACTGCAACCCCTCCAAGTGGTTCGCACCAAAAGGTTTGGAAAGGAATACTGAGGGGAAGGGAAAGCGCTATTGCCGATGGTAGGGCACATAATTAAATTCTCTCCTATGGATCAAACAGTCTTTCATTTTGCCGATATTTAATCTTGCCCGTCTTCGAATTAGTTATTGTCAGGTGTGTGTTTATTTTTTTATGTTAGTGTTTTGTTGCTTGTTCCATTCCAATAATTTGTTTTGTTATTAATATCTTGTTGTTTTCGTTCTTATTGATGATGTTGTATTTTCTTGTTCTATTTATTTATTTTAATATTGTTATTGTATGTTCCGTTAGGATTGTTGGTTATTTTTAACTATGTTCCACAATTCTCTTTTGAGAAATTGTTTCGTGTGTTTATGTTATGATTTTTGTTGTTTAATTTCTTGTCTTCACTTGTGATCTTGAATTTTTGTTGTTCTGTTTTAGTTTTTTAATTTTTATTTTTATTGTTTGTAATTAGTTTAAAGAAAAATATATATATATTAGAAATGGCACTGAAACATTATGGACGGACATCAGAAACACGTATTGACGGCACAAACGACAGAACACTACTACGATGTAAAAATATTGGTAAAAATGATTATTCATATCAAAATATTGTTACGAAAATAAAAATGTCTAAAAAGAAAACACACATCAGCGCCTTAAAACTATAATATGGGATTTTGATATATTTGGTAATTATGTGTCAATGCCGTACTTATTTGCGTTATCTGGCAGCACTACCAATTCAACCATCTTTGTGTTATATTTGAATTAACCGATATAAAATAGAGGATATGGGACATTTCCAGAACTTTTATAAGAGCTTTACCTACACATCAGTTAGTTATCGTTTTGCTGTCATACGATACAGACGTGGTTATGCGGAAATAAATTGTATAAGCGAATATTAAATTGTTGTGTTAAGATAAACTGTATAAACGTTATAGTGTAGTAAACAAATAAAACTGTAACAACATTAAAGCGGTGTTTATTTTATTTTAACGCAATTTAAACGAACTCAAACGTTTTAAAAAGGTTAAAACGTAACAATATGTATGTTTTTAATGGTTTTTGAAAGTTGGTAGATTTGTATCGAGTTTGGTAGATTTTGAAAACAGTTTGGTAGAATCAAAATTTTTTTAGTGACTGATCAGTGCTGTCCAAATATGTCAGTGTAGTTGTGTTAGTGAGAATGTAAGTTGAATGAATAATTAGCATTATTAGTATCAAATTTGTATCAAATACATTTTGTATCAAATACATACATACCTGACTTCAATACGTGCAAATTAGACAATTATATGTACATCGATTTAGTTACTGTTATGTTTGAATTATTATTAAAAAGAACAGAAAATTTAAAAACTTAGACTTATCAAAATTTTTTTAAATGGAATAAAAGCCACTAAATAAAAATAAATAAATTCAATATTAGTGCTTTTTTAAATTAGGTATTTTTTTCTCGACATTGATGCTTTTTGAAATTCGCAAGTTGACAACGCTCATAAGTACATAAAAGTTAACAAAACCAATAACATTAAAACAAAAAATGTTTAATTAAAAGAATTTTTTAAAAATTAATCTAATATTTGTGCAATATAGAGATCAAATCATGGTGAAATTATATAAGGTGAAGTTGTTTGTCCGTCTGATTGTTTTTTTTTTGTGTTCATATGCTGTCAAAAGTTTTTCTTACACAGCAAAAACTTATTAAATATAACAAGACAATGATATCGTTAAACTATATCTTATTGCAAAAAATATACTTCAAAACGCATTAAAAAATAATATATTTATACATATGTCTAAATATTTAATGTTCATAATTGAGAAACGTCCAGTTAATGAAATATTTGGAAATTAAAATTTTCAAGAAAATAAAATATTTCTAATTTACAAGTATTAACTGTATACAACTTTTGTTTACGTCTTTCTTATATTGAAATTTTTTGACATTTGCAATACAATATACAAAAAATATAGGCCCTTGTTTTTATACAAAAATTAGTTTTTGTATAGACAACTTCACGTTATCTACTTTGACCATGGATCAAATATACATACATATGCATATTTTGTTGATTTTAAACCAAAACATTACAATTATTCTATCACTTATTAAAAAATCATTTAGTAATTAAATTAGTAATAATAAATGAATTAAATTAAATTAAAAATTTATAAGTAAATTAATGATAAGTATATGTACAATATTGAGATCAAATGTACAAGTTAACACATAGTTTTATTATTGTTATTATTAATTCTCAATTTAACTATTCTTTCATGATTATTGATATTATTTGTTAGTGTTATCATTATTATTTCTCTCTTTATTAATTATTTCTATTAGAGTTATTATTGTAAGAGTTGTTATTGTAACATATTTTTATATTTGCAAGGAGTTGCGCTTTATTTCTTTTTTGTTCGATTTTTCAGTTCTTAATTATACTCTAGCCAGAACAATTGGTTTAAGCAATCCTCATAGTTGTAAAGCAACTTAAAAATATAAAAAAATTGATAAATAAATAAAACAAACCTTTAATAAAATAAATTAAAACCTAGTGTTGTTTAAACTATTCTGCACGGATCCCTTTCAAATAAAAAAATAATAGTAAAAACTTCCTAGAGTGTTTTTAACTGGCGCCCGAGCAGCACTGTCCTTGTTCAAATTTGGTTGATTGCCGTAAAAAGTTACATCAAATAAATTGTTAATTTTGTGTGTGATAAAATTATAATTTAAAAAAAGTTGCTAAATAAACACGTAAAATTCTGTTTTTTATTAGAAAAAATTCCAATGACATATTAATAATTGAAAATAAATTATTCATAATCTTTTACTTAATGTTAAAAATTAAAAAAAGAAACACGTGAAATATTTTTTTTTTTTTGCGAAATGAAAATAAAAGAAATTTATGTAAAGATCCTGTTAGAATGCTTAATAAAGTTAAATAAAGTAAAACTTAAAATACAAAGATTAACTTGTGAAATTTTGATATAAAAACTGATTACGAAATTCTTAAAAATCACATGGAAAATTTATTTGACTCATATGAAGGTCAAATAAACAACTTTAAATTTATTAAAGAAAAAAGCAAATATTAATAAACCCGTTAATCGAAACAAGCTTAACTATTATTTAAAGTGTAAAGAAATTAAAAAAAAGCATCAAAAAACATCAAAAATATAATACAAATTGCCTTTGATACTGGCATTGTGCTAAAAATAGAAAAAACAATAACAAAAACTGACAGAGAAGAGAGATTATCATTACATGCTTTTTGCTCAAACAACAAACAAGAAGAAAAGAGAACAAATAAAAGAGTAGCGCAAAGAATTTATGAAGAGATTACCGAGGAGCTAAATTAGTTAATTGGAGAGAACATCATTAGAGAGAAATTTGCTGAAGCACATTTTAATACATTGAGGAAAAGAACATAATTAGAAAAATGATGATAAGTGAAGATATTGCGATGCCACTATTGCTGAGGAATGTTGCTTCACTTAAATTTTATGTGTGATTAATATTAAGCTGTGTCATATATGTATATTTATTAATTCCCATCATTCCATGAAGGAACATGGGGACTTCTCTCACTCAATGAACTGCACCCGATTCTATTTTTAAACTCATTTAACCTATAGTTTAACGCAGGCTCCGAACGCAAATGCATTTAGAGAAGTTTTCAATAGTATTTATACTCATTACCAGTTACTAGCTAATGTTATGAGATGATACCGCTGTCGAAAAACGTTTTTCTTTTTAAGATGGTCTGGCCTGGTATTGAACCGACGACCTTCTGGTTGGTGGGCGGGTGTCTTACCTATCGTACCACAGCGGCACACAAGTATCATATTTTATAGTTATTTTATATGTGAAATAAGAAATATTCGAAAAAGAATTTAAAAAAAACACTAAAATAGTTAATAACTTTATTAAAAAAAAACCTAATTTAATGAAATAATATCAAAAAAATATATTTTTTCTAAATTTTTATTAACGTAAAAATACAAGATCAAAAAAAAAACTAATTTTGAACTACGAAAAGGAGAATAAAATAGATTTGAAGGAGGAAAATCAAATGGAATAAGATAATCAAATCGATTTAAAAATTCTAATCCTTATATTTTTTACATACTGTTATTTTACTACTAAACTTACTAATTTAAAAGAAAATTATTAATGAAATATTTCAAATATAATAAAACTCTATGAGCGTGAATGATTTAGTTTTGAACTTGAAAAGTTTAAATATAACTTCCTCAGTAAAAAGGAAACAATGGACACTGAAACAGTCCAAGCATTATTGGCAACTGCTATTTCTCAGGCCACTGTGGAGGAATATAAACCGATAGAAATAATATCAGGCGTGGCTTGCAATGAATCGCTTGATATTGTTAAATCATTACCTGAGTTTGATGGAAATGTCGCTAAGTCTGTATCTTGGCGCCAGGCTGCCGTGACTGCCCATAAATTGTACGAGGGGTATGAAGGTAGCTCTAACTATTATCAAGTAGTGGCAATAATAAGGAACAAGGTAGTAGGTGCTGCAGATACAGTTTTAAGTTCATACAACACTGTACTGAACATTATGGCTAGCGAGACTCGATTTTTCATACGGAGATAAGATAAGTATTTTTACGTTGGAGCAAGAACTTTTTCTCCTTTTATGTAAGACCAGCACCCAGGGGATGGCTCCTACTCATGCAGTGCATTGTGATGGTACTAGGAAAATAGGTTATTGGAAGGAGGATAGAGGGAGTAGTGTTTATGGACGTTAGAATTAAATTAATTCATGTCGTAAGTGGCAGGAAATACTTTCACTGGAAGATTATTCCACAACCGAACATTGCGACCAAAGGACAAATTCTCCCTATAATGCGTTGTGCGATTTACTGGACAATCAACTACAAAGGGATGCGCTCTTTGAGAAATACGAGTACTGCGTAAAAATATATAATTTTTAGGAATTAATTCCTTAATTTCGTTAAAACACATTCCGTTATAGTACTGATAGAACTATGAAACACACGCCACATTGCGACGGTGCTCCAATGAATTGATAGAGTTGGTTATCATTCCGTCATTGATGAGTATCTAAGCCCTCTCCTGTACGTGGTCAAGAAGCTCCAAAAAAGACTTTGACGCACCGGCCCATACATCAGAGTTGTATTCCATTTTGGGTCGGATATATGTCTTGTAAATATGAGGGAGATCCGATGTAGTGAAGTATTTCTTGCACCGTCTTAAAAAACCAAGGCACTTAAGTGCTTCTTTCGACACTTGAAATATGTGATCATTCCAACAAACGTCACAGTGAATTCTCATTCCCAGAATATTAAGAGCATCTGAGTCCTCAATATCCACATTACCCATTGACACAGATGACAGCACACCACCACGTCTGTGTACTAAAAACCAACATTGAGTCTTGCGTGCATTAAAATCGACCCTGTTCGCACGACCCCACTCGAAGACCTTCACCAGGTCACTTGTGATTGTGACGTTCATATTCATCCTTCTTGCCCCAACCTCCAAAAGGCTCGGTCTACGATCAAAAGAATATGACTGACAAATGTTGCTGTCATCCGCAAACGAGTAGATAAGATTAGAAGTGAAAGAAAGTCGTGGTTGAACGCTGTCCGGCAAGTGAGAATTACTTGCAAACATTTCGGCCAAAAGGTTTGCCTTTTCTACCGGGTTCGTGAATGTGAAGACATTCTTTAAGAGAGCAGGAACCGAACTAGCGTTGTTCCTCAGCCTTTTAATGAATGACCAAAAGTTTTTACTTCCACACAGAAAAGTAAGAATTTTAGCACGAAGGCGCTGCACGTATTTCCGCGTCTAAGTACTGTGGCACATGAAGATCTCGCCTGTTTGCGAAGCAAATCAGTATGGGCACATTTATTATTGCGCCAATTCCTGAACGCTTCCTATCTGGATCTGACTGCCAATTTACACGTCAGATTAAACCAAGATTTGTTTCTGGGTTTAATCGAAAGCTTTTTGGATGGGATGAAAATATTTATCCCTAGCCTTATTATATTCACTACAATTTCTGCCATGGCGCTGACGTTTGAGTCAAGGAAACAAAGTTTCCAATTAAAATGCCCAAAAAAAAGTTGAGCTCAGCCCAACGAGTATCCTCGTAGTTAAAAATAGAGCGTTCCGTATAGCGGTAGACGAGAATGAGGCAGAAAATGTGCAATGATCCGAATTTCTGAGAGGTGCGAGAACCTCAACTACATACTTTTTAGTGTGTGTAGTGAGGAAAAGGTCGAGGGTATTGTTCTGGTTCCCATCTACACACGATATATGTGTAGGTTCATAACTCAACGTATTGGCCTTCTGGAACTACTAACGCTTAGGCAGGGCTCCAATACTATAACCCATTTTTATTATAAGTGGAGCAAAAATTAACCGCGATACTGAATAAGGTTTTGATGTCAAATTAAGTGAATCAGACTTTAACAGAATCGCTTAGTCGAAAATATAGAGAGAATGCTCTTCGCGCTTTCATTTCAGGTTTAAGACAACCTATGTGCGACATATTATTTTCTAGTAAGCCTATCGGCTTGCCCTCCGCTCTGGCTTTGGCGCAAGAGCTGGAAACTAACAATCCACGTTATAATTTCGCTACAACATTTTGGGGTCATAGTAGAGAAACTACTTTTAATAACTCACCGCTTTACCAACCTATAGAACCTAATCCTTCTCAGGGAAATCAATCTCGGTACCAGAGTATTGTACAACCCCACATAAATAATGCTCATAAATATGTAATTCCACAACAAAAACAAATCCATCCCATGAAAGTACTAACCCATTTCCTCAAGCTTTATATAATCGTTCAAGACAATATCAACCCATGGAAGTTGACCCAACGGCAACAGAACAATAGTCACTATAACACCTATAATTCCAACCGGCCAATTGCCCCAAAAAGACCTTATAAATCCATTCGGCAAAATCAGAATAAATTTCAGAGAGTAAACCATTTTAGACAACAGAATATTTTTGAGGAACCGCAGTCCGAATTTTCCTTTAAACACCATTTAGATTACACTTAGGACGAACATTCCAAAAAATTCCTTTGATAACATATATCATGTTAATCCTTTTGAAAATTCTGTTGAAAATGAGATAGACATGGGTCCTTTCTTTCATACATCGAGAGAACAGTAAGAGGAAGGACGTTAAAGCTGCTGATATACACGGGAACTTCCAAAAGTTATATAAAGAATTTAGAAGGCTTGTAGGCTGTTAAGACAGTGGAAAGGCCTTTTATTATTAAATCACTTCATGGAAATTCTAAAATAGTTTCAAAATGCCTAGTAAATTTGCTGAATTGCACATCCTATTTTTTTATATTACCCGAACTTTCGACATTTGACAGTATAATCGGTTTTGATTTTCTCAAGCAGATCAATGCCCAAATTGATTGTGACCAAGGATTATTGAGATATAGACATGGTGCGAAGAGACTCTTATTTCACTATTGCCGCGAAGTTAATAAAATTTTTATTGATCCTGCTAATTGTAACATTGCACAACCCATTATCCAGAAGCTTATGAGGGTTTTGGAAAAACATAAAGGTGTTTTTGCAGATCCGAATGAAGCACTACCCTCTCACACAGACGTAAAAGCCACAATCCGTACTGAAAGCGACGAACCCATTTATTCTAAATCATATCCATATCTTTTGGCACTTACGGAGTTTGTAAATAATGAGATTCAAAATTTGTTGGAAAACGGAATCAAATGATTATCTAGATCGCCATATAATAATCCTATATGGATCGTAGATAATAAAGGTCTTGATGAGAATAGGAAACAAAAGAAAAGACTTGTGGTAGATTTTAGGAAACTAAATTCTAAAACAACAAGTTAGCGTTATTAGATTCCTGATACTACCGTAATTTTTTCCAATTTAGGAAATGGGTGCTTCTTTACCACACTGGATCTCAAATCTGGATTTCACCAAATAAATTTAGCTGAAGCCGATAGAAAGAAGACAGCTTTTAGTATTAATAACGGCTAATTTGAGTTTTGTAGGCTTCCTTTTGGGCTAAAAAATGCACCTGGTTTTTTCTAGAAAGTAACCGATGATATCTTACGGGACGAAATTGGTAAAACCTGTCACGTGTATATCGATGACATCATCATCTTCTCTCCCATTGCTGAAAAACACCTATAGGATGTTGACAATATTTTGCAATTTTTTTTTTTTTTTTTTTGGCAAACAGGCGTGTGTCATGTGAAAAATCGAAATTTTTGCAAAGCTTTGTGGTTTATTGTGTGCAAAACTGGAATTAAAACGTGCGCTGAAAAAGTGAAAAACCATTTTTAAGAACTAAACCAGGCATTTAATATATTATGTTAATGTGAAAGACATTTTCAAACTTATAAAAAGAGCTGTTAATTGCAACGTTGTAAATTGCCTTCATTGTGATATTCATATTTTTGGTTTGGTTCAAGATAAAATAACTAGTTTGTTTCCATCTGTAAAATTTGTTTATTCAGATAAATTTGTAATAGATATTCATAACCAGGACGATCAAAGTAAAGTAGCAGTAGCTGAACATAATAGAGCTCAGCGAAAGTGTAAATCAAATATTACAATACTATTATTTTCTGAACATCAGGAACAAACTCAAGACGATTGTTTCAGACTGTAAAATATGCAATGAGTCAAAATATAATAGGCACCCACAAAGCGCACTGATCTGTCGGACACCTATTCCTGATTATCCCGGTGAGGTCCTACATATAGATATTTTTTCGACCGATAAAACTAACTTCATGACTTGTTTTGATAAATTTTCAAAGTTTGAGCTCGCCTGTTTTATTGAAACACGTTCAATAATTGATATCAAAGTCGCTTTATTAACTATTTAAAATTTTTTTTCCTAAAAATCATACAATCATTTGCGATAATGAAAAATCATTCAACTCACATACTATAAAGTCTCTTCTTCAAAATCTGTTTGGTCTCTAAATCTTTCCTGTTCCTCCAGCGCACAGCAGCAGCAACGGGCAAGTTGAAAGGCTTCACAGCACAATAGGGGAAATATCGCGATATTTGAAATTTGAAGAGCGTTATAGCGAGACAAAGGAACTTATTTTCATTGCCATCACGAAATACAATAATATGATTCATTCGATAACTAGTGTTAAGCCGATTGATGCCATTAATTCAATTACGGAAGAGTTAAGGACCAATATAAGGGAAAAACTGCTGAATGCTCAGAATTATGAACTTTGCTATCACAATAGGAATAGACAAAATAGAACTTTTAAGTTAGGCGATAAAGTATTTGTTAAAGTGAAAAGGCGGCTAGGAAACAAATTTAGCAAATTATATGTCGAAAAGATTGTAGAGAAAGATTTAGGTCACTCAGTTTTCAGTCACTCAGACCGGTTCATAAAGATAACTTGAGGTAGGAATAAGCATTATGAACTTGATAAGTTTCTAGTTCAAAATTGTCCACGTTTTAGAATTGAAAAAATTATTAGTTTGTGGAATATTTGTAAGTTTGAATAAAAATTATAATATTGTTAAGAAAATAAGGTTTGGCACCCCAGCGTTTATTACATCGCTAAAATAAACAAAGAAAAGCCGCAAGAACAACTATACGTGGTGTTTATAAATAACCAGAATCCACAACAACAAACATTAGCATTGAATATTCTGTATCGTGCATTCATTACGAACTGTTACGGAAGCTTTTTGCTTTGCGCGTCTTTTTCAATACGAACGAAGTTTTTTGAACAAAGTGTGTGGGTTTTACCTGCGCTAGCTGAGACGGAAAACACATTGGGGTTGTTTCTTGTGTATTGCTGTGATTGAAGAGCTGACGTGTACATAAACACGTGGAAATTTATTTCACAAGGAGACTGAGCGGTGACGTGTTCGCACTCTACTGATAAGAAAACAACGCGAATATAATGGCCGACAGGGATGCGTCCTGCCCTAAAAAGAGGGCGCGGGTGGTAACTGCGGAGGAGCTACCCCCTACGTTAGAACTGAAGGAGAAGGAGGTGAATTCCCTGAGGCACGAGAACGATCGTCTCAGGAAGGCCATGGAACAGATGATATATTCAATAGGAAATTTGGCGATGAGAGTCGTGAAGAGGAATACACTGACGAAGAGAGTGAGGAGATGGTCACCGAGGAGGTGAACATTCCATGTAAAGTCGTGCCTGACAAGGGGATTGCTGTAGGCAGTGAACACGATAAGAGTGAAGGCTCTAAGCCTTCGAAGGAGGCCGTAAAAACCAGGGCTGTAGACGATAGTAAAGCAGGGCAGAATCTAAAAACGGCAAGTAAGCGCGTGAAGGTCCCGGTGCTTACAACATATAATATTAACATAAAGTTGCTAACTAGTGACCTCAACAAACTTTTGGGGCACAAGGAGTATAACCTGAAGATTTTGGGTGCAAATGTGACCAATATAGAGGTCTGCACCTTGGCAGACTATGAGAAGGTGAAGGCGATGCTGAAGAAGAGTGGTGTATCCTTCTACACCTATACACCGAAGGACCAGATGCCTTACTCAGTGATGCTGAAGGGCCTATCGGGCACCTTTGAGGCAGATGAGGTCGCCGAGTACCTAAATGGTCTGGGCATTAGAATGCAGATTTTGAGTCTCCGGAAGCTGAAGGAGGGACAAGTGGATCCTTAGTCTGAGCAGAGACTCGGACCTGAAGGCGTTCCAAGGCATCAGATACATTCTGCACTGTAAAGTGTATATTGAAAAACCGAAAAGGAAGGCGCTGACGCAGTGCTACAACTGTCAGCGATATGGGCATGTGTCGACCAACTGTAACATGCCACATAGGTGCGTTAAATGCGGAGGTTCCCACGGACCGGGGAAATGCAAGATCCCACCCAAGGGAGAGAATACCGCGGAGAAGGTAGTGACTGATCCTACCACAGGCCAGGCTGTGAGAAGGATTGGACTGCAACGTTAAAGGACACGCAGCAAGCTCTGCTGAGTGCCCGAGACGCCAAGAACTTCTGAGGAAAACTGCTGAGAGGAGGAAGGCAACTGCCAAAAACAGCAGCGGTACGGCTGCGAAAAACTCTGCTCGTACGGGTGTATCGCACGCTGCCGTGGCTGGCGGTGTTGGAGTGCCCCAGAGGCCCCTTCAGGCTCCGTCTAGCGGCCTTACACTGGAAGCGGCGAGAGGAAATTTTAATCTCATCGATGGAGATTGCAGAAGGTTTTTTGGAGGTGGTTTATTGCGCTGCTTGAGCAAGATAGGAGGTTTTGCTCTTGAATACGGCCGACTTAGGACTGATGAGAATAAATCCCAGGCACTCCTGGGAATGCTGTTGAGTCTTCAGAATGGTTCGCACAATTGAGTGTATCTTTGTGAATGTCAACTCGATAGTGTCCAGGCATAAGAGACACTATTTAAACTTGTTGGAGGAACATGGACCGGATGTTCTAATGTTCGAGGCATATTTTTGAGATGAGAGGATACACGACCTTTAGGCAAAATCGTGTGAATGGACGGGGTGGCGGTACTGCTGTACTTGTTCGCGAGAGCTTGCACGCTGAGAGGGTTCCGTTGGATATGGGAAATGTGGAGTGCACGGCAGTGAGGATTCGTCGTTCTGGTGGGGTGGTATTGACTATTGTGTCAATGTATCTGCGACCCAGGGACACTCTTTGCCCATCGGATTTGGATCCCCTGGTTGGATTGTCAGCGGCGGGATCGCTCCTGGTTGGAGGGGATCTGAACGCGAAGCACGAGTACTGGGGTGGAAATGTCAGCAACCGCAGTGGCGACCGCCTCAGAGAATTCCTGAGGATGTGTCCTGAGCTGGAGATACGTCGCACGGAAGGCCCGACATGTTTCCATGTGGGAAATCCATCGTTTATCGACGTAGTCATGACATCATCTGATATTGTACCGGTGCCAGAAAGTGCTGATGGGCTGAAAACTCTGCACTACGAGTCTGACCACAGGGCTGTGGAGTTGATCTTGCGGATGGATGGACTTTGCGGTAGAGAGCAGCGATATCTCTTTGACTTTGATAGGATGAATACGAGGGCTTTCAACTCGATACACTCTTGCGATTTGCCTGACCTCATGTTTCCGTCGGATCGGAATGTGACCTCCCGCGAAATTGATGACTTCATCGAGTCTATGACTGGCGTCATTAGAACTGCGATGGAGGAATCGGTTCCAAGACTACCAGTACGTCATGCCGGCGTGCTAAGACTCCCCGACAACATCCTCGGCTACATATCGGGGAAGAGGAGGCTTCGGAGGATACTGAGGAGGACGGGAGATGTCTCGATAATTCCCATATTGAGGGCTGAGATAAGGAACCTGGATAGGATAATCCAGGGAGCAATTGCTTTGTTTGAGCAGAATTATTGGACGGATTATCTACGGAATATTAAGGTAGACAACAGGACTTTTCGGAAAGTGAAGGGTGCAGCAGGTGTGCGGCGAAGGTTGGCGGTTGCTGATATAATGAGGGATGACGGTGGCAAGGCGAATCTTTTGGCTGAACGTTTCTGCGGTGTGCAGAGAGCTGCTGTGAATCTCCAGTCCTCCACTATCGTAGGGATGGTCTTGGAGGAGGTATCGGGGCTGAGGAATCAGGCCCCGATTATTGAATTTGGCCCGGATATTAGGGCGGATGGTGTTCGAGTTGGGGATTTCGCTGGAGGAGCTTTTTCTTTGCTGACTCCCTCTGATATTGGCAGGGCATTGTCCAGTAGACCTAACAAGAGAACCAGTCGGCCGGATGGCATACCGGACCTGATCCTAGGGAAGACGGACGCTACCACATGGAGGTTGTTGGCGTTGGTGCTTAACCACTGTTTTAACATTGGTTACTTCCCGAAAGCATGGAAGGGTGCCATCATTGTGCCTATACCCATGCCGGGGTCTGACCCTGGGGGTGCTGGTAGCTACAGACCCATATCTCTGCTCTCTAGCCTGGGTAAGCTTATGGAGTGGTTTATTTTGGAGCGTATGAGAAGATTCATGGACGATAACGAGATATTGCTGGATTGCCAATTTGGATTTAAGAGAGGCCACTCTACGTCCCATGCACTGATGGCACTTGCGGACTATGTAGCAAGGGGACTGAATAGGAGATATCCGACGATTGCCGTGAGCCTGGACTTCGCAAAGGCTTTTGGCAATGTTTGGCAGGGGGGAATAGTTCATAAGATGATGTCGTTTAGTTTCGACAGGCATCTCTGCGGAATTGTTGCGGAATTCCTGAGGGATCGCTCCCTCAGAGTGAGAATGGGCGATACACTCTCTGATGAAAGAAATGTTGTTGCTGGAGTACCGCAGGGGTCACTACTGGGACCTGTCCTATTCAACATATTCATGTCGGATATACCTCGGCCACCTGACGGAGATTTACTCCTTCTGTATGCAGACGATGTGCTGGTTGCGGCATCTGGACCCAGAGCGGCAAGGGTGAATGAGAGACTCAGCGGATACCTGGGTAGATTGCACGGAAACTTCTGCAAATGGGGTCTCTGCCTGAATATGGAAAAGACGAATCGCGTAATATTTAAGGAACGACGTGGACGGCTGTATCCCAACGCAAGGAAGTCCGTACCGGTGCTGATGGTAGGCGGCGAAGTTGTAAGAGTCTCCGACAGGATTAAGTATCTCGGGGTGAATTTCCACGAAAGCTTTGAGTTTTATCGACATGTGGATTCCGTTTTAGATAGGATGAAGGGGATATACCACTCCTACTGTAGGTTACTACGCCGAAGAGAAGGTTTGCGTAGGGAGGTAAAGCTGCTTATATACAGGCAGATCATCAGATCTCTGATGTCTTATGCCTTCCCTGTCTGGTTTGGGATTTCGTCCCATCAGATGGGGAGGCTTAGGGTCAGGGAGAGGCGTATTTTGTCGGCTTGCCTTGGATTAAGGGCTCGCCAGTTCCCCGATGGTTCGTTCCGAAGACCGTCTTGTTGCGTCATTTGTGACCATGCGGGTTTCGAGAGGATCGATGTTTTTCTTATGAGGACTGCGCTAAAATTTTTGGAACGATCATCCGCCCTGGAGAATGGGATGGTGACTGGCTGCTTCGAGGGGAGGAGTGATATGGAGACCCTAAGGGTGCACGGATATCTGTTGCCTGTGGATCTCCTAACGTTGAAGGGCGAGGGGCTGCTCTATGGCGACGAAGGCCTACTATTTCATCACAGGAGGATTAATACGCTGGATTTGGACAGCCTGGTGTATAACACTGCACAGTGAGGTGGATGTCTGTGCCCTGTTGTTGTTAATTAGTCGTAAGTAGTGTTTTAATGTAGTTTTAAGTATATGAGTGTTTCCGTTTTTCCATTTTTTGCGGAATATAGTATAAGAGTTGATTTGTTTAGTGATGGATTGCGGCTATTCTGCATTATTTTAAGTTTTAGTTGATAAGTCTATGATAAGTATCATTTACGCATAGAATAAGTATATACATGATTAATTAGTTTAAGATAAACTATGTAAGAACAGAATATTTGGATGAATAAAGTAAAGTAAAGTTAACAAACATTAGCAGAGATAAAGTAAATAGAAATAACATAGCAACAACAAAAACTAACAGCAAAGAAAACAAGTAACAGACAATAAACAGGCAACAACAAATACTAAGAGCTGAAAGAAGTAGATGTTTACATACACATAACTACAAAAGAACTAAAAAGAAATTAAAAGAATGAAATGGAAACTACGTAAAATATCGAGAGGTTCGAGGGCTTTCGATGTATTGTTTACTCAGCCATATAAAAAGCACATCGATGCAAACAACAATCAGTTCAAGTAAAGTAAACACACCGAGTACAGTTTGTGTGAAGAGAGCTTATAAGGAGTAAACTTGTGAAGTGAATCCTGAAGTAAAAAACCAGTTTAGTTGGAGCTAACTCAGTAAAGAGAGTTAAGTGTGGATAACCTCTTGTTGAAAACGTTGTGATCGAACCTATGTTATAACTACGATCGGGTTGGAAGATCTTTAAGTAGAAAGATCTATCGAGAAGTTGTTGTTTTGTACAAGATCGTAAACAGACGGAGTAATTAAGAATAGAAAATTATTATTGCCTGTAAAAGGGTTACAAGCAGTGGTGCACAAAATTGTGTTGAATAAATGATTTTAATTAAAAACTAAACACAAGATTTAGTTTATTTTAACTACAATCTACGAACTCATAAATACACGTTTTTAAAAAGATAAAAAAAAATTGTTGATATTTATTGTAAAACATTTTTAATTGAAAAAATTGGAAATTGAGAACAGTCGAAACGCCTGGTCTTCGCGAGAGGGGGTAGTTAACACCATGAATCATAGAAAAACAGATTACGACATGCGCATGATTTCGCGTTAGATGACGTATATTCCCCTATGATAGGGTTGTCAATCCATACGCTCCACAATCATTTTTAGGGCTGTGTTTTTATCTTCAACTTTTACTTGTATGATTAATATTAAACGTCTAAAATAAGAATATTTGATTTATGGAAAATGAATATACTTGTCATAATATGTAATGTGTTAATTTTAAATCAACTAGACCCACAAAAAAAAACTTCATCGTTCCTTAAAAAACATTCGTGCAACCAACTCACTTTTCAAACACTTTCAAACTAATTGAACACTTATAAGTTAAAAGCTTGAAACATTTAGGCTGATGAGTTGAAATGTTTTTAAAGGGTTTTCTTATCTTTGTATTTAAAATATATTAAGGAGAACTTTCTAATAATTTTTTATTATTTTAATTAATATGTGAATTTCTATTATGAATTATTACAGAATGACTTAATTAACTTTATTTGGTTTTTACACCTATTATCTTTCACAAGTCGATTTGTGTGACCTCATAAAGTGTGACACAAGAAAATAATATAACGTTCCAATATTTTTTTCTATTTTTTGAATAAAATGCAATGTAGGACGCTTTCGTCATTAGTAAACTAATTATGGAAATTACAAACAACAAAAAATATTACATTTTCTTATTTTAGAGTTTGACGTTTGAAAAACTATTTTTGAATACACCCTACATAAAAAGATTTTGCATTTTCTTAATGAATTCCTGAAAAAAAAATAAAAAAAGCTGCAGCTTTTGAATACACCCTCAATAAAACGTTTTTGGATTTTCCCAATTATTTCTTAGAAAAAAATTTAAGCAACTTCAAAAATTTTTTAAGAAATTGTAAAAGGTTGCGTTCTTTTTTTTAAGGTAAATAATCAGTTTTCATGGCTTATTATGAAAATAATTTTTTTTGTAAGATCAGTCGTATTGTGTCTTTTAAAGTGCATTGATGAATTTGAGTTGAAAAATCTATATCTTTGTATACAACACAAGTAAATATTTTGCCCGAAACTTTGTAAGCCTTATTTGAGACTTGGCAGCCCCGGAATTAAAATTTACTGTGATTGGTCGAAAAAAAATATATTATATTTCGATCAAAATCGAGTTTTTTAATTAAATTTAAAGACAATTAATAAAAAAATAATCTTTATTACAAAAACCTTATATAAAGTGTTTTAATAAGAAAAAGTTCAAAAAATCTTTACCAAAAAAATCGAAGCAAAAGATAAACATGAAGTGTGCAGTGGGCAAATGCAAGGAAAATGATAGTCAAAAATCATGTAAGCAATTGTGTGAAATTAATTTTAACGTGTGTTTAATTAGTTTGGATTTAGCCGTGTCTTTTTATAGCTTTCCAAAAAACAATAAAGGGCTAAAAAGGCTTTGGATAAAGTTTTGCAATCGGCGGAATACAATAAAAACAGACAGGGAGAGAATTTGTTACATGTTATTTTGGTTTGTGCAGATCGTTAGTTAATAATTACGCATAGGATTCAGCAATCGAGCAACTCTAAAGTTGAAAGAGGAAGCGGTCCCGACTATAGAGGCGATTGAAACGGAAGAGGAGACAACAACATTCGTAGAGGAAACAACAGCATCTATAGAGGAAACAGCAGCATCTATAGAGAAACAAAATCATTCGTGGAGGAAACAACAATATACCCAGAGGAAACAACATCAGTCAAGACTAACACTGACCAAGACAATTTCAGATCTACATAAAATATTTGGAAATCAAAGTGTATGTATCTACACACTTACACACATTTGTAAATAGTTCATAAAAACTTATACATGTATAATCGTTTCTAGGGATGCATTACGTCAGGAAATAATATTCTGAAAGTGCAGAAAAACAAAGCTGAGATCACTATTCAAAATTTGTCGCAAGAAGTTCAGAAGTTGAACTTTACAAACGCAAATCTGCAGAAGGCACTGGGACATCTTTTCACTGAAGGCCAAATAAAGAAGCTTAAAAACGGTGACAAAAGACAAAACTTTACTGAAGCAGATATTGCCCAGTCAATTCCACAAGTGCCAAGGCTTACAAGTTGCTGAAGAGAAAAAATTTTCCACTTCCCTCGGTTAGAATATTACAGAGGTGGTCACAAAAATTAGATGTGTCGACAGGTTTTTTGGAGCCTCTTGTAAAATTATTGTCTGCGGCTAATCAAATGTCCGAAACACAAAAGCTGTGTGTATTAACCTTTGATGAAATGAAAGCAAAAAAAAAAGTATTGCTATAACAAGCCAACAGATTCTTTGTTAGAACCAGCTATATATATTCAGGTGGCTATGTTGAGAGGTGATTTATCTACATCAATTTCAAGTGCTCTTTTTAACGTTTTTCTATTTTATTATCACGTTTGACGGCAAAATGGAAACGACCAATATTCTATAGCTATGATTGCCAAATGACAAAAATAATATTATTTGATATAGTAAAGACAATGCGGCAGTAAGGCTTCATAATTGTTGCAATTGTTTGTGATTTAGGCGGTGGGAACCGAAAACTATTCAATGAACTTGAAGTTGATTTTAATAAGCCCTGGTGAGTGTTATATACAAAATAAGCCTGTTTTAAGTAGTAATTAAAGTAATTTAAAATTTACAGGTTTTTGTACGACGACACAAAAATATTCGTGTTTAGTGATGTTCCACATATGATCAAACTGTTAAGAAACCATTTTATTGACGACGGGTTCATCGTTAACGTCAAAGAAGTTAAAAGGATATTATTTTAAATCTTTTGACTTAAAAATCACACACAAAATATCAGCACATAATTTAAGCGTTTCTGAAGCCGAAAGACAGAAGGTTAAACTGGCTACAAAGCTTTTTTCATACACAGTTGCTCAATCAATTAATCGAGCAGCCAGTATATGATTTTTGAGTGATAAAAATTGGAGTGAATGTAGTCACTTATTAAAATTGGTAATGAGATCTTTTATTTTATATAATAATGTTACGTTTTTTCCTTTTTAAAAACGTGTTGTTATGAGTTCGTAGATTATAGTTAAAATAAAATAAATGTTGTATTTGGTTTTAGTTAAAATCCTTTATTCAACACAGTTATGTGCATGACTGCTTGTAATCTTTTTACAGGCAATAACAATTTTTATTCTTAATTACTCTGTCTGTTTACAATCTTGTAAACAACAACAATTACTCGACAGATTTTCTACTTAAAGATCTTCCAACCCGATCGTAGTTATAACTTAGGTTCGATCACAACCTTTTCAACCAGAGCTTATCCATACTTAACTCTCTTTACTGAGTTAGCTCCAACTAAACTGGTTTTTTTACTTCACGATTCACTTCACGAGTTTACTCTTTATAAACTCCCTTCACACAAACTGGGCTCGCTGGGCTTACGACACATAAACTGATTGCTGTTTGCGTCGATGTGCTTTTTATATGGCTGAGTCAACAACACATCGAAAGCTCTCGAACCTTTCGATATTTCAGGTAGATTCCATTTCTTTCTTTTAATTTGTTTTGTAGCCATGCGTATGTAAACATCTACCTCTTTCAACTCTTAGCGTTTGTTGTTGCTTGTTGATTGTCTGTTACTTGTTTTCTCTGCTGCTTAATTATTGTTGTTGCCATGTTACTTTTATTTACTTTGTCTCTTCTAATGGTTGTTGTTGTAGATTTGGTTATTTGTAAACAGCACGTATAGTTGTTCTTACAGCTTTTGTTTATTTATTTTAGCGATGTAATAAACGCAGAGTCTCCCAATCTCGTAACACTGCGCGCACTTAAGCCTGTTCGTCCCGAATAGGCTCGTTACTTCCTCTCCCGTAACTTGCTAATCGTTCTATGTGCACTACTTTCATCTTAGTTCTTGAGCTGTTGTGTTTCTGTATTCGGTAAACTACATCGTTTAGTCTCTTGATTACCTTGTAGGGTCCATCCCAGTTAGACTGTAATTTGGGAGATAGTCCTTTATTCCGCTGTGGATTATAAAGCAGTACTAATTGTCCCTCTTGGAAGCCCTCAGTATTTGCCGCTCGATCGTATCTGGCTTTCATTCTATCACTGGTTAGTTTTTTTCGCGAGCGCACGAACTCATGAAGCTCGTTGAAATCTTGTTGCTTCTCGAGGTAAGTGGCTTCTTTTCTGCGGTAGGGTTGACTCCATACTCTAAGTCACTGGGTAATTGGAACTCAGTTCAAAAAAGAATTTTGGCGGGTGATCTAGACGTTGAATCGTGGACAGCCGATCGGTAGGCTTATAGAAATTTCTGAATGTGTTCGTCCCAATCCTTTTGCTGCTCGCTAAAGACTTTTCGCAAATATTCCTCTAGAGTTCGGTTGAATCGTTCTACCATTCCGTCCGATTGCGGGTGTAGCGGCGTCATTCTCGTCTTTTATTTGCCATATATTTTACACATTTCTTTGAAAATGCCAGACTAGAAATTTCTTCCCTGGTCGGAAGGCAACTCTATCGGAACACCATAGCGACATACCCAGTTATTCACGAAAACATTTACAATCGTAGTTGCCTCCTGGTTGGGTATAGCATACACTTTCGGCCACTGAAATATTCAATTATAACGAGAACATAACGATTTCCGGCATTGCTGACTGGAAAAGGGCCTGCTACGTCCATCGCTATCCGCTCAAATGGGGCTCCCGAGCTGTATTGTTGTAGGTGACCTCGACTTCTTCTTACTGGGCCTTTAGCTGCCAGACACTGTGTGCAGTTTGCAATCCAGTCGGCCACTGCTTGTTGACACCCAACCAATAAAAACGTTGTTTTAGCTTTTCCAGAGTCTTCGTTATTCCAAGATGTTTTCCACTAAGTCCATTATGGAACTCATTAAAAACTTCATTCATATTGGAGGAAGGCACTACTATTAAGTTGGATGAAGCTTTACTATCAGCACTCTCCCAATGACGATATAAGCATCCGTTAATCAATTTCAAACTGTCCCATAGTGCCCAATACGCTTTTGTAAGGTGACCTTCTGCTGATATTTCATTGCGAGTGGGCCGTCTGTTCTCTTCTCTTGCGGCTATAATCTTTGCCAATATTGCGTCACTCCTTTGCACTCCTGACCAGTCTTCGTTTGCGTCTATTTGCATTAGCCGGATATCAAGCAGGGATTCCTTCTGCTCAGCTTTCACACAATGTTTACATTCCAAATTACACGACCGACGTGAGAGCGTATCAGCATTTCCATGTTTTATGCCGCTTCGGTGTTCAATGTTAAAGTCATAAGCCTGGAGGCGCTCAATCCAACGTGCCAACTGTCCTTCAGGGTTTTTAAATTGCAGCAGCCATCTCAGTGCGGAATGATCAGTCCTTAGCAGAAAATGTTGACCATATAAGTAGCTCACGTCGAGTCACACAATAATTCCGTTCAGGCTTTGACAGCGTGCGGCTATAGTAGCCTACGACTTTTTCTGTCCCATCGACCACCTGTGAAAGTACACCACCAATACCATATCCACTGGCATCACTGTCAAGGATGAATTTTACACCAGGGACGGGAAACGCCAAGACTGGTGCAGCACACAATAGGTCTTTTAGTTTCTGGAATGCCTTTTCTTGTGACTCACCCCAATGATACGCCTTAGATTTTTTGGTGAGCTCATGTAAGCTTGCTTCCACGGTCGCAAAATTAGGCACGAAGCGTCTGTAGTATGTGCAGAATTCCAAAAAGCTGCGTAATTCATGAAGATTTTGGGGGCGAGGCCAGTCCTTTACTGCTCGTATTTTATCTTCATCCGTTGAAATGCCACCTGCTGTAACTAGATGCCACAAATATTTTACTTGTTTTTGGAACAGTGCACATTTCTTCACGCTTAATTTTAGTCCAGCCGTTGATATTCTTTGTAGAACTTCTGCCAGGTTTTTGAGGTGTTCGTCAAAAGTTCTACCCATCACTATTATGTCGTCGAGGTAAACCAGACAAGTCTTCCAATGTAGTCCTTTTAGTACGCGTTTCATACGCCTATCGAATGTGGCCGGCGCATTCCAGAGCGCAAATGGCATAACTTTAAACTGCCACAAGCCACCGTTCGTACTGAAAGCAGGTTTTCCTTATCCTTGTCTGCGATCTCTACATGCCAATAGCTGCTTTGTAGATCCAGTCTAGAGAACCACTTTGTTCCAGCTAGCTTGTCGAGCGTATCGTCAATTTTTGGTAGCGGATAGCTGTGTTTTTTAGTGACATCATACAGCTTCCTGTTTTCTACACAGAGTCTTGTACTACCATCTTTCTTTTTAACTAAAACTGCAGGTGAGCTCCAAGGACTTGATAATGGTTCAATTACACCACTCTTCACCATTTCATTGACCAGCTCCTTAACCTCATTACGTTTTGCCAGAGGTATACTTCTAGGTGACTGTTTTATCGGTCTCTCTTCGCCAGTATTAATTTCATGTTTGACTATAGTTGTTTTACCTTGACTTTAATTTTTTGTGGCGAATACACAGGCGTACCTCTTTAGCAGCATTTTGGCTTTATTTCTCTCTGAGGTTAAATACCTGTTGATCGTTGGCTGACATATTGGCAGGTTCCGGCAATTGGTCGCTGTTTATTACCGCCTCTACTTGAGGACATTGGCCCTCCCGGAGTTTTCACAAATTAATTTTTAGTGGCCTAATAGAGTGAGCGCTCTCACCGAGACTATTCCTTCTTTGTTGGATTTAACAAAGGCCTTTGCTGATAATAAGCCCGTCTTAATTTCTGTTGAGTCTACTACCCACAAACGGTTGTCCTCACAATCTCCTTCCATACGCGCCCATATCAATGACTCAGTCTGAGGTGGTAATTTTTGTTGTTTTACAGCAACTAATCCTCTGGTGTGCACTTGATGCTGGTATCCCACGTCAAGAGGTATATCTACATTACGCCAACTCGTTATCTGTTGCCCCATATTCAAGTTGATGCCATGGACTATCATAAAGTCAGCACCAATGGTAACCTCGTCTACAATATAGGCGACAATAAAAATATGGCTTACGGTAATGTTCGCTATAGTCACCTTGACCTCAATTTTTCCGTAGACGGTAGCAGATTCTCCAGTAGCTGTTCTTAGTCTGATATTGTTGAGTACCTCACAATTTCCCTTCACTATATCGGGTGTCACACCAGTGTCTATAGCGAAGGTGTATTGTCTGCCATTAATGTACCCGCACGCTGTAAGGTTGCTGTTATTTTTCTGCATCACTGATATGGAGATTGTGGGGCCATCGCTTGTGGGAGCTAGCTCTTGCCCCTCAGTGCTAGCTCGTTTTAGTTAAACGGAGATTCTTTTGTTGTTTGATGGTATTTTGCCTGTTTATTATATCCCGGTGGCGAAACGGATCTGGACCTTTTGCGCGGCGCTTTACAGTTTCTCTGGAAGCGGCCGCTCTTTCCACAGATAAAACATTTCAATTTTGATTTCTGCTCAGCTAGGAGCCGTATTACCACCTCCTCTATTTTGTTGATCTCAACATCCTTCTCTGTTTCAACTTCTAGATTACGTATCCTGTGTATTTGTGGCTTTGATATCGTGCGAGCTGTCTCCTGAGCCAATGCGAACGCCACTGTATCTGCAAAGGTCGCCTTTTGTGCTGCGCATACAACTAGTTTAACATCAGAGTCTCGTAAGCCATTGACGAAAGCTTCGGTCTTAATTTGCTCTACTAGTGGTGGATTTTCCCCTGGATAGGTTAACTGCACCAACTCTCGACTTACATTGCAAAGACTTGTAGCGGCTCATTAGACCTCTGTGTTCGGCACCTTAACTCCATGCGGTATAAATCGCGTTTGTGTTCGTCGGCAAATTTACGCTGTAGCGCCACCATTACGTCATTGTAGTTGTTTCTGCAGCTGGCTGGAATGGTTTCTAAAATTTCTGCTGCAGCACCTTTTAACGCCAAAATTAGTTCTAGAGCCTTCTCTTGATCGCCCCATCTATTTCTGTTGGCAACTGTCTCGAATTGGAATTTAAATACGGATAGGGGTGAGCTACCATCAAAGCAAGGTGTTTTTACTCTGCTAGAAACTTCTGGTATAATACGCATTGGTTCTGTTTGTTGGCACTGTAGACCGTTGATTTTCTCTTCCATTACATTCAATTTTTCGTCAACAGTTTTCTCAAAATTTTACATTCTTGTCTCCACACTATCTAGTCTTTTGCTTACCGTTGCATATATTTCACGCAATTGCTCATTTGTTTCTCCAAATTTGAGTTCAAGTTGTTTAGTAATTTCTCGTACCTCAGTAGAAGTTTCCTCAAGTTTTGTTTCAATTTTTGCCAGAAAATTCTGGTTTTCGGCTCTAGAAGTTTCGCGTACCTCAGCCAACAGCTTTTCGTTATCAGCTTTAGAAGATTCTTTTACCTGCGCCAACAGCTTTTCATTATCAGCTTTAGAAATTTCTTGTGCACTCGCTAGAGCATTAATTTTTTCCATAAGCTTTTCATTATCAGCTTTAGAAGATTCTCGTACCTCAGCCAAAAGCATTTTGGTTTGTAGTTGCATTTTTTCCATCAAAGCGGTAAGCAGTGCATTTGTATCCGTATTACTTTTAGCTGAAAGGGCACTCACCTCCGGCTCTTCCTCATCATCAAATACGTGAGTATCAACGTTAATGCCCAGGCGTTGAAAATCCTAGTACAACCGCTTTTGCAATTCGGTCTTGGTCCCAGTTGACGGCAAGTCCAATTTTGCCAACTCACGCCTAAGACGATCCACATTAAGTTCTCTGAACTTTTTTTATTTTATTTTAAAAGACTACAATCCCACTTCTGATACCTATTGTTACGTTTTTACCTTTTTAAAAACGTTGTGTTTGGTTTTAGTTAAAATCCTTTATTCAACACAGTTATCTGCAACACTGCTTGTAATCTTTTTACAGGAAATAACAATTTTTATTCTTAATTACTCTGTCTGTTGGCAATCTTGTAAACAACAACAATTACACGACAGATCTTTCTACTTAAAGATCTTCCAACCCGATCGTAGTTATAACTCAGGTTCGATCAACCAGAGCTTATCCACACTTAACTCTCTTTACTGAGTTAGCTCCAACTAAACTGTTTTTTTTTTTTACTTCACGATTCACTTCACGAGTTTACTCTTTATAAACTCCCTTCACACAAACTGGGCTCGCTGGGTTTACGACACATAAACTGATTGCTGTTCGCGTCGATGTGCTTTTTATATGGCTGAGTAAACAACACATCGAAAGCTCTCGAACCTCTCGATATTTCAGGTAGATTCCATCTTATTATTTTAATTTCTTTTTAGTTCTTTTGTAGCCATGCGTATGTAAACATCTACCTATATCAGCTTTTAGTATTTGTTGTTGCTTGTTTATTGTTTGTTACTTGTTTTCTTGATGTTAGTTTGTTGTTGCTGTTGCTGTGTTATTATTATTTACTTTGTCTCTGCTAATGGTTGTTGTTGTAGATTTGGTTATTTGTAAACAGCAGCTTTTCTTGCAGCTTTTGTTTATTTATTTTAGCGATGTAATATACGCAGAGTCTTCCAATCTTATTTTCGTAACAATAATAAAAAAAATTATTATACATTTTTTCACTAGACAAATGACTGGTTTGATATAATGAATTCAAGGGTGCCAAGATAGGATACAAGAGAGCGATTACACGCATACGGTTTGTCATTTGAAATACAAAATGAAACGCTAAATAATATGCCGCAAATGATGTTATAATATTCGTGCGATTGGCAAAAAAACACTCTTACCGTTTCAAAAAGGTATAAATTTAATTTAAACTTAGAAATATGTATTTCTACAATGTAAAACATTTACTTCTTGATAATTTGTTTGGAATAATAATATCTAAGGGAGGACTTCATGACCATCCCGATCGTCAAGAATTTAAATATAGACTTCGGCCATATATAGAGGTAGACAATACTCCCGATTTGGAGGACGTACATTATTCTTTAACAAGTATATTTAAACCATCAATTTGAAATTATACAGTTTTAAAAGTTTCCTTCGCTTTCTTAAGGTAAAATACTTAGGGGTATTAATCCCAGCATTAAGCAAGACAATTTGATTAAAGAAAATTATGAGGAAGAGCTGGAAAACCTAAATTCTGATGGTTTGGAGAATTTGGTTGGCTACATTTGCCACAAATTCAAAAACGAAGACCCTAGTCTTGCCGCTAAACCTCTAGAGGACTCGACATACTCATAGTTTAGACACCTGAATGAGGGTGGGTTAAGTATTCCATCAAACTCTTTAATGGACACGTTAGAATCTTGTGATAAAGTTTTCGTAAAGCTAAATGGGGATAAATTACTTTCTACAAAGAGATATCTAGAAAAGCACTTGGTTGAAGTAAAAAATATAAAAGCAATTGAAGAACTAAAAAGACTTTTCTTTAGATGCAGGATGTATTTTAGAATAAGGTCTCTTAATGCAGAAATGTCCCAAAATGTAAATAAGTCTCAAAATAATAATAAGCGCAAAAGAAAATTAAATAAAACAACAACATAATATAAATAAAAAATGTTTTTTTTTTTCTTAATTTTTTTTTAACATAAACAATAAAATGCCCCTCTGTTATGTTTACATATTTTTGAGAGTCGTGGCGTCACTTCACCTAGCTGCGCAGAAGAATCAAATTTTGTGTGCGTGATGGCGTAATTTGTTTTTCTATCATTCTTGGTTAATACATAGTTTTATTATTGTTATAATTAATTCTTAATTAAACCATTCTTTCATGATTATTAATATTAGTTGTTAGTGTTATTATTAATATTTCTCTATTTATTAATTGTTTCTATTAGAGTTATTATTGTAACATAAATTTATATTTGCAAGGAGTTGCACTTTATTTATTTTTTGTTCGAGTTTTAAGTTCTTAATTAGACTCTAGCCAGAACAATTGGTTTAAGCGATCCTCACAGTAGGAAAGCAACTTAAAAATATAAAATAAATTCTAAATTAAATAAAACAAACATATAATAAAATAAAATAAATTAAAACCAAGTGTTGTTTAAATTATTCTGCACGGATCCCTTTTAAATAAAAAAATAATAGTAAAAACTTCCTAGAGTGTTTTTTACTTACATATATTGTTCTGGTTTTAAACCAACACTTTGAAATTATGACATAATTTATAAAAAATTCAAAATTCTATCTATTGTAATACTATGATGGTTTTAGATTTTTTTAAATATTGGAGTCTTTTTTTAAACTACAGCATGAACATTTGTTTACTAATAAATAATCTTAAGTATATAAAATATCCTACAATGTCGAATTTGTTCCTGTATTTTGTTTTGTTAAGATTAAGTTTGGAAAATATCATTTCGACATTAGCGGATGAACTAGGTAGACAAAAAGCGCGAATCTAAGGTTGTTTTCTAAGGGATTTTAATTGCAGTAAAAAAGCACTTCCGCATTCTTAAGTATGTATGCTTTTTAAATTTATAAATAGCAATTCTCTGAAATACGTTATTATTTTATAAAGCTGGCAAGAATAAAAGACATATGCATGTGAGTTAATAAGTACATTTAATAAATTTCAACAAGTAGTGTGTCGAAAATAATTCCTAAAAAATTCTTATATTGTGGAAAAAGATCTTTACGTCTTATCTTGGTTAAAAAATCTTAAAAAATAAGATTAAATCTTCATTCTGGTAAAACTGCCTCACGCATTGTACAAAAATAACAACAAACTATCAGTCTCTAAAAAAATACTATTTAATTAAAAAAAAAATAAAAATAATATTTAATTCAATGTTTTTTTTTTTTTTTTTTTTAAACCCAAATGTTCAGTTTGCCAACGCACGTTGCCATGCTGCTCTACATATGGCGTAGCAAGACATTTTAATTCATTTATAATGAATATACAAATTTATCTAATTTTTGTTGGTTAAAAATTCTTAAATTTATATCAAATATATGCATTTTAATTTTGTAATAATATATTTCTGTTTATACTTCTTTATTACTGTAATTTCCTCTAAGTGCATTGAGTAAGGGAGAACTCACACACAAACAAAAAATCAGTGTATATGTTTGACAAGCCATGATATCGAGCAAAGCTGTTGCTGTGCAGACGAAAATATGTTAATCTACGATGTAGATATGCACATTTCATACAACCAGTGCTGCCAGATAAATAAAGCATAAAATCGTCAAAAATTAGGGTAAAATCGTCAAAAATTAGTGAAAAATTCGTCAAAAACGTCAAAGTAGGTTATTAAAATCATCAGAAAAAAAATTAATAAAATATACCACATTTTTCAAGAACAAATTGCATTAAATCGTTAAAATCATATAATACACAGTACATATGTATCTTATTTGCAATTTAATAATAACAGAAATTGCTAACAAATAGCAGCATATAGACATCTAGGCATCAATTCTAATAAATTTTAGGCATACGAAGAAGTATCTGCGCATCACTTTGACTATAAAACATTAAGAAGGTGTTTTTGTGACTTAATGACATGTTTTCTAATATTTTTGTCAACATAGGTCCATTAATTTTCAATAACATATAGGCCCAGATATTGTACTAGAATTGAAAAAGGGAATGAAGTTGTTTGGGAACGTTGTATGATAATCTCTCTTTTAATATGTTTGGGTTGTTGCCTTGTTGAAAGCGCCAGCTTCCAAAAGGCCTATTTTGTTCACTGATTGAATCGAATTATCTTTGAGTTGGTTCAAATTTGTTTCAATAAAAACTTAAATACCAACCCTAAAATATAAAATATACATATATACATACTGTTAATATCTCACTTTCGCTGTAAAGTGCATGCTTTTTTGAGGTTTTATATATTAA
>JAKWBJ010000129.1:0-155000 GCA_023159175.1 Wohlfahrtia magnifica
GATAACATTTTCACATACTTAGCCAAAATCTATTCTATGTGAAAATTTTCACATACTTAGCCAAAATCTATTCTATGTGAAAATGTTATCAAATTAGCAATTTTACCAGGTTTTTGTGCAGAATTTGCTAACGTCAAATGTAACAAAAATGTTTTGTGGAGCTAAAAAAGTTAATAAACAAGCGCGCTGACTTTGCTTAACTCCAGCAATTTCAAGGCTTTCCGAAAATTGTGCAGCAAGAAACATGGGTAGCCTACATAGTTCGTGTGCATAATTTAGGTGTTGTTAATTATGCAGCATAAAGAGTTAGAAGCGAATGTAGCACATCTTTAGCAACTGTTGTAACTTGGAGGACGAGTGGAGATGGAGAATAATATATATGAGAACCTGAGTGTTTTCAGTTTAGATTCTTTTATTTACTTTAATGTCTTGAAATAAATTATAGAGATACATTAACTGTTGATATACAATTTTGCAAACTAATCGATAGTGAAGCTAAATTTTGGTTATAGAGGGTGTTATTTTCAATGCCGATGGAAAATGGGTTCACTTTTTGACATTTATGATCGATATACTCTAGCAAATCAGCATGAATATATTGACTCTTGTATAATACTACCACATTATCTATATTTACTTTAAAAATCAGTCATCAATTCAAGCAACTTATAGAGGACAAAATTATGTTCAGCTTTGAGCACATTTTTAGCTTAACGGGTTTGTTAATAAACAAAAATATAGAGTATATAGAGTGAAACCAGACTTTAGATTTTTCCTGTGGTGTGCTCTATAAACTGGCGATTGAAATAACACGCGCACCTATTTGGATGCGTCACAACAACATCATCAGTGCCTATCTTGCATTGCCTTAGATGTTCTACCCATTTTCTCCGCTTATGCTTGCTAACTAGGAGCACAACTGTCAACAAGAGAGATGTATACTTTTGCGTTTTAACATTCTTAAAACCTTTGAATTCTTTGAGATGCGTAAAATAAAATAAATTCAGCGAATTTATGTTTTACTTAATAGTCTTTTATTTTATTTTCATACTTTATCTTAAAGCAGAAACTCCTTTAAATTCCACTTAACACACAGTTACTCAACACTTTTACGAACGCCTTAACACGGCTTTACTCTATAACTTAACACAATGACTGCCAAAATATAATTAACTGACGTGGGCAAAGCAGCGTCCCTTATATATTTATATGCCTACAGCTTAGAAAGTTCTGGAAGAGTCCTAAACCCTCTCAAATTTTCTATTTGTCCGTTAATTTTAAAAATGTGAATCGTTTTACTCAAAGGTGGTCGAATTGGCAATGCTGCCAGATACGCAAATAAGTACGGCAGGGAGACACATTAACAGGTTTGACACAAATAAAATTGTCTAAAAACCACCACATCTGTGCCTTTAAAACTGTATTGTAGGATTTTAGTCTATTGTCCTACAATACAGTTTTAGGGGCACAGATGTGGTGGTATTTAGACACTTTTATTTTCATAACAATACGTTGAGCAGTTCCACATTTGACTGCTACCCCCATATGTATGGGTCATTAGAATCAAGCCCAAGCGAGATAGGTCTGTACTGGACAGAGTTGTTGTGTTAATGTGAAGGGTTATTCCCCATCTCCACCTCTAATATGATATATTCTAAAAACATTTTAGCCATCATAATGTTGTGAACCGCACGTGCCTTTGAGCATAGTTTCGTTGAGCTTAATTGTCCGGAGATGTTCCGGTGATGTATGGTGTCAAGAATTGCGTCGCTGACAATTGTTGAGGAACACCCATTCCAGACATTCGTTGCGCCACATCGATGTTGATCTGTGGATTATATTGAGGCAGACAGAACAAAACCATGCTCCGGGGTTTGCCTCAATTTCAGGGGACCAAACGAATACGGAGCAGACATTCCTGGATATGTTGCTCCCAAAACAGAAAGGGATATAACAGTGACGTGATCATATACAAATACATGGTGTATTGCCAGCCATTGGCCGGGGATATAGCCTCGGGTCAATCCAGTGCGAAGAATAGGCTGCCGCATGATTGAATCCAATGTTTGCCGTTTTTGCTGCTGCTGCCTTCAAAATACTTATTAAACAAATTCTGCTGGGGAAGATTTTCGTTTTGCTGTCTTGATGCTCGCTATCGTCTATTTTTTTAATGTTTTTTCAAAGAAATTTATAATATTATAAATTTATAATATAATAATAATATAATAGAAAAACACATGCTCGACTATGCGTTGGAGTCACAGTATGTAAGAAAGTTGAACAGATGACTTGTATGTTTTGTGATGTGTGTAGTATAGACTTGCCTGACGTCTATACTACATACTCTTTGGTGTAGTTATATGGCAAAACTAAGAGCTGGAAAACATGTTAACTGGAGATATATTTTTAAGATTAATTTTATTCGCTGAACTGAAGTGAATAAACGATAAAAATACAATTACTTAAGACCTGTGTTTTACTAATTCGATGATACTACATGGTGGCAGCGGTAAACTATTGGGAAGGATAAGTTAAACATGGCAACTGAGGAGGCTGCAAACGAATTGCAATTAGTTATGATACCATCAAATATGAATTCTCCGGTGAGGGTAGACATATACATATTTAATAGTCAGAAAAAGTACATTGAAGAATAAGCTGCATATGCTTCCTCAGAAGCCTCACACAATGCATATTGAGGGTTAAAATTAACCCAACGGGGTATGTTAATCCACTCGATGAAAGAGTAATCATCGGCAAAATCACGCTATCTGCTTTACACCATTGGTTTCAAACATTCGTCCCAATCGGTTCTTTCTTTCGAAATTTGTTGCATAAGACTTTTTAGTAACTATTAATCTAGGTACCAATCACCACACGTGGTCAAATAGCGTTGTCAGTATGCAAAATATCTAAAGAGTGGCATGAAGCAAAATCGATTAATCTTGTAATCCAGATTTGGTTTTCCGAAAAATGAAACTATAGGGTTCAACGGAGTTGACTGAGGGATATTGCCAGTCACAATCTAACCAAAAACTGTTTGCTGAGCGATCACAAGATTGGGATCCTTTCTAATTTCGAATAGCATAATCTGAGGGTACATGTCTGCCAATAGCAAATCCATAGGGGCCCATTTCATATCAGTAAATTGGAGATCGGGTATATTGAAATCAACAAAACTTGCTAACAAACAAGTGGGTAATCGACCAGTGAGTCTACCAACGACAAAAGCCACCGTGGACAATTTAAATTTAGGATTAAGGAGATCTGAAAGATACAACACAAATTTAGAGCGAATACGAAATTTAGCTAGATAAGTTCAGGTTCAGTCACAAAATTATAAAAAGTCATATGTGGACTCAGAGCGTATGAAACCTAATGTGTTCAAAGTAGGAGGCAATGTTGTGGTAAGAAATTTTGATTCAACGGTGGGAGTGTCAAGTAAGTTAGCACCAAGATTTAAAGAACATTATAGAATATATTATAGCCGTTGTGGATAATGACAGATATTGTGCAGGTAAAGGGGTATATAGGCTATTCACAATATGAAACCGTGGATTGGGCCTGGGGCATTGGACAATACTCTTGATAGGGTTTCTGCAGACCACACTTTTAGTAGGACCCGTAACGACGACGCTAGTATATTGGAAGTTTAGAAAATGAGAATAGGGAACACATTACAGACGGGGATAGGGTAGTCACGAGGAGTACGTCAGCTAGCATCAGGGGATCCTAGTTGTCAGGACGGCCGAATTGTAGTAATAAGTAAATGTTAGTCTTAGTAGTTTTAAGTTTTAGTTATAAGTCTAGCTGTTATATACACATATGTAATATTATTTATTTAAATATTTGATAAATTTTTCACATAGAATAGATTTTGGCTAAGTATGTGAAAATGTTATCAAATTAGCAATTTTACCAGGTTTTTGTGCAGAATTTGCTAACGTCAAATGTAACAAAAATGTTTTGTGGAGCTAAAAAAGTTAATAAACAAACGCGCTGACTTTGCTTAACTCCAGCAATTTCAAGGCTTTCCGAAAATTGTGCAGCAAGAAACATGGGTAGCCTACATAGTTCGTGTGCATAATTTAGGTGTTGTTAATTATGCAGCATAAAGAGTTAGAAGCGAATGTAGCACATCTTTAGCAACTGTTGTAACTTGGAGGACGAGTGGAGATGGAGAATAATATATATGAGAACCTGAGTGTTTTCAGTTTAGATTCTTTTATTTACTTTAATGTCTTGAAATAAATTATAGAGATACATTAACTGTTGATATACAATTTTGCAAACTAATCGATAGTGAAGCTAAATTTTGGTTATAGAGGGTATTATTTTCAATGCCGATGGAAAATGGGTTCACTTTTTGACATTTATGATCGATATACTCTAGAAAATCAGCATGAATATATTGACTCTTGTATAATACTACCACATTATCTATATTTACTTTAAAAATCAGTCATCAATTCAAGCAACTTATAGAGGACAAAATTATGTTCAGCTTTGAGCACATTTTTAGCTTAACGGGTTTGTTAATAAACAAAAATATAGAGTATATAGAGTGAAACCAGACTTTAGATTTTTCCTGTGGTGTGCTCTATAAACTGGCGATTGAAATAACACGCGCACCTATTTGGATGCGTCACAACAACATCATCAGTGCCTATCTTGCATTGCCTTAGATGTTCTACCCATTTTCTCCGCTTATGCTTGCTAACTAGGAGCACAACTGTCAACAAGAGAGATGTATACTTTTGCGTTTTAACATTCTTAAAACCTTTGAATTCTTTGAGATGCGTAAAATAAAATAAATTCAGCGAATTTATGTTTTACTTAATAGTCTTTTATTTTATTTTCATACTTTATCTTAAAGCAGAAACTCCTTTAAATTCCACTTAACACACAGTTACTCAACACTTTTACGAACGCCTTAACACGGCTTTACTCTATAACTTAACACAATGACTGCCAAAATATAATTAACTGACGTGGGCAAAGCAGCGTCCCTTATATATTTATATGCCTACAGCTTAGAAAGTTCTGGAAGAGTCCTAAACCCTCTCAAATTTTCTATTTGTCCGTTAATTTTAAAAATGTGAATCGTTTTACTCAAAGGTGGTCGAATTGGCAATGCTGCCAGATACGCAAATAAGTACGGCAGGGAGACACATTAACAGGTTTGACACAAATAAAATTGTCTAAAAACCACCACATCTGTGCCTTTAAAACTGTATTGTAGGATTTTAGTCTATTGTCCTACAATACAGTTTTAGGGGCACAGATGTGGTGGTATTTAGACACTTTTATTTTCATAACAATACGTTGAGCAGTTCCACATTTGACTGCTACCCCCATATGTATGGGTCATTAGAATCAAGCCCAAGCGAGATAGGTCTGTACTGGACAGAGTTGTTGTGTTAATGTGAAGGGTTATTCCCCATCTCCACCTCTAATATGATATATTCTAAAAACATTTTAGCCATCATAATGTTGTGAACCGCACGTGCCTTTGAGCATAGTTTCGTTGAGCTTAATTGTCCGGAGATGTTCCGGTGATGTATGGTGTCAAGAATTGCGTCGCTGACAATTGTTGAGGAACACCCATTCCAGACATTCGTTGCGCCACATCGATGTTGATCTGTGGATTATATTGAGGCAGACAGAACAAAACCATGCTCCGGGGTTTGCCTCAATTTCAGGGGACCAAACGAATACGGAGCAGACATTCCTGGATATGTTGCTCCCAAAACAGAAAGGGATATAACAGTGACGTGATCATATACAAATACATGGTGTATTGCCAGCCATTGGCCGGGGATATAGCCTCGGGTCAATCCAGTGCGAAGAATAGGCTGCCGCATGATTGAATCCAATGTTTGCCGTTTTTGCTGCTGCTGCCTTCAAAATACTTATTAAACAAATTCTGCTGGGGAAGATTTTCGTTTTGCTGTCTTGATGCTCGCTATCGTCTATTTTTTTAATGTTTTTTCAAAGAAATTTATAATATTATAAATTTATAATATAATAATAATATAATAGAAAAACACATGCTCGACTATGCGTTGGAGTCACAGTATGTAAGAAAGTTGAACAGATGACTTGTATGTTTTGTGATGTGTGTAGTATAGACTTGCCTGACGTCTATACTACATACTCTTTGGTGTAGTTATATGGCAAAACTAAGAGCTGGAAAACATGTTAACTGGAGATATATTTTTAAGATTAATTTTATTCGCTGAACTGAAGTGAATAAACGATAAAAATACAATTACTTAAGACCTGTGTTTTACTAATTCGATGATACTACATGGTGGCAGCGGTAAACTATTGGGAAGGATAAGTTAAACATGGCAACTGAGGAGGCTGCAAACGAATTGCAATTAGTTATGATACCATCAAATATGAATTCTCCGGTGAGGGTAGACATATACATATTTAATAGTCAGAAAAAGTACATTGAAGAATAAGCTGCATATGCTTCCTCAGAAGCCTCACACAATGCATATTGAGGGTTAAAATTAACCCAACGGGGTATGTTAATCCACTCGATGAAAGAGTAATCATCGGCAAAATCACGCTATCTGCTTTACACCATTGGTTTCAAACATTCGTCCCAGTCGGTTCTTTCTTTCGAAATTTGTTGCATAAGACTTTTTAGTAACTATTAATCTAGGTACCAATCACCACACGTGGTCAAATAGCGTTGTCAGTATGCAAAATATCTAAAGAGTGGCATGAAGCAAAATCGATTAATCTTGTAATCCAGATTTGGTTTTCCGAAAAATGAAACTATAGGGTTCAACGGAGTTGACTGAGGGATATTGCCAGTCACAATCTAACCAAAAACTGTTTGCTGAGCGATCACAAGATTGGGATCCTTTCTAATTTCGAATAGCATAATCTGAGGGTACATGTCTGCCAATAGCAAATCCATAGGGGCCCATTTCATATCAGTAAATTGGAGATCGGGTATATTGAAATCAACAAAACTTGCTAACAAACAAGTGGGTAATCGACCAGTGAGTCTACCAACGACAAAAGCCACCGTGGACAATTTAAATTTAGGATTAAGGAGATCTGAAAGATACAACACAAATTTAGAGCGAATACGAAATTTAGCTAGATAAGTTCAGGTTCAGTCACAAAATTATAAAAAGTCATATGTGGACTCAGAGCGTATGAAACCTAATGTGTTCAAAGTAGGAGGCAATGTTGTGGTAAGAAATTTTGATTCAACGGTGGGAGTGTCAAGTAAGTTAGCACCAAGATTTAAAGAACATTATAGAATATATTATAGCCGTTGTGGATAATGACAGATATTGTGCAGGTAAAGGGGTATATAGGCTATTCACAATATGAAACCGTGGATTGGGCCTGGGGCATTGGACAATACTCTTGATAGGGTTTCTGCAGACCACACTTTTAGTAGGACCCGTAACGACGACGCTAGTATATTGGAAGTTTAGAAAATGAGAATAGGGAACACATTACAGACGGGGATAGGGTAGTCACGAGGAGTACGTCAGCTAGCATCAGGGGATCCTAGTTGTCAGGACGGCCGAATTGTAGTAATAAGTAAATGTTAGTCTTAGTAGTTTTAAGTTTTAGTTATAAGTCTAGCTGTTATATACACATATGTAATATTATTTATTTAAATATTTGATAAATTTGATAACATTTTCACATACTTAGCCAAAATCTATCTAGAATATGTGGTTCTTCCACAACTAAAACCGGATGCAACTTTAAAATCGGTAAATATTAGTTTCAAGAGCTTGATGGCGCAGTTTGCAGAAACGTAGTTTTGGCTTTGTATCTAAGTTTGTTATACAAAAATAGTCTCTGCTTCAGCGTTACTTCAACCAGTTCCTTTTGTTCAGTTCGCTATTTTTTGACATTAGAGCTTGGGTGTTTAATATATATATATATATATATATAAGCTCTAATGTCAAAAAATAGCGAATATATATATATATATATTAAACACCCAAGCAAATATATATATATATATAATATATATATATATATATATATATATATATATATATATATATATATATATAAGCTCTAATGTCAAAAAATAGCGAATATATATATATATATATATATATATATATATATATATTAAACACCCAAGCAAATATATATACATATATATATATATATATATATATATATATATATATATATATATATAAATGTATAAAGTTTTGTGCGATTGAAAATTTTAAGACAATAATCAGTAAAAAAGGGTGCAAACATAAAAAATCAGTACATTAAACAAAATTCAGTACATGTATTAAGAAAAGCAGTACGTCTGGCAACCCTACTCCCAGCCGAGGGCATGCCAGATCAATTTACTACCTCTGAAGTTGCTAATGCCATCCGAAGTGCGAAACCCATATAAAACACTGGGTCCTGATGGAATTTTGATGGTTAGTTAAAGCACCTGGATGAACCCGGCATCAAATACCTGACCAAAGTCCTTAACCTGTCGGTCGTGGAAAATACTATGCTTCCCGTTAGCCTGGGGCGATGTAAGTTCAATTATATGTGTAGACACCATTTATACGTGGAATTTAGAAATAAAAAGTCAAAGCCGCGTAGAGTGAAACAGGAAGTTCCATAGGAGGGGTGATATCTCCGGAACTGTTTACTTCTACCTCTCTGACATTCCACGTCCGCCAGATGCCATCGCGATCGTTTCCTATACGAATGACTGTTCCATTATATCATCAGGCCCCATTGTTAATGACATTTGCAAAAGATTGAATGTGTACCTAAGCGATATTAAAACGTTTTTCCACTCTAAAAATTTATGTATATCTCCCACTATATCCAAAGGCACATTATCAACAACTCGAACTGCGGAGATGAAGCCGTCTCTGAACATACGTGTCAAAGGTACAAAAATTCCGACTAACAACTAAATTAGTAAATTAGTTAAATTTTGTAAGAGCAATTGCTCCTTAATTAATCAATGCTATTAAAAGTAATAGAAATAAGAAACAAATACTAAGCAACTTCAATAAGATAAACCCAAAACAATTAAAATTAGAAACAGCTTTTTGTTATATAGACACAGATTTCAGTGGCGCCACTTTCAGTTTTTCCAATTCTCAAAATTGAAATCGCTTGTTTAAAATATGCTTATATTATTAAACAATAAAAATGAATTATGTAAACTTTTAAATAGCCTCTTAAGTTGCAACTGTGTGTTGATTTAACAGAAGTCGTCACTATCAAAATTAAAATCATTTGACGGAAACATGTAAGCAATTTATTTTCAAAGTAACCTTAATAAGTTGACTACAATTGAAATAATGCTCATTACATTCCGATCTGGCTAAGAGGTCAATTGACCAAAATTTTCACCGGTAAATTTGGTAAATTGTATTTTATCGTATGCAATTTTTGAAATAACCATTTACTGAGAACGCTTTTAAGAGAGTACATTTTTTAAAAATTTCAAATGTGGAATACATTTTATTTCAGGTTTTTCTTATTAAAGACTTTCCCAAAAATCATTAAGCTTTTAATTACGAACATTCGGTTATTTTTTGAAAATGGCCTTGTATTATTATCTCTCCAAATTTCGATTAGCAACATATCAAATTATTATTTTTTATTTATTATTTATTGTCCTTTTAAAATGTAATAAAATACAGTGTAAAACTTATTTGCTTACGTACTTGTTCACATATTTTCTATCTACCTGTAGAAAATAGGTTATAAAACTTCTTTATTATTTATTTTTCTTTACTGAAAAAATTTGCAACGAGAGAGCTTCAGAAGAGAATAATAAATTGAGAAAAAAATTTCTTGCAAATTCGTGCTGGTAAAATTTTTACTTGCAAGAATTAATTAAACAACTGTTTTGTGCTTATGTTTATAAATCAAGATTTCTAAAAATATTACAAACTAAAAAGATTTTGCAAAATTTAAGAAATTGTAAGTAAAAATTGAGAGAAAATTTTTAAAATTCTTTTATACTCTCTCGCTGCAAGTTTCTGCAAGTAAAGTTATTGAACAAACCTATTAATAAACGCAATACATTTATTTATTTTGTATTTATAACTACTATTACAAGGTAAAAAGATAATAATGACAAATATTTATTTTGTACCGCTTTTTTTTTTTTTTTGTTATACGTATAAAAAAGTATACATTTCAAATCGTTTTTATTTAACATTCAATACAATATAAAATGTTAGTGTTCGCCCAAAGTTTTGCCGAAGTAATACAAATGTGGTGTGGTGTAGCGGTTAGAATACTCGTACATAAGCTGCCCAGGTTCGAATCTTTAGCAGAGAACATGACGAAGAAATTAATCTGCGGTTTCGAGTGTTTAATTAAGACCATCGACAAACATCACACGAATGATTAGGAGAAAACGACACCTTATAGAAAAAAATAGCAAAGCTAAGTAATGATCACCAACATTAAGCAAAGATCTTCACCGCTACGCAAGAATAATAATCTACTATGCTTGAAAATGAAACACTATTCTTGATAATGCTTGATAATGAAACTTATTCAAGCTGATAGATGCTATGTCAAATATTCCCAAGGGGTGTGATAATGAAAAAAGGGATGATCGTCTGTTCACATTATGCACATTTATTTGCCCATTTTCAGATGGCAAATAGATATCACACTACAAATACTTTTGATCAATGTGTCAGAAAATACAAATTTATTTTCTCAATATTAAAAAAAAAAAATAATAATTAGTTGGGAGGAAGATCATTTTTTAAAATTTATGTTTTCCTGAACAATCGTTAGCACCAATCACTGACTTATATCAGAAGTAATTTAGAACCAGGACCTTTGCTATACTTCTTTCAACATTGATTTATTAGTAACGTCAACAAGAGCAGTTTTTCGCCAATGGGGTTTAGCGACCACCATGTTTCACTGTTGGAATAATATTTTTTGGATCAAGTACTGTGTTATTTATATGCCAAATCTTCATCCATTATTTCCAAATAACTTAAAAGAACTTACATCCGTTAACAATATCTTTTTCCAATTAATAACTTTGTTAATGAGCGAATTCTTACATTCTTTTATTTTTTCAGCAGAATTAAAGTTTTTGTTTTTGTGTAGGAATTAAAATGTAAACACTTTTCATTAATTTTTTGTCTCATACCATTTGATTACAAGTTATCTGAAATTTTGAGTATGTATAAAAACTTATGTCCTTGGCTGTATTTGTATATTTTGATAACATGCCACAGTTGCTTATTTGATTTCAGTGTTGCCAATACACGTTTTTTAAATGACAAAGTAGGAAAAATATTACATAGCTTCAGTTTTCTTTTACAATATGGAAATTGAAAGGTACAAACACGGAGTGTCTTGACGTGGTGTTAAAGAGGTAGAAAGTTTAGTAAACGACTAACTGTACCACACATTTTTTGATACTATTTTCTACTTTTCGATGTTTTCTTCTTTTCGTAACTATCTTCCTTTCTGTCTGCCTATTAATTTAGCAATTGTAAAAGGTTTAGGTAAGTTCAAAAGAGAATGAGCAAAATTACTGCTTTTCAATTTTTACATTGTAATATCGTTCTTAAATACTAAACAAAAGCTTAAAATAAAAGTGGAAGTAAATTTAAAACTTTTACAAAATAGAAAACAGCAACAAACTTTTGTTTATAAATTTTGAAATGGCAGTTAAATTTTTAATCTTTGTTTGATTAGTCAAATTATGCTCATATATGGCAAATATTTTATTTTATTTATTAATCAGTCTAATACGAGTATGAACTCACCTTTACTGTTTTTATCTTTTAAATAAAAAAAGAAGTTTTTTTAGCTCTTATTAAAAATTTCATGTTGTATCAGCATCACTAATCTTCATATTGTCGCGTAAAAAATATAAGTTATGCTATGTATTATCATTTTCACAGAGATTAGATTTAAAAAAACTGTAAAGACAATTGGAATTTTTCTATACCTATTCGAAAATTTTGTTGGGCTATATCTTTAAAATGTAATTTTGTCGGGAATGTTTATAACTTTTCTGATTCTTATTTTTATACCTGATTGATCGATGTTAACAATGTTCCGATGCAACAAATCTTTATACAAAAAAAAAAAAAAAAAAAAAAAAAAAATACAAAAAAAAATAAATAAATAAAAAAATTTTTAAATATGAATTTTCTTACTTTAAAACAAATTGTTGTTTTATACATACATAAACTTAAACTATATTTTTTCGAAAATGATTTATATTAATTCTGATTCGTATTTATTTTGATTCTTATAAACAAAACAGTTCTTTATTTAAGGAAAGATCAGTCTGAAAAAAAGATTTTTATGAAAACTAAAAAGTTTGTTTGGGAGCTGCTGTTTTTCTATATACATTCATTATATCTTAATTTTTTTAACTTTAACATTATTGACAAATTGTTGAATGGTAAAAATTTGTCCAATATTTGTAGATAAAAAAAATTTGCTAACAGTTTGTTTTCATAACTTACGTACGCCCATGAAATTGCCTAAACCTTTTACAAGCAGGAAATTAATCATGGCAAAATAAATAAGGTACATGCAGATCTAGAACAATTTAAGCAATAACAAGAACAACAGTCAATTTGTTTTTGTATATTTTTTTCGAATGTGTCAACGGCAGCTGATAAAGTATAGGCAAGTACACATTGCAAGATCTTTTGTTTTATCAGTAAGTACTCTAAAATTTTTTGAATCGATGTATCAAATAGAGGTAATACTGAGTTTAACATAGATATAAAATATTGTTAGGATCTTATAACGACGAGTGTTTTGATATTTCATTTAATGATTTCCCTCATATAGCCAAGATATTTTCAATTAAGTATGTATGTTTAGCATATAAGAATATAATAAGAATATTCACATCAATATTTTTAATTGAAAATGAAATTAGTTATTATTATGAGGTAATATCGCTGTTGAAAAAGCTTTCTTTTTTAGATGGTCTGGCCTGATATTAACCGAGATCCTTCTGGTTGGTAGACGGGTGTCTTATCTACCATACCACAGTGGCAGTATTTATAAAAAAAAAACTGGATGTCTAAGAATTTTTAAAAGTTTTGAAATAGAACTGCATTTAAGAATTTTTATAACACATTCAGACGTTTTAACTTATTTATTTTTTAAATTAAATGTTTTTGAATTAAAGAAAAGAGAAAAATAAACGAAAATACACAAAGAACAAAAAAGCTAGAAACATATTTAATTTATTTATAGAAGTACATTGCATTTATATTGTTTATAATTTTTTTAGTAATAATTAAAATAACGGTATCTTTTGCAAAAATTGCGATAGTTAATTTTAAAAATTTGTTTAAAACTTTCTAAATAGAATAAGTTTTATTTGTTGTTACATATTTAATATAGTTTTCCATTAGATACGCACTATTGTTTTATAAATGTACTGAACTTGATTTTTGTAATTTTAAGTCTGGCAACCCAGATTTGAACTTTAAAAATGGCGGATGTAAAAATATAAACAAAAGAAAAAGTAAACAAACTTTGACAGCTGGAAACTGAAAACATGCACGTGGCGGATGTAAAAATATAAACAAAAGAAAAAGTAAACAAACTTTGACAACTGGAAACTGAAAACATGCACGTGAAAAAAATATACATATGTAGACTTGCAAATACCTTCTTTAGTGTGCCCTGAAATTAATTGACGGATATTAATTTTGTATTTCTACTTCTTTCTCTTTATTTCATATACAACGAAATGAAAATTATGAAAAATAGAAAAGAGAAACAGAAAATATCCAGTACAAACAGTTGTGTACTACACCCTCTACCTCTTCAACCCCTCGCCCTAAACTTCGTCTGTCTGTCATTAAATTTGTAAAAGGGCTCTTTGCACTCAGCAGTTTTTTTTTAACAACTCAGAGTTGCCACCTTGGTGTAGTTACACATATTGTGTGTACTTTATTCGTGTGTGTAGGACTTTTGTAATTAGCTTTGTATGTAATTTTACTTTTGTTCTATGGTTTTCTTTAATCGATATATTTTTATCGGTATATTTTAAATTTGCTGTCATATGCTTTATGTATGTATTTTGGCTTTATTTAGCACACTTTTTCAATCTGAAAAGCCAACTGAATTTGAAGTTAAAGATGAAATTACAGATATATTGGAAATATTTTAATATCAATGAACCAGATCAAAATATTTTTTAAATTTAAATAGAGCTTATATTGGAGTTGCTGCGTGTAAATCATCGCCAAAGTGTTTTGTTACAGAAAAAACTATCAGTTTAAAAAATGCAAATTTTTATATATAGGTCTCATAAAATAAAATCAAAGTTTATCACATTCGACTGAATTACGGGTATTCCCGTCATTTATTAATCTTTAGATAAACTAATGAGGAATTCCTGCTAATGTTCAAATAAAATTTTCAACCGTCAAACCTGAAGTTTTTTTCACCACTGTATGGAATTAGAGTTGCTATAATGTTAAAATACTAGCACTAGCAAGCAAAACCCAATTCAATAAATTTCAATTGAGGGAATTCACATTTAAAGTGAACGTATAAATATTTTTTTGTGTCTATAAACGTCTTACTATATTTTACTATACATACAAAAACTATTTTACAACATTGCAATAAAAGCAGTAAATATAAATATATCAACATTTAAATTAGAAGCAGTAAATCTTTATGAACATCTTAATAAGAACAGTGTCGATCAGTTCTCAATAAATTATTTAGTACGAAATTTAAAATGCCAGTAGGCATGGAATCAAATGAAGCTGCTGCCTCAGATAATGTGGCTGCATTACGTTAGCAAAGAAGTATCGCTAAAGGTAATATTACACGTATAAAAAATAGTATTTGTGGTGCTAATAATAGTATTGTGGTTAAGTTGCAATGTAGGCTTGACGTCTTAAGTTCATATATTAAGCAAATTATTATTATTATTATTATTATTATTATTATTATTATTATTATTATTATTATTATTATTATTATTATTATTATTATTATTATTATTATTATTATTATTATTATTATTATTATTATTATTATTATTATTATTATTATTATTATTATTATTATTATTATTATTATTATTATTATTATTATTATTATTATTATTATTATTATTATTATTATTATTATTATTATTATTATTATTATTATTATTATTATTATTATTATTATTATTATTATTATTATTATTATTATTATTATTATTATTATTATTATTATTATTATTATTATTATTATTATTATTATTATTATTATTATTATTATTATTATTATTATTATTATTATTATTATTATTATTATTATTATTATTATTATTATTATTATTATTATTATTATTATTATTATTATTATTATTATTATTATTATTATTATTATTATTATTATTATTATTATTATTATTATTATTATTATTATTATTATTATTATTATTATTATTATTATTATTATTATTATTATTATTATTATTATTATTATTATTATTATTATTATTATTATTATTATTATTATTATTATTATTATTATTATTATTATTATTATTATTATTATTATTATTATTATTATTATTATTATTATTATTATTATTATTATTATTATTATTATTATTATTATTATTATTATTATTATTATTATTATTATTATTATTATTATTATTATTATTATTATTATTATTATTATTATTATTATTATTATTATTATTATTATTATTATTATTATTATTATTATTATTATTATTATTATTATTATTATTATTATTATTATTATTATTATTATTATTATTATTATTATTATTATTATTATTATTATTATTATTATTATTATTATTATTATTATTATTATTATTATTATTATTATTATTATTATTATTATTATTATTATTATTATTATTATTATTATTATTATTATTATTATTATTATTATTATTATTATTATTATTATTATTATTATTATTATTATTATTATTATTATTATTATTATTATTATTATTATTATTATTATTATTATTATTATTATTATTATTATTATTATTATTATTATTATTATTATTATTATTATTATTATTATTATTATTATTATTATTATTATTATTATTATTATTATTATTATTATTATTATTATTATTATTATTATTATTATTATTATTATTATTATTATTATTATTATTATTATTATTATTATTATTATTATTATTATTATTATTATTATTATTATTATTATTATTATTATTATTATTATTATTATTATTATTATTATTATTATTATTATTATTATTATTATTATTATTATTATTATTATTATTATTATTATTATTATTATTATTATTATTATTATTATTATTATTATTATTATTATTATTATTATTATTATTATTATTATTATTATTATTATTATTATTATTATTATTATTATTATTATTATTATTATTATTATTATTATTATTATTATTATTATTATTATTATTATTATTATTATTATTATTATTATTATTATTATTATTATTATTATTATTATTATTATTATTATTATTATTATTATTATTATTATTATTATTATTATTATTATTATTATTATTATTATTATTATTATTATTATTATTATTATTATTATTATTATTATTATTATTATTATTATTATTATTATTATTATTATTATTATTATTATTATTATTATTATTATTATTATTATTATTATTATTATTATTATTATTATTATTATTATTATTATTATTATTATTATTATTATTATTATTATTATTATTATTATTATTATTATTATTATTATTATTATTATTATTATTATTATTATTATTATTATTATTATTATTATTATTATTATTATTATTATTATTATTATTATTATTATTATTATTATTATTATTATTATTATTATTATTATTATTATTATTATTATTATTATTATTATTATTATTATTATTATTATTATTATTATTATTATTATTATTATTATTATTATTATTATTATTATTATTATTATTATTATTATTATTATTATTATTATTATTATTATTATTATTATTATTATTATTATTATTATTATTATTATTATTATTATTATTATTATTATTATTATTATTATTATTATTATTATTATTATTATTATTATTATTATTATTATTATTATTATTATTATTATTATTATTATTATTATTATTATTATTATTATTATTATTATTATTATTATTATTATTATTATTATTATTATTATTATTATTATTATTATTATTATTATTATTATTATTATTATTATTATTATTATTATTATTATTATATGATGTTAAATTTTATTAACATCAGATTGTTCTGCGGCAATGTATTGATGTGTTTGTGGATTGGTGCCGAATTAATTTGATGTATCTCAACCTTAGGAAATGTAAAAATATGGTCTTCTCTCGTGGATGTAAAATACCGTTCGAGTTTATAATTGATTCATTCCCGTTGGAAGCCTTACACCCTTTCTTGATCTAGCTGTATTATTGGATAGGAATCTATCATATATTTATCCTATTAATATGACGACTAGTAAGACCCGGGCTGGCCTTGGTTTTGTGAAGAGATGGAGCGTAGGAGAACAGTTTTGGGTATTTATTTGCTTGTAACCTTATTGCGGGTGATATTGACTGAGAACCTGATTATTAGCATCCCCATTAGAACACAGTAAACCCGGACCTACACGACATCTGTAGTTGAATCAAATACGAGCGAACTGTTGAGCGATTTATGACATCTATATTTAATACTGAATTACTAATAATATAATAAAGTATATTGTTACGTTTTTAGGCTGATGTGTGGACTCAAATGTTCTTTCGAATGCCCCTAGAATAATATTAACGCACCCTGTGGCGCAATTCGCCTGAAATAGGCAAAATGATGGTTGCTTTCTTTTCATATTATCCTCTATATTTCGAGAGGTACTTGGCCTTATGGACCTTTCATTTGAAGAGCTACTTTTTTTAAAGTTTTGAGATGAGTTTCGAATTGAATTTGGAAAAGAATTTTGAGAAAAGTTTCGAGTTTTTCTTGGAATGTGCAATGACTGCATGTGTGTTTGCTTTTGCAATTTGCCTTTAGTTGAAATACTGCCAGGCAATTATTGCAGAATTTATTCTGAAAGACGTAGTTCACTCTCTATTGCACTGTGAAAGCCCTAAATCTTAGACATAACCGTGGGCTATGATCTTTATTGCATAACTTGCAGGTCGGACTTTAGTTTTCCTGCGAGACATATGTCTGAATTTTATGTGTTGGTCCAAAAGACTTAAGGATGAAACCATCCTTTGAGTTCTTTATACTTGTAAGACGTTCAACAGCTTCATATAGGGATATAAGGAATTGAGACATTTGGGACCATTTCGGAAGTGGAGACGTGAGAGAACGCGAGTTCTTTGTTTACACTTTTAAGTCACGTAAATTCTTTGCTTACAATTTTATGTCAGCTTATGCTGTGTTTAAAGTAAAGATATAGAAAAATTCTCTTGAAAACAGAAACACTACGTATACGTTGCGTTCGTTACATAACAACTAACCATTTGTATGTATTCTCCATTTAGTTATCGTATCAGCTGACAGGTCTCGTCTACGTTAATTCTAGACTAATTGGGCCTTAAGTTGGCTACAGTTCACATATGTAAACACATATACAAAATAAATATTTTAGGGTATTGTTATTCCAACCTTTACGTTTTTTGTTGTTGTGGAGTACTATATAAATCAAATTCTTAACAACAATTTAGCGGCTTCTATTTATAACCATTAATTTTGTTGTTCGTTCTAAATTGTTACTAATGAACACATATTTATAACGTATGTTAACGTGTTTTGTAATTCCATGTACAGATTCTTGGTTTTTTTTTTGTTTTCTCTACAAGTATTTTCTTTTAAATATCCGGTAATATATCTATATTAGGAAATAGGGACATTTATGATTTTCCTTTGTTTTCTACACGGGATTTTTCCCTTTTACCTTTTTTTCGCTTATTAACTTTTTGATATTGAATGTAATGTTGCTTACGAACATACTTAACTTTTCCCCTTTTTTATCAATTTTATTTCCAGATTTGTATTTTTTCCACTTAATTACACTAGTCAATAATGTTTTCGACTGGAGTAACCAAATATCTTTCCTAGGGTAATTTGTTGAGCTGATTTCAAATCCGTTTGCTGTTGTTTCTATCGGACACAAATTTTTTTTATGGGCATGGCAAATTTTTCGCCAAAAATATTGTAGTTATGTCAATATATTTCATCATAACTTGAAAACGACTTGACCAATTTTTATGCTAGTAAAATTTCCTATAAATCACCTGCACAACATTATTTTGGTCGTCGGATAGATGAAGTGTTCGGATATATGATTTTATGGGTTATTTTACTTTCAACATACCTGGCTTTCATTTAAATGTTTAAAATGTAAAATTTATATTCTAAGAATATTTTTATAATTTTTGGAAATAAAAGAAAAGAAATTCCCCTAATTTTGCAAGTAAAAATTTTTTTCTAATTTTCGTCAAAGTTAGGTACCTGCTTTAATTTTGAATAAAATCATCAATAGCAAACCGATTTTCATGATTTATAACTTATTTTATTCTCAACATTTTTAACCTTTAATTTATGTTCCTAAAATGTAAAATTTTTATTCTAAAAATTTTTTATAACTTTTTGAAAAAAAAAATTGCACTAATTTTAACCGGTGTTAAGTTATTTGTATTTTTGCTCTTTACTGCCTTTGTGTTCTTATATATTTATCGCTTTATGTTATAACTCACGTGTTTCTATTTAATCAAATTTCCTTAATTTTTGTTGCTGTTGCTTGTTATTTTTTCTAAAATACGTTTTAACTGCTAGATATAGAGGTATTTTTTTGCAAAAATTTCTTTCCCTATGTACATATACATATGTGTAAATAATTAATTTTGGGATTATTTTTCGCACCTTTACCGAAATTATGCACTTTCATTTTTTAATAATCAGGAATCTAAGACAGGATTGTTATTTATTAGAATTTAAAATCAATTCTGATATGGCATTGCTATTAATGGATGATGTGTGTAAAAAAAATCGAAAGAAAAATTGTAATTTTTTTTTAATTTATTTATGTATTTTATTTTAACTTAAATGCACTACTTGTAACCACTTTTGCTTTAAATTGCATGTATCTGTCTTTTACGCTAATAATAAGCCGCCTAAGAGAAAAATCAAAACAAACAATGCAAATGTGACAGCTACCAGATGATCGGATTATTTTTGACAAAAAAAATATAAAAAAAAACAGATTCTATAATATTGAATTCTGTGGCACCAAAATCATTTTTTTTGTTTTTATTCTTTATATATATATATATATATATATATATATATATATATATATATATATATATATATATATATATATATATGTATATATATATATATATATGTTTTTTTCTAATTTTTTCTTGGTTTTTATAAAATTTTAAATATTTTTCTTTTTATTGCCCCACTGTGCTTTTGTTGTTTTACTCAACTTTGTTTTTTTTTGCGTAACTGATAATAAACTTTTTCTTTATTTACTTACTCCGAGCGATATTAGTTAATGCCAATGCTATGATTTTTTCCCATTTGCCTTATTGTTTAGTGTTCGTTTTCTTTTATCCTTTAATTTCCTCTAGTTATTAGAGTCACAACCGAGTGTTAACCTTCAAACCTGATTGATTTTTATGATGTTGGTTAAAGATTTCTTGATCACTGCTTGCTTGCTGGACAGGACAGTAGAAAGGTTGCTAGTTGAGGAGCCATGAAGGACCATGAACAAGATAATGGTGTGTGAGGGGGGTTAGCTCTATGCAGACTGTTCATTTATTCATTCATTTATAAATTCATCTTTATTTACAACTTTTACTTAGCATATAAATGTAAAATTTTCGGGATTTTATCTTAAAATATTTCAACGAATAATTCTGATCATAAAACAAATTTTGCAGACTGTAATTATAGGTTTATAGCACCAATTCTTGTTATAATATTCTCATGAAAGTATAAAGGTGAGAAAGTTGGGTTAATGGTTGAAAATTCTGTGTGCATGAGTGTGTGTTATGTATGTGTTTTTGTTTAAATTAAATTTAAGGCTTTATTTAATCCAAGTTCTCCAATATAATTTTATGTTTTTATATAATAATTTTAAGGTTTTAAATTTTCCGTAATTTTTAAATTAATTTTAAGTTTTATTTATTTCAGATTAAAGAGGGCAGTTGAAGCGATGATTGCTACCTGATTATAAATTTTCTAAATTGTCTTATTCCTGACTTCTGTTTCGAACATTCTACACATTCACAATAGAAATGAAAAATTAATCGTTATAATGCAAATAGAATTGAAACTAATTATAAATAAACTTCACTAATAATTCGGTAAAACTCAAATGCATATCTAATTTAATAGTAACATTAAGACAGACAATACAATAGAAAAAAAATAATGTGGCTAAACCAAGTTTTGAAAATGTCCTCTCTCGTTAGTATTCCGAGGTCTGACGGAAACTGGACTACCACTTCCTAGCAATCTCTTTATGAGTATTGGTGATGATCTGGCTGTTGCATCTACGTCCTGCTATTATCCTCTGATTCAGGTTTCTTCCGATCAGTTAAAGTGGAATACCGGATCATTTAAACCTTTCAAATCACTAATATTGGAAGGATTTTATCCTTCCCTGACTATTGACTATTTATAATGTTTGTCTTAATATCATTTACATTCCTCTGTGCTGGAGAAGTGCCAATGTGATGTTCATACCCAAAGCCGGAAGATATTCACACACTGACCCAGAGGACTTTAGATACATTTGTCTCTAGAAAGAGTTCTTGACCTCCATATTAGGAACTCTATAAGTTCCTTACTTTTGGCATCCACTCAGCATGCATATAGAAGGGGCAGATTGGTAGAGAGAGCACACTTCACTCGTTGATCTTACAGGTGGAGATATCCTAGCACGTAGAGTATGCGCTTGCTGTCTCCCTTGATATATCAATAATATTTGCCGTAACTCAATAGTTAAAGCTCTACGTGACCTCGGGCTTAATAATGACTTGGTTGCGTAAGCTTCTTCTTGGATTTAGAATTTAGTTATTGTGTTCAAATATTTGAATATTTGCCCACATCTAATAGCATTTTGTTGGAGATCTTTTTTAAAAATAAAATTTCCTTTAAAAAGTGTTATCCAAAATTTCACTATTTATAATTACGAATATGTATGCAATAACATATTATTAAATACTTATATTTTTCAATGAATTTCAGAATAAAAACATATAAAATTATTTGTTTAACAAATGCGTTGTCGTCTTTACAAAAAATACTTTTGTATACATTCGTTCGTTGAATATTCAAGTCAGCTGTTTTTGACAACAAGCATGATGAAAATGTTGTATTTGTATACATGCGGTCACCTTGTTAAATCCATCTTGGTCAAAGTTGACTAATTAAATTTAATGTATAAACTCATCAAAGCTGATGGATATACTTTTTTGTAATAAAAGACGATTTATTATTTTTATACTAATAATTTAGCATATTAAAGTACCTTTAAACAGATCGTCTGCAAAGATTGCTCTAATATTGTCTGTAAAGAAGGATAAATAAATATTCGCCAAAGTTTGCCCCGTACCTCGCCAGTCATGCAACAGACAGACTGATGGCTATCTTACATTTCATCAGAATTCCATTTGAGCCATCATCTCTAGTTTTGACAAGACTGTAAAAATATTTATTATTATTTGAATACAAAGCAATACTAAAAGTACTGGATACTTACATATGCATCAATTGCCTTCAACTTAGTTGCAATCACTTGTCTTAACTCTTGTTTTTAATGCAATATTTTAATTTGAATTTATTTATTTTAATTTTGCTGGAGTTCACCAAAATATTGTTTTTTTATGTTTCCAAACGTTAAAGCATACTACTCTGCAACATTTGGTATTCTCTTGTTACTGTCACTCTTTTAAACATTTTAATATAAAAAAGTTGCGAAAGTGTTAGTAAAAAAATTGTTTATGGGTTAGTTTTGGTCATTAATGCTTTAAATAGAACTAAACAAAGAAATAGCGATTTTACAGTTTAAGTTTCTTTATTTAACATTTGTTTATTGAATTGTTTTATTTGTAACAGATAATTATTTGTCATCTATCCGCCTCAAATGAAAAACATTGTGTTTATTTTATCTAATGGAAATTTATTAAATTTTTACAGTAAAGTGATAAAAACAAAATTTTTATTAAATTTTTGGTTGTGATTGGCAATGCTTGTTCAAAAAAGAAGAAAGTATGGGGGCAATAGCAATAAATTCAAGGTGCCAAAAAAGTTACAACAGAGTTTAACTACTGTCTGATAACGAGAAAGAAGAAGCGGTTGCTATTAAGGATAATATTTCTCTAATAATCCTTGATTTCTTACACAGTTTTTCTAACGTCATTGGGTTAATAGGTGAAAAGTATAACTTCAAAAGGATATCCATTAGAACAAAAATTATTTTCAATTCGCTATCATTATACAACGATGCTCTGCGTGTTGTGAAGAAGAGAAAGTACCAGTTTTATACACACGAAGTGAAAGATGCTAAATCTTTAAAATGGGTGTTATTTCGTCTACCACGTTTTAATGTTAAGATTCTGGTAGATTCATCAGATCACATAATATAAAGCCGTCAAGCATAAAGGAACTACCAATTATGAATTAAAAATTATGAAATTAAGATTCTTTTTCAATACTTCTGTTTATTGGAGACTACCTAAAAAGCAACAAAGGCCCAACTTAACGTAACGTAACGCTAAAAATTACAATCGTGTTGTTGTGTCTGGCTGATGACCCAGACTGTCCAAGTCGTCAAGAATATTTAGATATACGTCACGTAATCATCCAACAACCAAATCAAGGACGACAAAAGTAAGTTCGCAGACATGCATGACTTTCCTCAATTACAAGGAGAGATTATACTCGTAATCCCCAAACCTATGGTAACTTGTTTTCAGAGGTAGCTGGAAATAATTGCTACAACTAAAACACTAAAGATTACATTTCCAACGAGAGGCTTATGGATATATTTTTTGATGCTTCAAGATTTAGGTATGATGCTTAAACATGTTATATAACTCAACTTGCCTACAAAATGTTCATGTAATGCATTTGAATGCTCAAGGCAGTACAACCGAGTCAGCAGCTGTTCAGTTGGAACATATTATACATAAACTGAAAGGAGATATTCTTCATTTAAATGAGACTCTTTTGAAACCTTACAATCAAGGCTGAGATTGAGCATGCTTTGATAGCGAAAATCAAAACAAGTATTATGCTATACACAATTCAAGGCTACCGACCAGCGGTCACACGACTACGAAAGCCAGCCTACAAAAGTAGCCAAGTAACCAGCTGCTTAATTATTTTAGCGACTACAGCTACAAAAAAATTTAAACAAATGTACTATCGCACACTAAATCATGAAGAGTCACAACTCAAAATTTATCGAAACCGTTTTTTTTCCATTAATCAATTCACATCAAATCGAAATTTTCGTTTGCATCACTATCTCCCTTACATGAAGAAATACTGATATGTCTGTTTTTATGTTGCTTGTGTCGCTTGTACATTATCAACTAAAGAGAATTATTTTTACTTGTGACAGTGAAATTATGAGTAATTCAGTAGTTTTCTTTCACATAAATAGTATTATTTAGAGTTGTGACACTATCAATGAAAAAGTTTATCAAAACATATTTCCAGTTAAAGAGGTACAATTTGATATAATACCCACTACTTAATAGACAAAATGCAACTAAAAAAGTCACAACTCAAAATTACACCTTGTTTGCAAAATTATTACACAAAATTAAGAAGAAATTAAGTAAACTGGTTTAGTGTGTGATATGATTGTTCTTATTCAATGGTGCAACACACATTTTTTTCGCGATTTTTATGTATGTACATATTTAATGTATTGCGTTGGTAGCCTGTAGCCTTGAATATGTTTATAGCATTACGGAAAATATATCAATTGAAGTGATTAATAGGTGCCCATTTATATTTACATCCGTATATCCAGTGCATACTACCAACTTCAAGACTGATTTGGATAAATTAGCATCATTCCCCAACAGTTATTTTATATTTGGGGATTTGAATGTGCAGCGTAGTCATTGGAATTGCGTATCGTACAACTCCGTCGGTAAGGAGCTCTAAAGTCACTGTCTTCATTCCAGCTACTATATATGTTACCCGACTGAGTATACCCGTTTTGGGCAAAATGTTAATCCAAATATTAAAAAAAGAAAAGCATTAAAAACTTAGTAGAAAAAAATGTTCGTAGAAGAATTTTTGGCGAAGAATCTGATGGCACGGAAAGGTCGTTCCGTATATATATATATATATATATATATATATATATATATATATATATATATATATATATATATAGCCTGTATATATATATATATATATCGACAGCAACGGAATCGACGACCTTTCCGTGCCATCAGATTCTTCGCCACTACCGAATATGGCATTAAATCCATCCTCATCTTGCTCTCATCGGCTCCGACTTCCAGCCGGATGTCGCGGCTATTACGAAGGGAAAATATGGGGCGAAAGGAGGTTAACATATTTACCAATATCCGGATAGCAATAAGGGCTATAATGGCCGCCGAGGCCAAAATGAAAACAGTGCTAGATCGTAAGAGGGCATTAATCGACTATTTAGTTAGTACCGCGGGATACGCATTGTCTAAATATCGGGCTATTCTGAGTTAGTGAGTGATACACGGGCTAACGACCTTGAGTTGAATTTGAACAATGTCAAGTGCGTAGAGACATAATTACAACAATAGGCGAGAGACTTACGTGGCTCTTTTCGTTGATATTTGGCAGGACCACAAGGACAATATGGGGAAATCCTGATGGGAATAGGATAAGTGAGCAAGCAGCTCAAATTGAGTAGCTCCGAGTTTAGAGGAGTGGTATATATTTCAACGGAGCACTGGATTGAGGCACAGCTATATAGAATGAACTGTTTTGTCTGATTAAGAGAATGTATGAGAATCGAGTCGAGTCATTCGAACACCCCCTCTGTATTAGCTCTACTTTTGATGGGATTAGGCAGCTTCCGGACATGAATTACCTCAATGGCAATGATTGGTACTGATGAGTAATAACAAGACAGCGTTTTCCCGCTGAATGGAGGTTACTTTTTGGTTTTGTCAGTGACATCGGCACGCGCTAGCCTATTGCGCTTAGGTGTGTCTTTTTTACTTGAGACAGCAAATTTTAATCCACTTATCAACCTGACTTAATTACTTTATCAAATATTATGCCGCCATTTCCTTGACAATTAGTTCTTACTAAGGCACCAAAGCTGTTGTCTTCTTTATTTAAATAATAGCTTTCAGCCAAAGTTAAAGTTCTATATTTTTCATATTTTATTTGATAATAGACGAAAATTATAAATATATCTTAATTTAAAAAATGTGAATAACACAGTTATAAAAGAAGTTTTCGTATTTCATCTTTCTCAACAATCTCTAAATATTTATTTCCGTCCGGTGTTTTGCCATCTTTATCAGCGCCCTAAAAGAAACAAATTAGCTGATGACATTGCAATCTTTTTTAAAACAAACCTTTTGTATTAATAATTGCACACATTTTGTATGACCTTCCCATATAGCTGCCAAAAGCGGAGTTATATTGTGTTTATCTTTCACCTGTAAGAATTGATTTTTAAATATATAAATAAAATTTACTATTCAATTTATTACATTCACGTTTGCTCCAATACTGATAAGGTATTCCAGTACATCGTATTGACCATAATCCGCAGCATAATGCAAAGGATATCTTCCATTTATCTCGGAGTTTACATCTATTGACTGAAATTATAATTTTTTTATTAAGTATCACGTGACTTTTATAGGCCATGTTCAAATTAATCAAATATAAAAATATTTGATCTCCAATTTACGATCTTATTTATGTGGTCTAGAATTCTAGCATACGCAAATCGGGTTTTTACTATTTCTTTTTTTATTGATAGTAAGTAGTATAATTAATACGTTTAAATTACAATTCAGTTAATACATATAATACAAATTTTATCTGAGCTCTAGTTAGTTAATGTTCTTTATAAAATTTAAATTTTTTCTTTTAAATACATTATAAATTTGTTTCATATTTAATATCAAATGGCAATACATTATACAGATTCAGCCCTTTAAAAATAACATTCACTGTTTAGCACTTGTGTTTGCCTGTGGAATCCTGAAGTCCATGGCGTTTCTTAATCTGTATGGTAGAACCTGCCCAACATATCGCAGTTGTTCTACTAGATAGTCTGGTGCATTTCCTATTTTTTATTTTCTGTACAAAATTTAAGGTGTTTCAAACACTGTAACATCCATCTTGTTGATGTTAATCATGAATATAATATCGTTGACCCATATTCAAAATGTGGCTTGATTATAATTTGAAAACAACAACAAACAGTTTTGCCAAACAATAGAAGAGAAAAATGAAAATATGTGCAAAGAAATAAAGAAAGTAATAAACGAAAAATATAAAGAAAGTACAAAACCAACTTATGCAGATACAGTAAAAAATAGAGGGTTGCCAATTATTAATAAGCAATTATCCCTAATTGTTAAACCCAAGGAAAAACAATCGGCTGATAAAACCAAAGAATAGTTAAATAAAATAAATCCTGATAATTAAAAAATAACTAATGTGGAGAGTAGGAGCAGTGGAACAATTGTGATTCAAAGCGAAAACTGTGAAGACAAGGGAAAAATTAAAAGTGCAATCCAGGAAAAAATATCTAAACAATATGAGATAAAAATTCCAAATTCGATTGGACTAAATATAAAAATTACTGGTATGTCTTTTGACATTAATGAAAATGATATAATTGATAAATTAGAAAACAAAATCCTCGATTAGCAAATGCTAATATTAAGTTTATTGGAAAGTATGAAACAAAAAGAGGAAATCAAACCTTATTTAATATTAAATTGAGAGTTGATAATGAAGCTTACGGGAAAATTATGGAAGAACGAAAAGTAAATATCGGCTGGGAAAAATGTAGAGTATATGATGGAACTGAAATAGTTCAATGTATGAAGTGCAAAGGATACAATCATATAGCCAAGGAATGTAAGAATCAGGAAATATGTCTAAAATGTCATGGTCAACATAAAACAGTTAATTGCGAAAGCCAGGAGAAGATAATGAAATGTATTAATTGTTCAAAAGTTAACAGCAGGCTCAATATGGGTTTAGATGAAAACCACTTTACAAATGATAGAGAATGTCCAGTTTACCAAAATAAATTGAAAAATAAAACGAGAAATATAGGCTTGTCGATTTAACAATTAAAGGAAATAAGTTCGATATATACAAATGTACAAGGTCTTGTTAACAACTATAATCAAACTGAAATTATCGCAGCAACGGAAAATCCTGACTTTTTAATATTGTCTGAAATACATCTGACGAAAGATATAGATGGACAAGAAATTTCACTACAAGGATATGATAACATCGCGCCATTGTCAACATCTTCGAGAACAGGTGGAGTTGTCATATATTTTAAAAAGAACTGGAATATGACAAAGCTTATAGAAAGAACTGAAAATTTGAAGTATTGGATCTTATTGTGCAAAGCTGTACATATTCATATCATATTTTAATTGGTGGAATATATAGATCGCCTAGTTATAATGAAGCGAAGTTTTGTGATATATTTGACGAAATACTTGATGAAATCTATGATAACAACTGTGATATTTTAATTGCAGGAGATTTTAATAAAGACTGGAAGAAAAACTCTTTATATAAGAATAGAATTAAAAGTACTCTCAACGACAAATAGTTAGCGAAAGCACACGTGTAACAAGAAATTCAAGTACAATAATTGACTACGTAATAACTAACAACTATAAGATAAAATGCAAAAATAGTAATAATAATAAAATTTCTGACCATGAAGTTATTAATATATCCTTTGAGAGAATAATTGAAAACATTCAAAATGAGACAATAACTGTCAATATATTTAAATACGATAAAAATATATTTAATAATGTCTAGAAAACACAATACAGTTATTTACTTTTAAAAAACAGTTGCACATAAATAACAAAGTTAATAAATGGTATAACGAAGAACTACGAACATTGAAAAGAGAAAAAATAATAAAATATTTACAGGCCAAATTTGAAAACTCAAGTCACGCATGGGCACAATATAAATTAATAAGAAACCGATACAAAGTACAAATTGAAAATAATAAGAATAATTACATAAACAATAAAGTTAACAACGCAACTAACCAAAAGCAAATGTGGATACACATCAAAAACCTGGTACTTAATAAGAGACAAAACTTAACTAAATCGGTGATATTCGACCAGATAGAGTATAACGATAACTGTGATATAGTAAATAAGTTTAATACATTCTTTGTCGATAGTATTAGTAGTATAAGACAGTCAATTGGGAGTGTGCAATATATTAACCAAATAGGATAGTTTGTGAATGATTTTTTTAAATTCCGAAAGACAAATAATATTCAACTTGAGAACATTGTGAAATATATGTAGAACAAATCTGACAAATCTGTATCAAATAAAATAATTCTTGACAATTGGAATGCTATAGGAAATATTATGGTTAAAATAATAAACACATCTTTAGAGACAGGTATTTTTCCTGATAATTGGAAGAAGTCAACCATAACACCAATTGAAAAAGTGCCCAAAACAAAAAAATGCGAAGCATCTAGACCAATAAACACACTAAAAACTTGTGAAAAAATAATTGAAAAAGTGGTTAAAGAACAGCTTGACAAATATATTGAAAATCATGACATATTATCCAAATACCAATCGGGATTTCGTAGAAAGCATTCATGTGAAACTACGGTAAACTATATCATAAGTGAATGGAAGGCCATAGGAAATGATAAGAGGATTATGGCAATATTTCTCGACTTCAAAAGAGCGTTTGAGACGATTGATAGAGATATAATACTGAACACATTGATATATACATTGACACATTGATATATACTGTGGCAAATAGTGATGAAGAAATGTCGGAAAAATATTGAATTTGATATGCAATAAATAGATAAATGGCTTAAAATGAATAAGCTTAAACTAAATGAGAATAAAACAAAAATAATGGAAATAAATATGAACTCAGAGGAAATATTAAGGATAAATGACACAGTAATAGAAAAAGTCGAATATATAAAATACCTTGGCTTTATAATTGATAACAAATTAAATTTCAATGAACACTTTTTCAAGAAAATTGGTTAGAAAATTAGTTTTTTAAAAAGAATAAGAATAAGAGGAAAAATATCACAAACAACAGCGATAAATATATACAACACAATAATAAAACCCGACTTTGAATATGGTTCCACTATTTTATTTATATGCAGCAACACTAATCAATTGGCAAGGATGCAAAAACTACAAAATAGAGCTATGAGAATAATACTAAAATGCGATCGTTATACCCATATAAATCCATTGCTAATTAATCTAAAATGGATGAGCATAAAACAACGGCTTCAATTTAACACCCTAAGGTTCATTAGAAAATTAAAACAAGGAGACGCTCGAAATACATTTGTCATCAACTACATTATGTGGGAGACAGCCAGCCATATCGACTAAGAAATGCAAGTGATTCCCGGATTCAAAGAGTGAGGTCAACACAAATGCAGAAAACGATATTCTACAAGGGTCTACAGCTGTTCAATTCATTACCAAACAACATTAAGAATGAGACAAATGAAAATGTTTTTAGACGAAAATGTATTAATTTTGTATTATTTAATAATAATTTGTGATATTTTATTGTAAATATGTTGAAAATTTAAAGTATTTTTAATACTAATAAAAAATTTAAAAAAAATATTGTGTTGTAAATATTTAGTGATGTACTGATCGATATTTTATTTCGTATGCGTTTAAGAAATCCTATTTTTTCCTTTTTTTTACAAATGTACTCTAAATGCTCTTTAAATTTTAAGACTGTCTATTATAGAACCCAAGTAGTTTATCGAATTAACCTCCTCTATTTACACGTTATTTACTTCAAATGTTATATTATTGTTCATATAAATCTCCAGCAATTTGGTTTTATTTTCATTTAACTTGTTCATCTTTAACCACTTATCTATATTCTTCATATCTTTTTATAACTTCTCGTAACATAACTTATCCGTTTTATCCTCTGTAAAAATATTTCACTATTTTCCAGAACTTTCTTAATGTCATTAATGTAAATAATCAATAACAATAACAGCGCTCCTAAAATTAATCCTTGAGGTACTCCATAATTATTTTCAATTGGCCTAGATTCGGTGTTGTTTAGTCTTGTAGTTTGGCTACGGTTTGTTAAATATGATTTAAACCACATCAGCTCCGCATTCTCTATCCCCTATTTTATCAGTTTTTGTATCAAGATGTCTCTGTCGATCGTTTCAAAAGCTCGCTTAAAATCAATTGTAATTTAAAAGTATTAATTATTATTAGTATTACTACTTAATGGCAATAAAAAATTCTTTAGAGGAATAATTCAAGACAATTTGTAGAAGCCTAAAGAAAAAACCAAACTATAATAGAGTGATAATTGACATGATCCTAAATAGTTGGCATATTGTTGGCAGAATAATGCTTGGAATAATTAACAAATCACTGGAGACAGGAGAATTTCTCGAAAAATGGAAGGCAGCAATGGTAACAGCAATTGAAAAGGTTGCAAAAACAACAAGGTGTAAGGAATATAGACCAATAAATACAATAAAGATATGTGAAACGATAATAGGAAAAGTAGTTAAGGAACAACTAACTGTAGCAGTACTTCCAAATTTAGTAAAATACTATTGTATATCAGTCAGGTTTCAGAAGGAAATATTTATGTGAAACGGCAATTAATTAATAAACAGATGGAAAAAACCGAGAAATAATAAAAAAGTGGGTATTTTCCTGGACTTTAAAGGAGCTTTCTAAACCATCGATAGAAATATACTACTGTAAAAATTACAATCATATGGCATCGTGGAAATATAATTAAAATGGTTTAGAGCATATTTAATAAACAGGAAGCAAATAACTGAAGTAAATGACATTTTGGCACTACTACTATTTATTATATATATAAATGATATGCCAAACATATTGGGCAAATGCGAGATAGTTTTGTAAGCTGATTACACGCTTATTTTTACGGAAGGAGAATCTGATAATATATGTTATAATAATATCGACGAGGATATTAAAAATGTTAATATATGGCTTAATATGAATAAACTTAAATTCAAAACAAAAATTATGGAAACAAATACAGACAGCAGTATAATTTTTAAAATATATAATCAAGTAATAGAAAAAGTGAACGAAATAAAATATTTAGGCTTTGTTATTGATAAAAACTTTAAAGAAGATCGGCAAAAAAATCAATTTTTTTAAACGAAACCAAATTTTAATTTTAACTGCAGTTAATATATATATGTATATAACACTAAAGCCCCACTTCGAATACGGTTCAACAACATTATTCACATGCTGCACATCTCAACGAATTGAACGATTGCAAAAATTACAAAATATGGCAATGAGAATCATAATAAAGGTCAACAGATATACATCGCTCCACTTCATGCTTCAATCCCTTAAATGGTTAAACGTAGAACAAAAGTTTAAACTGAACACGCTAAATTTTATACAAAATTTTATACCAGAATACCAACCATACCATCTGAGAAACGTGGAACATTTTAGAATTGAAAGGGTATCAACAACTGCAATGCAGCGGTCACTATTCTATAAGGGCTTACAACTTTACAACTCCCGACCAAATAACATAAAAATCGAACGTAATTTTAATGTATATAAAAAACAAATTATCTTTTCTGTGAAATATATGTAATATTAGATAACATTTTTAAATGTGATAAAATTGTAGTACAATTGCTTTTGAAAATTATTTTTAATACTAATAAAGAAATATTAATTAATTTATATATAAAAAAAATGAATATTAACAAATGGGAATTTATATAAGATTTTATTGGACTTATTTTTTAAAAGGTCTCTTTTCTTGGAATTAAAATATACATACAAACATATATCATAGCATTTTTGCGGTAATTTTTTAAATGAACTTCAGAAAACTTTAATAATTGAAAATTTTAAATAACATGTTATTGCAATAGAATTTCAGTAGGATTTAAATATCTTATAGTCAGTTTTTTAAATTATTAAAAACAGTCATTAGGAATATTATCTCTTAAAACGGCGATCAAAATTATTCTAAATTATATTTTTATATACCCGTCCTTTTTTTCTTTCTTTCAAATGAATTACTACATTGTTAGAAAACTAAAGCCAGACCAAACATTTTTAGTTGTAGACTTTTTAGGTTAACCTTCATTTATTTCAAATGTGAGAAGTGAAAACAATCGAAAACAAATTGTGTTTATTTGATTTTTGCAAAGAATTTAAATTATTTTTTTTTTTCGAACAAAAAACTATAAGAAGCTGCAGCGATTTTATGTCGACTATGTAATGGCAATATATGGTATGGAGTTAACATAATGTTGTACCTATCAGACGATGTATGATGGTAAAACATGACAATGATAAAAAAAAACATAACATTGAGAAAACGAAAGTGATGACAGAACTAACTGAGAAAACTAAATTAGAGCGTTGAGATGACATTCGTCTAGCAATGACGCTGAAGTGAAAACTTGTATCTGGATTAAAAATATTGTAATTAGCAATTATTCAAGCCGAATCACCATTTTTAGACTTTTCTAAAAATGCGTTTATTAAATCAATAGATGACGGCTTTATTTAACTTTTATCATTTTTCACTTTAGTATGCCCACAATCTTTAAGGTTTCCAAACTAATAATGTTAATTCCAAAACCTTTTCTACAAAAGCACCAATAATTGAGTATTTTTTAGCTAGAGGAAAAATGCTGCCAATGCAATTGAGTTAAGTAGATCGGTATATTCTGAATAAGAGAACCAACTAAAGTAATGCGTATTAGTTTTTTAAGAGAAGGCAAAATATTGAATTAAAAAATTTAATGTTCTATTTGTAAAACAAGCAGAAACATTTACAACATTTAAAACACCTTTACTTACATTGGCTCGCTTTTGCACCAGTGTATATATATGTATGAATGTACATACATATATGTATTATATATGGATATGTTTGTACATATTTGCTAACAAGACATCCGCACTCACATTTAGTTTTTAATCATTTATAATGAATCATAATTTGGATTTTACCTTTTCGCTAATTATTGCTTGAACTTGGTCAAGTTCGCCATTTTTTATGCTCCATACAAGATCTGACATTTGTTGAAAATTCAACTTTTTCACTAAAAAATAATTTAGATTGTGCGTGAATCAAAAATTCCTTTGATAAAAAATTTTAATCTTTAGTCTGCAAAATTAAAGACTTTATTACCGGCTTTAAATATTTTAGTTATGGTACATTAAAAGATATACTCGATAGTTGTTTGTTATCGATTGATAACCGCACATACTCTCGTGCTGCCAGGTTTGGGGGTTAAATCCCAAATTACAGAAATTTTCGTTTCCGAAAGGGGTTTTTATTGGGAATATTGATATAAAGCAGGATTTTTTGGAGAAATTGCTTAAAAATGTCTTTTTATCTGTTAATATTCTGAAAAGTAAAATTACTTTTACACAAAAACCCAGTATGCAGTTTCGAAATGTGTATACGTACAGTTCATCACTAATGTAATGTAACAACTATTCAATGTATATATTTCTTTTTAATAAAAGTCTATAAATTAATTCAAACAAAAAAAATTTGTTTAGTTTTATAGAGTTAAAGACAGATAACAATATTAATACAAAATTAACAATATTTTTGAATTTGTTTCATTTGTACAAGGCAAACAATAAAATTAACTAAATTGACATCACAAAAGTTAGTATATAGTGGGTAAAATGTTTTGGATTTTAAAAGAAAAATTAAAATTACGTTGTCAATATTTTATTTAAAAGAGCAAACTCCATTCGTTATATTTTAAGCCGTAAATCAGTCATGAGCTTGTCATGGAACTTTTGTCCCCGATCAACTCACACGTATGCTTACGCTCTTGCTTTCAGTCGTCAAAATGATGAAACAGAATATGTTCGCACCTTCAAGTAAAAGTGCTGTCAGAAAAAAGATGGTTCATATTAATGTCGACAGCCGCAACTTCAAATATTGTTAATTCCCTTTTTGTTTTTATATTTGCTTTGATTTTTGTTTTTATTTTTTTTGCTCCAAAACAAAAGCATATGTTTTTGCTTACAAAATGCATAAAATTCGATGAAAGTACGGCAACACCATATACAGATTGTGAGAACAGAATTGAGAGAATAAGAAAAAAAGCTGTCAAAATTAAATAGATTCAATCTCGCGACTGTTTTTGCCGACGATTTTTTATGTCATTTTGAATGGAAAAAATCGCAAGCCCCAATTCTGTTCCATCTTAAAGAGACAGTGATGAATGCACATGTACGGTAAGTGTACGCTAATTTTTTAAGGCACAAACAAATAATAAAAAGTTTCTTTCACTTTTGCTTTTAGTTGTCACCAGTGTTGCCAGGTGTAGGGATTTTTCCCATTTTTTTCGGGGATTTTCTACAAAAATTTCATCTGTAGGGAAAAAAGGACAGATTTTATTTTTTAGCCAAATTCTAGGCTAAAAAATTAATGCATTAATGCAAATTTTTTTGTATACGCGCTCGGTGATCAAATAAGATTAAAAAATTAAGATATTTTTAGAATTTAAAGTTAAGAAAATTACCCCTTGAATGGCGTAAGTTTGAAGACTGTTATATAAAACTTACTTTTTAATGTGTATCACTTTGCTAAAATTTTAGAAATATGTCATCTTCTGATTCATCATTTTATGATACTGATATTTCTAAGAACACTAGAGGTAAATTCAGAAAGCAAAGGTTATGTTTAAATTGGCTGAAAGGTGAACGATTTAAAGGATGGCTGGAGGCACTAAAAGACGATGAATTCAAATGCGGGTGCAACGAATGTGGTAAATTATTGAATTGTGGAAAATCTGATTTGATCAAACATGCTGGCACAAAATTCCATGAAAAGAATGGCAATAAAAAAAAACCAAAACAGTGTAATCATTTTTCCAAAAATAAATACCAAACAAGGACAATGGTGTAGCTAATTTTGAAATTCGTTTAAGTCTTTTTTCGCAGAACACAATATTGTTATTCATATCGTAGACCATTTTATGCCTATATTAAAAGATATTGTTCCCGATTCTTCCATAGTACAAAGTTGTCAACTGGGGAAAACGAAATGTACCCTAATAATACGGAACGTTTTGGCAAAGAAGGAGAAGGAAATTCTAATTTTAAAGCTTAAAAATATAAATTTTCTGTCCTTATTGATACTCCGACGAAGTGCAAGGAAAGATTTTTGTACAGCTATTAGATTTAATACACGTTGGAATTTGTTGCAGTGCTGAACACTTTATGAACAATTTAAAACATGTATTTTAGGATACAATATTCCTTATGGCAATATAAGTGGACTCTGTTGTGATGGTGCTAACGTAATGATAGGGAAAAATAACTCATTTGCTTCGAGATTATTGTCAGACAATCCTGAAGTTGTAACAATAAAATGTATATGTCTCTCCGCTGCGATTATAGCGAACATAGCGTGTTTAAAATTACCACGAGTTTCTATATATTTAATAAGGCAAATTACATCTCTGGAAGTTCAAAAAGATGTGATCTGTTAGAGCAATTTCAAGAAATGATGAATGAGGAGAAAAGAAAAATTTTTAAAACGTCAAATACCAGGTGGTTATCACATCAGAAGTGTATAGAAAGAATTTTGGAAAATTGGGAAGTTATTAGAATACACTTTAAGATAAATTAAAGTCAGCAGTGTAACAAGGCTTATTTACTTCTCTTAAAATATGTATTAAATAATTTTAACTTTTCAAATTCACTTTTTCAGTCCAAAAAACCATTAACCCATGTTCTACACTCAGAGTCAAAAACAATTTTCTTTAAGCTCGCCAAAAATTTTATTAAAAAGGAATCGTTAAATATTGATTGTTTTATAAGGTCTCCCCATAATTCATTGCCTTTAGAAGATATTTATGTTAGCAACGAATGCGAAGATTTGCTTCAAACGTTTTCAAAATCAATTGCCTACAAGATAAAATCTGATTGTTTTCAATTTCATTTAACTGCACAACGTAGGCTGCCATTAAAAGATAATTTCATTTCCAAAGAAATTGAATTTCTATATCCGGAATTGGCCATTGGTGGTGGTAATAAAAATGTTTTTCAATTTAAACAGGTATGTCAAAAATATAAAATAGATGCTACTCTTCTTACACAAGAGTGGTTAATGTTAGAATATAATCTTTCTGATAACGAAAAACAATCTTTGTCAAAATTAGATGTTGACGAATTTTGGTCCAATATAATTAAGCTTAAAAATTTTAACGATAATTTATTATTTCCAAATTATTATTTCCAAAAAGGAATAAATTAAGTCACGAAGTTTTGAAATCAATATGTATTATACGATCTCATTTGTAATCTAATGTAATTAATTGTGTAAGTGTTAGCTGTACAGCTAGTCATTTTAAAAGATTACATTATAAGGAACTATATGCCTAAAAACTTTAAGAGATTACAAAATGGAAAAAAAGAAATGGAATTTTTTTAAACTGTTTACTGTGTTCATTTAAATTTTTGTGTTATTTTTTATTTTCTGTTCTTTTTGTTAAATGAAAAACTATTTTACCTGAACTGTTTTGTACAAATTTATAATAAAAATAAATATTATTTACTGTTAAAATCAGAATTTTTGCATTTATTTAAAAAAAAAATTGTGGGGAAATATATAGACAATATTTTCTTTGCTTGTAGGGAAGAAACAATTTTTTTCCATTTATGTAGCGATTTATTATAAAATCTCCTGGCAACACTGGTTGTCACTAACAGCGACAGTGCACAAGCGCAGCGGATGTGTATATTGATTTTTAAAACATTTTTTTAAAACATCATCTTTACTCTCTCTAAAAGAGTCATATCAATGTTCTCACTAACACAACTACATTTTTACCTTTGCACACTACTGAAGTAAATGCACCGAATAGACCAATTCTTGCATCCCAGAGCTGGGGATCTGCAATTCCTTTCACCGCCCGTTTTCGCATTTGTTGGCCTAGATGGATTAGGTGACTAAGAAGGAGTTTTCAGCTGTGTAGTGTGATCGTAATTAAATCGTATATTTCTATTGAATTTATGGAATTATAGAGGAGTCATAAAAACATAAGTGCATGGTACTTCTAGAAGCTTTGAAGAACCACATTTGGCACCCAGAAGTCATAATAGGCCAAATACACATTTTGCACAAGCAAATTTTATTCTTGCAATTAAGTTTAGATCTTCTGTTGAGTAAAGGAAAAAGAGCACGAGTGAGGTGCACTACCTTTTCACATATATAAATGTTGTTTAAATAATAATTTCTTATACAAAATAACTCTTAGGTATTTTATATTGTCCCACAAATAGAATCAAAGGCCTTTTCAATATTTAGAATACTAATGCTAGTACTCTTCTAATTCTTTTTGTTGCATTCAAGATAACTAACAACTCTTTTCAGTTGGTGTACAGTAGAATGTTCCCTGCGAAATCCTAACTATTGGAGGTTATTATTATTCTCGTTAGAAAAATCCGAAATTCTTTTATTGACTTAGATTGTTGATGGGTTTATAGCTGGAGGCTAATTTGAGAGCCTTTCCAGGCATAGAAATTGGTATTTAGCCCTCTTAAAAATCTTGGGAAAATAACCTTCCAATAAACAGAAATTGAAGTTCTCTTAAATCGGTGAGTTCTATATAAAACTTATGCAGTATTCTGTCGTTCAGACAGTATAGCGGATTCCATAGGCGAAGAATTATTCAAAGCGAAGGAATGAGAAATTGCGAATACGTCTGCTACCGCAATCGCCTTTTCAGAACCAGTTTTTAAAACCTCTCCATTTACATAAAGATCAGTAAACGACTTTCTGTTAGCCCTTAGGACTCTCGTCAATTTCCAAAACTTTTTCGAGCCCGGAGGCATTTTTTATGAAAATCAATCATATTATTTAATTGCCTCAAAATACACTTTCTCTAATATTTCCGCCTGTACTTGTTTCTTTGACATAATAATATTATCTTGAACTCAGATATTTCCCTACGCCAGAAATTTTTGCGCTCCAAGACGATAAGGGTCATGAAAATTGAGAAAAATAAGGAAAATTTGTAAAAGTGAATGAAATATATATTTGCGGCAGTAAATAAATGCCTGTCATTTACTTTTTTAAGATTATTTGTATGTGTTTATTTGGAAATATAAATACTATGACCAATTTAATATATATACAATTAAAAAACAAAAGAGTGAATTTTATTATATATATTAAATTTGTCATAGTATGATCAATACATAATATAGTAAAACAAAAAATGTTTAAACTTTATTTATTAAAAATAAAATACAATGACCAATAATTAATAAATGTCAGTTTATTACAACTCTTCCATTAATCTTTTTTTAACAACCCTTTATTTTGGTATACCACCTTGACGAAATTCAGAAACTAAACGGTAATTATCCTTGTGTAATACTTGGATAACCTGCCAAGTTGTACAAATTGGCGACCGTGACAGGACCCAGAAGTCCAATCGAAAAAAAAAATGGAATACTCATCACAGATTCTCCGCCAGCTCAAGAAGACTGGCAAAAATATTACCACCATTATTCGAAATCTTTCAAAAGACTCCAGGTCCAAGATCCAAGATCGACTGAAGCATCTTCAGGCAGCATTGGCTGAGTTTGATGACACAGATAATAAGTTGCGAGGTTTGGAGGACCTTGACAAATCTGTAAATATTTCACATCAGATTATTTTTCGAAAATTCAAACCCTGGCGTCGAAGTATATCGCATTACTGGAGCGCGAGCTTAAAACCCAGAACAAAGGGTCAGACGGCAAAAAGCTCCTTCAACCAAAAGGCTAGTCGCCAGCAAGTGGAACTGTTGGCCACAATAATCTGATTAGCCGTTCTCTTGGCAAAATATCGTCATCATTTTCGGACATATTTAAAAGCATTGTCAATGAACAGCAGATGTCTGACCCTCATAAGATATAGTATCTAAAAATTAACTTGATTGGGAAAGCAGCAATTCTTATCAAATCATCTTGCTATAATTGAGGAAAATTACCAAGCGGAATGGAAGTTGCTGGAAGACCGCTACAATAATAAATGTATTAATTCAAAGGCTGCTCGATCAGCCCATCTGGAGCTTGCACATTAAGTAGCATTAAGCCGTTGCACCGTACAGCAAAGGAGTTCCTAGAAGCTCTCTTCAATATGGGACTCCACATTACGTCGTGGGATCTACTCCTGATACATGTCTTAGTCAGAAAACTAGATAAAACAGTTCATACTCAATATGAATAATCTATCTTTAACTCAAAGGAGTTACAACCAATCAGTCAATTCCTCATTTTCTTCGAGAAATATTTCCACACTCTTGAGGTAATTAGGTGAGCTAACGTCTTCTCTCAACAACAATAAAACTTGCACGCTCACAACACATGAGCTCGAGATTTTCATCCATTATATCGATGCAAGGATTTCATGCTACTCAGCCCTACAAAACGGCTCAACCTTGTGCAGAAACAGAAGTTATGTATCAACTGCTTGAATAGTAAGCACTCAAGCAAAAGGTGCACCATTTTAGGCCGCTGCCAAAAATGCGGAAAAAAGCACCACATTTGGAACTCCACAAAAAACAAAGTACATCTAAGAAATTAACTTCTTCAACCAAAGAAGATCCCGGAACTCCAACAGGATCAACTCCAAGTAGTAACAAACCAGCGGAACAGGCGTCATCCCTTATCACCACCCCAATCTTAGAATGTGAAGATATAACAGTTTGTCCTGCAAACAAAAAAACCTATGTCTTGTTAGGAACAGCTTTGGTAAGGCTAATGGTTTGGAAACCGAATGCAGAGTAATTCTTGACTCAGGATCATAAGTCCACCTAATAATAGAACGGTTGATGACACGGTTAGGACCACCAGCAAGGGCTACATCCATATCAATAAATGGAATTGTGAAAAGCCGGACTAAGGGTCAACGTTATCATTCAGTCCCGACTCAACAAATTTTCAGTACGTTTAGAGGCATTTGTATTGCCACAAATAATTGCTTCTCAACCTGCTCAACTTTTTCACATTAATAAATGGTCAATTCCCAGCAATGTGACTTTAACAGACCCAACCTTCAATCGTCCAGACAAAATTGATATTCTGTTAGGGACGAAATATTACCATCAATTGGTCGTGATTGGGCAAATTAAATTGCCTCACAACCTTCCAGTGCTGCAGAATACGATTTTAGGCTGGATAGTATCAGGAAACGTTCCTGGTCAACAATTATCGGTTGCAACATGCGGGCTCTTGACTGAAAATGATAAAATAGATATAGATTGAAAGCACACAACAACAATTGTCACCGTATGATGCACAATGTGAAGCACACTTCAATCAACACACCAAACGTGACAAAGACGGAAGATTCGTCTTACGACTTCAATTCTGTGCCGAAGCATCTGCTCTAGGAGACTCACACAGCATCGCGTTCAATCGATTTCTTTCTTTGGAATGCCGACTATTAAAAAATCCGGCATTAAAAGAACAATACACACAATTTATGAAGGAATATGAAGACTTAGGGCATATGACCAAAATCACTATAGAGAAGGTGGAAGGACGTAAATACTTCATTCCTCATCACTGCGTGCAGCGACCCGAAAGCAGTGCCACCAAACTTCGAGTATTCGACGCTTCATCGAAAACATCATCAGGAAAGTCATTGAACGATATGTTGCATATCGGGCCACCACTCTGGAGTGAGCTCTGTTTACTGTTTTGCTGCGATTTAATCAGCTATTTCATATGCAACCAGACCAGCACCATACCTAGCAATAAGATGTTTGAATGAAATAAGCCATGACAACAAGATACATTCTCCTTTAGCAGCATGCTTTTTAGAAAAGAATTTTTATGTTGATGATGGGCTGGGTGGAGCCGACAGCCTAACCGCAGCTCTAGAAACTCAACATCAACTGAAGCAAGTCATGGCAAGATGCGGATATAATTTACGAAAGTGGTGCGCTAATCATACTCAGCTCCTCAGTAACATTCTCGAAACCGATCAAGAAGTCAGTCTCGACTTTTCTAAAGATAATATCGAGTACACAAAAACACTAGGATTAACTTGACAACCCAAATGTCACCAACATAAGATTAAAGTCAATATCAAACCAATAAAGGCTGTAACTAAAAGGACATTCACTTCAGATTGTTGGATCTCTTGTCTCCTGTAGTCGTCAAAGCCCAAATGTTTGTCCAGGAGTTATGGATCTTAGACCTCTTTCAGGACGAAGCTGTTCCTTGAAAATTTGATTCTAGCTGGTGCGATTTTCGAAGTAATTTTAAAGAACTCGAAAGCTTTCAAGTTCATCAGCATATTTACAAAGGTGAGGTTTCCAACAAAACACGCCTTCACGTTTTTACAGGTGCATCCGAGAAGGCATATGCGGCGGCAGTTTATGTCAGAACGTTAATATCTAATAAAACTATTATTGTATACTTGTTGTGTGCAAAATCGCGTATAGCTCCACTTAAACAGCAAACACTTCCAAGGCTGGAATTATGTGCTGCTCAGCTAGGAGCTAATTTAGTTGCAAGTGTTAAACACGATTTGGACATGAATACAGTACCAACATTCTATTGGACTGATTCAAAAATCGTGTTAACATGGATAAGCTCTAGGTCATCCTCTTTTCATACATTCGTGGCAAATCGAATAGCGCCCATTCAACAAAATACGGTACCCGAACAATGGCGGCACGTACGTTACAAACATAATCCAGGGAACATTATATCTAGAGCAAGGTTGCCTTATGAGCAGCACACACCGCATACTTAATATCCGGGTCCCTTATACCATTAATGAATTCTTCGATCTTAATTTGCTCTACTAGTGGGTGATTTCTCCTGAATAGGTTAGCTGCACCAACCTCTCGACTTCCATTGCAAAGGCTTGAAGCGACTCATTAGCCTTCTGTGTTCGTTATCTTGACTCTATGCGGTACAAATCGCGTTTGTGCACGTCGGCAATTTTACACTGTAGCGCCACCATTAAGTCATTTTAGTTGTTTCTGCAGCTGGCTGGCATGGTTTCTAAAATTTCTGCTGCAGCACCTTTTGACGCCAAAATTAATTCTAGAGCCTTCTCTTGATCGTCTTATCCATTTGTGTTAAAAACGTGGTCCTCAGAGGATGTACGGTCTGTTTTTCCTTCATCGAGACGAAAAATATTGGCCTCCAACTTTTTGCCAAGCTTCTGACTCAGTAATTAGTGAAATGAAACAAAACCCTAAAAGTTTGCCGGTATCAGTCGAGGGTGGAACCCCGATGCATAGCATAAACCACCGAAATTCGTCTAAAACCCTTCAACAAATTATGGGATATACTTTAAGATTCATAAAAAACGTTAGAACTATTAAAGCAGATCAACAAAACCGGCCAGCTCTGACACCTTTCGAGCTTCACGATGCTCTGGCCATTATTGTTCGAGCTACACAGCGGTCACATTTCAAGGAAGATATTCAACAATTGCAAAGGCAAAAGGAACTGAAAAGCTCTAGGCAAATTAAAAGCCTAACACCATTTTTGGATAAAAATAATATCCTAAGAGTCGGAGGCGGATTAGAAGCATCTACGTTGAGCTTTGATGCAAAACATCCAATGCTCTTGCCGTATAACGACACAATTAGCAGACTTATTTTTAGTCGATACACAAGGTCGAAACATTGTGGTCCTACAGCACTACTTGCAAACGTGAGATAACGCTTTTGGTCCATCAAAGACAAATACTTTTCACTGGAAACTGTCCATCGATGTGTATACTGCGCAAAATCAAAACCAGTATTTCGTCAGTAATTAATTAGAATTTTACCTGAAAAAAGAGTGATCCCAGCAAGACGCTTCATCAATGCAGGAGTGGACTATTGTGGCCTAATATAGGTTCACTTTAAAACTAGAGGAAAACAATATCAAAAGGCGTATATTGCGGTCTTTTGTTGGTTTTCTATGAAGGGAGTTAATTTAGAACTAGTTACGGACCTTACAAACGATGCCTTCTTTGTGGCACTTAAAAGGTTTATAAGTCGTAGAGGACAGAATCAGAATCTTTATTGCGACAACGCAACAGACTATGCGGGAGCTCGCAATCAACTAGCAGAATTGTCAACTGCCTTATTTTCTACAACAGCTCAAGAAAACGAGAATGTGCGGATAAAACCATCAATTTTCATTTTATTCCTCCACGTTCCCCGCATTTCGATGGACTTTCAGAATCCACAGTAAAGTTCTGGTTAAAGGAACAGCAAACGAATCCGTGATCTATGAGGAAAAATAAACCGTGATTATAGAGGTTGAAGCGATCCTCAACTCGAGACCAATTACACCACTGTTAAATGATCCTAGTGATGAGTTGGGCTTAACTCCTGGCCATTTCTTGATTGGGGAAACTTTGACAACCCAAGTTGATGCAACAGCACAATCAACATCAACCTCTTTAGTTAAAAGATGGGAATTGTGATCTCGATTAAAACACAAATTCTGGAACCGATGGTCGCTGGAATGCCTCAATGAACTTCAGCTGTGGAACAAGTAGTAGACTCAAAATATGCCACTTTGCGCCATAGTCATAATTAAGGATAACCCGTCACCTGTCATGACGTGGTGGCTCGGCAAGCGATCGAAACATACTCCGAACAGGTGGAGTTGTCAGGACAGCTGCTATCAAAACATCTACCGATGTCGTTAAGCGAGCAATTCATTCACTAACTCAGCTTCCTCTAGAACCATCAATAACTTCTGCCGACAACGAAGCACCAGATTAATCGCCACTCCTTAAAAAAAGCAGGGCATCCAACGACCAAGACAAAAATTTGCAACCTCCAAAACGCTCCAATGTGACCACTATAAACATACTAATGTTCTTTCTACAGCTGATAAGCTCTCAAGTTACACACAAATCACTAGTAATCCTGGTTACATTTTGAACATATCGGACAAATCAAGCCGATCATGTCAGAATGGAAACTTCATATATATTTGGTCGGATCAGCTCCATCCTACTGACCCCACACCAATTATATACCGAAGTTGATAACATAAAGGCAAATCTCCCAGGATATTTAACACTACCAGTGGTGGATATTATTCATCTATATAGCATCGTGACAGCTCATGCATAAATTTCAAACCAGCACATTACTTGCATACTGCTCATCCCATTGGCGCATCAAAATGAATATGATCTGCTTTATCTTACTCCAGTTCCTCAGCTAGTAAATAATACTTTAGTTACCGACCACGATGGTTCTCAACCATCACCGTGATGAATATTTTCCCATGGATAATACTAAACTCCTCGAATGCAATACCATCGAACGCAATACATTCTTATGACCAAATACCCAAGCAACATATTCTAAAGGTACACCAATATGTAGCTGCGAATTACACTTATTCAATAATGAATCTAACCGAAGTTTCAATTGTGGTACCAATTATATAAAAGGAGTCAGTGGCTGGTGGCAACCAAACAACAACTCAAATTAAGTACAGTGTGCAAAGCAAAAAGTAGTAAAAATCTTTTTGTGTGATCACGATCCACAGACACCAAACTCTCACATCAAGTCTGCATCAATCCCATACCACCAACAGGAAGTCATTCTCCAAATCCAGAATGAAAACAACCCGCCACAACCATTACTATACCGTTCGAGTAGTGAAGACATAAACCGATTGCAGGAAAGTAGGGGCGCAACTATGCGATATACCAACAACAACAGCCGATTATAAAGTTCACGGCTTGGCGGTTAGTTATACAGGACTGGCTCTCATCTTAACAGTCATCATTATCCTTCTGATAAAATCAATATTGAAGAGAAGTACCAGCGCCTGCACCCAGGTCAAATTGGAATATTTCTTTAGACCTAACAGCTTTATACGACAATTTTGTGAACTATAAATTGGCGATATTAGTGCTAACCTACTGTACCCCAATCGAGTCTAAATGTATGACAGACACCCACAAACTTTGAATATATGTATATATATATATATATGTATATATATATATATATATATATATATATATATGTATATATATATATATATATATATATACATGTATATATATATATATACATATATATATACATGTATGTATATATACATATATATATATATATATATATATATCGGGTATGCCCCTATGGGGTTCCAATAGAGCTATATTCCAATCAAGGTAGAAATTTGAGTCTGCTGTGTTCAAAGAAATCTGTGAGATACTCGGTATTAAGAAAACTCAAACAACGCCGCTTCTACCCGCAGTCTGATGAAATAGTAGAACGATTTAATCGAACCCTGCAAGATTACTTGCTTAAAGTAGTGTAAGGTTTAAGCAGCAATTATAGCCGTATTAAATGATTTAACTAGAACTGTTTCTGAAAGCCGTCGAGAAATTGATTCCCTTCGGAGGCAGGTTCAACAACAACATCTATATTGGCCATCCATTGAAAGCTCACTCCAACGTCAGCCAGCTGAACAATATTTAACTCCTACGCTACCAAGCGAGGCTGAAAATCAAGCTGTGGTGAATGTGCCATTGATACTCCTCCTGTTGGAGGAACTAATACCGAAATTGCTCGTGGAAAAACAAAATGAATGGGCAAAAGCTAGTATTGGTATCCATATCTAATAATTACTGATTTTTCCAATTGAATCGGTGAGTTAGCAAAGGTTATAAGTGTAATGTCCGTATCTGTTTCCCAAAGTAATCATACGCGTCCTCTCACGTTAATTGAGCAACAGCATCAAAAAGAAAATGTCAAGTGTCAGGGTTCTTATACAATAGCCAAATGTATGGTGTATAAAGGTGGTGTGAAAAAGTAAAGGAGTTGAGATCTTGTTTTTGCTGAAAATCACAAAGTACCAAGGTGTTAGTATCAAGACCTTCATAAGGCTTCCAACTTAGAACTTCGTGTCTTTGTTGATGCGCGCCAAGAAGCATTTGCCGCCGTTTGCCATCTAAGAATAATCTATGAAACACAAATTGAGGTTTCTTTCGTGATGGGTAAAACTAGGTGCGCTCCTAAGAAATTAATGAGTATCATCCGTTTAGAATTGCAAACTGCCGTATTAGGATTGCGCCATAGTAAAGTAATATTAAAGGTTTTGAACGACAAATCTCATGAGTTCTTTTTTGATCGGATTCTCAAACGGTAATAAGTTGGATTCATTCAAAGCCTTCGTTAGCCACAGAATAGCCGAAATAATAAACAGTTCTAATTTGAATCAATAGAAATGGGTTCCAACCAGCTATAATTCTGCGATTTGGGTACAAGAGCTACATATCCGACGAAATTTAATGATAATAGCTTGTGGTTAGAAGGACCTGAATTCTCAAGAGAAAGTAACATTTCCTGGTCGGAGGCTGAAATTGAGAATTCTGACTTGCTTCCAAAAGAAATTAGACCGTGTCTCTTTAATTCATCATGTGAAATTGTTATTGAATTTTCCCGTTTTTCATCATTTACAAAATTGAAGCGAACATTTGCATTGGTTAATCGTCTTATTAAAAGAAATCATTCACCGAGTTTTCTAAATTTGGAGCTAAGACCTGCGGAATATACAATTTGCCGAATAGTATAGAGTGAAACTTTTAAAGATGGGTCAATTACCAGAGGATCGAATTGCCAACACTATAAAAACCAACGACATCGCTATTATTTTGGATGCAAATCAACCGAGAAACAAATGGCAAAACGAAAGAGTAATAAAAAGCACGGCCAAGTTAGTTGTGTCGATTTAAAAACCCAGAACGGGGTAAAACGAAGACTGGTTTTAAAGTTAGTTGTACTTAATTTTATTTGTGGTGAACCGATAGCAAGTTCACGAAGTGGGGAATGTAAGGCTTAAGGACTTTGCACTTTTCCACCCATTTTTAAAAACGAAAATGAAACATAGAAACTTTGGAAATATGTTTTTTTTTGACTTGAAAAACTTTATAAATTTTATAATTCATTCATTGTAATTTTGTTCTTTTTGAAATAAAGACGCCAATAAGTAAAGAGCGAGCAACAGAAAGATTGGGACGAACACTTACCGATGTTTCTACTGTCCCTGACTCAACATTCAGATCACCTGCCAGGATTATTTTCGGACTGAGCTAAAATAACCTGGACTTAGAGCTTGGTTAAGCCTACCACAGAGAGGAATGCCACATATGCTGAAAAGCAGGAAAACCTCAATGGACTTGGTCAGCGATAGAATGAAAGCCAGATATGATCGTACAGCAAATCCAGAGGGCTTCAATGAGGGACAACTGGTTTTACCCTACAACCCACAGCGAAAGAAAGGACTATTTCACAAGCTGCAAGGCTAGGATAGACCTTATAAAGTAGGCAAAAGGTTAAACGATGTGATATACAGAATACAGAAAAGCAATAACCCGCGATTAAAAATTACAGTGGTAGATGTAGAGCGACTGGCGGGCTATGGGAATACAATAATGAGCCTATACGGGATGTAATGTAATGTTTCAGACACAAGGTTTTTGTTTCACAAGTGATTTTTTTTTTACAGTCAATATTTCGGTATACACTTTCAATTCCTTGTCATATTTTTTTTTCTAATAGAACATATAACAATTGCACCAATTGTTTAAATCATTTATTGAATAGCGTCAGTAATTTTTAATAGTGCAATAATATTTGTAAGGAACCAGTTACATTATATTACATTTTTGGTGTTAATAAATCGCTTGCTGCTAAATGAAATTAGTCATCTTTTAGAGAGTTTTATTGCTGTCATCAAGTAGCTTGAAATTGCATACAATATAGTCAATCTGTAAGAAAAATTTAAAAATCAGGAGTAACTTAATACTTAGTGTATAGCACTTACTTACCCATGTGAGAGAAAAATCTCCAATTTAAGAGCAGAAAACCATAGATTTTTATTACATTTTTGCAGAGAAATGCAAATACAACGTCAAATATTGTATTTTGAATTTGTTATAAACCGTTGACTATTTTTAACATGCCTGTGCATGCTCGTTTTCTTCTTTTTAATTACACTTTTGTTTTGTTTTGCTACCCATATGATGTGGAGACTTTTCGAACATAGGTAGAGGTGTATTTGGTACTTGAAATGTACACGGTACTTATTTAGTACTTTTTTGGTACTAAATATAAACGAATGGGCAATTGATAAGTTCAATGGTTAAAGGGAAAAGGACAATGAAAATAGGAATTTTTAAGAAAAAAATTGATTTGTTTAAGGATTGCTATAATCTTGCGTAAGTATAATACGATTAATTTGTTTTAAGGATATAAAGTTTTTTTTATACCTTTAAATACATATGTTTTATAATAATAGAATCATGTAGCGGACAAATCGTTAATTTTCCCTTACAGTCCATCAATTATTTTTCTAGCCCATTTCCAATATAGAACATTACAGTAAGATTCGAATTAGCGGTTTTTGCATTATATACATCAGAAAATCCTAGAAACATATTTAGTTTATTAGCAATGAGAGTCAATTGCGCAGTCCAATTTTGGTAGAAAGTGCATAGTGTTCACATCAACTTTAATTTAGACGCTTTAAAATTTAATTTAAGAAGAGAAAAAGTTGAAGTTTAATTAAAACTTATAATAAATAAAAAAGAAAATAAAAAAGAATAGAATAAAATAAAATAAAGCGGCATCTGAATATAGTGTGAAAGAAGCGAAAGTTGCCCAAAATCCCTATAAGTCATATTTTCTCTAAGGAACATCTTAAATTTTCTACCAACTGCTCAGTCAACGGTGTCGGGGCTTTTGTGCCCTCATGGAGTGGACCTGGTCTTAAAAATTGAACATCTAGTTTGATTTAAATTTTTCACATCGAATTATGAGACTCTAAACCCTCAATCTAACTTTTGGTGACCTGAAACTCTTCAATTATATCCTAGTTAAAAACTGGAACAACACTTTTAAACTAAATTCAATAGCTATGCGGATCTAATGGGTTAACTTCCAATCAGCAAATTATGTCTTATAAAAATATGCTATTAAACTGACTTTTCTTCATTAAATCATACCCTAAATTTCTAACCATTCAATTTTAATATGCTATAATGCTTAAAATCAATAGTGAAACACAATAGTTTATTAAAGTAACGAAAGTTCCTAAAGTAACATCACAATACTTAATATAAAAACTAATATTTCCCATATTCTATTAAACCAAATTTAATTTAAAATTTTGCTACAGTATGCTAGAAATTTGCTTTTTGAATTCGTTCTTTTTCTAAATCTTTTAAATCAGAATAATTTTTCCTAATGTATTAATGTAAAAATTATCTATAACCTAAGACCTAACTAATACACTTACATTATTTAATAATGATCATTAGCTCAGGAAATTAAATATATGTATATCTAACCTAAAAACTAAGTATATCAGAACCTATTTATTATATACTAACACTAAAGTAATTGATCATAAACTTAATGCAAGAAATCGCTACAACATAACCCAGTACACCAGATCATCGAAATTATGTTGGAGGCCTTCATCATCAGATCGAATTGATTTGGTAAGTCATATAATGTGTTTATTATTGTTTTTTTTTAACCATTCTCTTGCATTAAACATTTAAAAAGAAACAACAATCAATAAAGAGTGATAGATTAAAGAGAGTAATGATCATTAAGAGCAAGCAATAGTAAATTTCAGTGAAGATTATTAATTTCTGTAATAGATTAAAGATAAATGCAAATGTGTATTCTCTTAACTTCATGCTATTAGTTCGCTTTTAGTTTGTTTTGATTTTTGTTTCTTATATCTTTGTCATTTAAATACTTATAAAAATTATAATTAACCGGTTGTGGGTCAACAATTATTTTTGATTCAATATTTTATAAGAGTTATATATTAAAAGATTTATTGCTTCATATTATGAATGTTTTATTATAATTATTATTGATTTGAAAATTTAAATATAATAAGAGGGTTAAATTTCTTTTGAAACAAAATTTAGTTTATAATTAGAATGCTAAATAGAAATTAAAAATGTGCTAAATAAATAAGATTAATATGAAAAGATAAATTTGAAGTTATGTGGGTGTTTTCTGTAATCGATCATATAGAATAGATACTTGACTAGCCTTTAATTTTGGGGATTCCGAATATGTTATTTTGCTTAGGAAACGTAGGTAGGCGTGGGTTACGAGGCAACATCCCTCAACAACAGCATAGGTAATGAATTTAGTAATAGATAATTTTGACTAACCATTCCTCATTTTATTTACTCTCAATATGACTAGATTGGGGCATAATTGAGTATGTAGTTTAGTCATTCCGGCCCTTCCATCTGATACCACCTGTACTAAAAAGGGAGTCTATAATAAAATTTTGTATTAAGCTTGAATTGCGTTAGGAAAGGACCGAACCACCCCACCCCGACTGTTGCTAGCAACTCAATGGCTCCCGCAGTCCTCCTCCTACGTAGTTCCACTAACCTTCATTAATTTCATTGATGAATGGATGAAAATGAGTAGGAGTTAAATAATAGTTTTACTATTTAACTTATGACTTTTTCATATGTGTACTATACAAATATAAATGGCGCCCAACGTGGGGCACGAATGGGCTTAAACGTTTGGTTAATTCAACCAACGTTGGCCCGAAATAAATAAGGTTTATTTGATAGAATTTAAATTTAAATCTCGCGAGCGTGAGGCTCGGGACAATGGAAGATTAGTAACCACTGCGTGAAGAAACCTTAAATGTTTTTCGGCTCTACTTTTCCTTTTACAATAGTCTTAAAGTTCAATTTTAATAGTAGTATAAAATTTTAGAGTTGGTGAGAAGAATTTATAAATAATTTATAGGGTTTTGCTGGAAACCTTCAGCTATTTATGTTATACATTATGAATATGCTGACCGCCTGATACTTATAGATTCTTTTTTAGGCAATTTGAGTCACTCCTAAAATATTTATAGCTTACTATTGTGGTATATTAAAGAATTATTATCCCTAAGTTGACGACATGAAGCTCAGCCACTAATATGCATAAAGGAATTTCATTTATGTTGCTAATTGCGAGTAGATGAGCGATGTATATTAGAGAAGTCTAATGAGTTATTTTATAAGACTGTTGGTTGGAAATGTAGGGAGAGATTATCCTTTTACTACACTACCCCATAGCCAGATTTGTTTACTCTAGTTAGTCAAATATTCTATTTCGTTTTTTTTGTCTAGTATCTTTTCTAAGTTCTAAGAAAGAAAACACCCTGAGTTTATGTGTATGTGTGATACTTAATTTTAGTATTAAATATTTTTTTTGAACCATAGAGCTTGGTTATAAATTGTGTGAAATCCTCTTACTTTTGGAAACTATTTTAAAATTGTTTACCATTTGTAAAAAAAATTTGAATGAAGATCTTTGTAGGATTGGTTTAAATTTTCGTTTTTGGCTCAAGCTTTACACATTTTGTAATGGTGTTTTTCTTTAGGCATATACGTTTATATCTAGTTAATACTTATTTTCATCTTGTTTTCATTATCAGTAGTCTTTCGCTTTTTATTTAGTTAGTAATACTGTAGTTGAATAATTGTTGAAGTTTTCTCTTTGCTCCCTTAGGTTCTAATTCTAGGTTTTGATAAGGAGTCTTATAGGACGTGATTAGTTTATTTCTTTCGGATATATATTTTTTTATAGTCAGTAAATATGTCAATAGAAAGAACTCCTACTCGTATGGAGTGTCCTCCGCCTTTAACAAGTGCTACTGTCCACATTGAACCATCGGTTTGTCACACCTAAATGGAAACGATGATAGAGGAAGATGATTGTTTAATTATTAGTGATTGTTCAAATGCGTTTCACCGAACTTTTATAGAGTCGTATTTAATGACGAGTTCTGAATGTCCAGTGTGTAAGCGTTCATGTCAACTTAATGAGTTACGTAAATTAGTGATTAGCAGCAGGCCCTCTACAAGTAGAACAGCAGCTATGACTAAAGCAAGAGGTGCGTTGTCAAAACACTACAACACTCGTAGTAGTAATCGTAATGTATCACAGGATTTTCATTCGGTAATAGATAATATTAGTTTTAATGTTCCACAGGATAATAGACAGTCTAATTTAAATGCGACCAATGAAAATGTTTCAAACACATTACCTAATCCAACCCCTACAACATCTAACAACAACGATACTGTTTCTAGTGTTGATTATGAGCAGATAAGCTGTATGATCGAGACAAATCTTACTCGAATGTTACAAAATTTTAATTTAGTACCTTCGTCTAATAATAATCGAGATCAACCAAATACTTTGAGAAATAGTTCCAATGGTTTTCAAGCTCAAGGATCTAATGTTCAGTCTAACAATAATCAACCTTATTTGTTATCTCCCATTGCTAATTCGTATTCAAACACTAGTACAATGTATGCTGATAAAATTACATCAGTTATTCAAAATTGGAACTTGAAGTTCGACGGTTCAACAAATGGATTGCATGTAGAAGAATTTTTGTACAGGATTAAATCCCTGACGAAGGACACATTTAATGGAGAGTTTTCATTGATTTGCAGAAATTTGCATATCCTTCTAATAGGAAAAGCTCGAGATTGGTACTGGAGGTACCACAAGCAGGTCTCTACATTGGATTAGAATGACTTTTGCAACGCTTTAAGAAATCAGTACAAACAATATAGAAGTTCGTTCGACATAAGAGAGGAAATATGGAATAGAAAACAAAAGCCAGGAGAGTCATTTGACTCGTTTTTTGATTCAATTTTGTCCATAATGGACCATCTTCCTTCTCCAATGTCTGACGCTGAGTTGATAGAGATTTTAGTTAGAAATTTGCGACCAGAGATTCCACAGGACTTACTATATGTTCCAATACATTCTATCTCTCATCTCCGAAAACTAGTGCAAATGCGCGATAATTTTCTCAGAGAGGAAATCGTTCGAAAAAATTTTGTTACAAGCAATCAAAATCCTGTCTTTGGCAGAACATACATCTCTGAGATTGATGCAACAGAGCATTTGATTGTTGGGGAACGTGATGATGCTATTTGTTCTGTTGATGTACCGAAATCAAATCGAAATGTTGGAATTGTAACTAGATCGGACACCATTGGGAAAATTGTTTTCACCAAAGGACCATATTTTGCTATGGTTGCGGTACTAAAAATGTGTATAAGCCGAATTGTATGAAATGTGCTGGCAAGAAACAACAGCAGTCAAAAAACTACCAAGCGATCGCAATGCAGAAGGAGAACACCTAGACCAAGTTTTGAAATCTAAAAAATCTTACCCTGATATTACTTTACACCCGGATGAGACAAATATTATTAAACCAGATCAAAGTAATAAAATTACCCTGCTTAAACATGATGTATCTGATAACAAACTGGAAGAAGAGGATGTTTAAAAAATCATTATGCCAAAAGAGCCCTATCATAAAAGATGGGAAACATATTTACGAAAACGTCATCAAATTTTCAATACTTTTTCGGTCGATAGTGTCAAATTTAAGCCAAAACGTTCCACTATTCGATTACGACAGTATTACAGCAGACGTAGAATTTTTAAAAAACTTTTCGTTTCCTTTATAATTTCTAATTCAAAAGATTTACGCTACTATGCAAAAGTAAAATTTTTAGATTTCGATGAATATGGATTGATAGATACAGGAGCAAATATAAGTTGTATAGGCTTAGAGTTAGCATCAGTAGATTTCTCGAAATTACAAAGTTTTACTAAGTGTAAACATTACGTAAAAACTGCAGATGGTCAGTCACGATTAGTTTGTGGATGGCTTAGTGCAGATATGGTTTTTAAAGAACAGTCAAAGAGAATAAAAAGTACCATCAATAACTCAAAGATTGATTTTAGGAATCGATTTTGTGAGGTCCTTTGACCTTTTTCCAGACGTAGTTGGTTCTGTTGACCTAGTATCATCCTTGTCAGATCTTTCTGTACTTAAAGATAAGATTCAAGTACCATTAAATTCACTTAATTGGTTAGGAGTTTCGGAAGAAAAATTTTACCCTATTACACATAGCCAGCGGATTCAACTTAATGCTGTCATAGACTTGTTTCCGAATTTCGAAAAACCAGGACAAATCTTATAAAACATACGATTGATGTTGGTAGTGCTACTCCAATAAAATCACTTTTTACCCGGTTTCTCCTGCGGTAGAAAAGTCGATGTACGGTGAATTGGACCGAATGTTGAAACTGGGAGTTATAGAACCTTCAACGTCACCGTGGAGTTCGCCTATGCGTTTAGTCGTAAAGCCCAATAAAGTTCGTCTGTGCTTAGATGCAAGAAAGGTAAATGCAGTGACCAAGAAAGATGCGTATCAATTTCAAAATATTGAGAAATTTTTGCTAGGCTACCGAGAGCTAATATAATAACGAAGCTTGATTTGAAAGATGCCTATTGGCAGATCGCTTTGGATGAAAAATCCAAAAGTCTTACGGCATTCACAGTACCTGGTAGGCCTCTGTACCAGTTTGTAGTCATGCCATTCGGACTGTGCAATGCTCCGCAGACCATGCGTAGGCATATGGACGAGATCATTCCACCAGATCTAAAGCACACTGTTTTTGGGTATCTTGATGACTTCATTATTGTGTCTGAAGATTTGGAAACTCATCTGAGATTTTAGTCCGTATAGCTTCACAATTTCGAAAAGCCAACCTGACTTTGAACATATCTAAATCTAAATTTTGCGTAACGGAAATAAATTATTTAGGTTATGTCATCGGAAATGGAGGTATCACCACCAATCCAGAGAAAATTACAGCTATTAAAGATTGGCCTGTACCTAAAACTGTACAACAAGTTCGAGGCTTTCTTGGATTGGCTGGATGGTATCGGAGGTTTATTGAGAATTTTTCCGCCTGTCTTGCAAGAAAGTGTTTAAATGGACTGGTGAAGCGGAAATTGCGTTTGAAAAGATAAAAAAAATGCTCACATCAGCCCCAGTATTATCTAACCCCGATTTCAGTAAGAAATTTTTTCTTCATTGTGACGCCAGTGACTTTGGAATAGGAGCCGTATTGACGCAACAGGATGAGCAAGGACAAGAACGACCGATAGCTTACATGAGCAAGAAATTAAACTCTGCGCAGAGGAACTACAGCGTAACGGAGAAGGAGTGTTTAGCTGCTGTAGAAGCTGTAAAACGTTTTCGCTGTTATATCGAAATGCAGGAGTTTGAGATGATTACCGACCATTCAAGCTTATTGTGGTTAATGCGACAACCAGACCTGAGTGGACGATTGGCTCGATGGGTGTTCAAACTGCAAGCATATAATTTTACTATCCGCCATCGTAAAGGTAAAGGCCATATCGTTCCTGACGCTCTATCCAGAATTCCTAATACGGATGTTGCTGCTCTGGAGTTTACAGAACCGGAAATTGACTTAGATTCTCCTCATTTTTTTGATGAAGAATATTTAAACTTAAAGCAAAAGATTTCAGAAACTACAGTTAAATATCCTGATATAAAGGTCATTGATAAGTATATTTACTATCGTGTGGATCATTACAATGGAGACGAAGAACAACAAGAACAATGCTGGAAGTTATGGGTTCCTGTAAAACTTAGAGGCAAGACCATCGCGAGAGCATATGATGCGCCTGTTACAGTACATGGAGGTATGGCGAAGACGCTAGATTTGCTAAAGAGAAACTTTTTCTGGCCAGGAATGGTTAAAGATGGCCGTAATTATGTACATCAGTGTGAGGTGTGTAAGACATCAAAAGCTCCTAATTTTATTATGAAACCACCTATGGGTAGTCAGACTACGTCCATTCGACCATTCCAGCGTCTTTATGTAGATCTGTTAGGACCATATCCGCGAAGTAAAACAGGTTATGTTGGTATTTTGATAGTGTTAGATCACCTGAGTAAGTTTCGTTGGTTATGTCCCTTGCGTAAATTTAACTCTAGTGTTATTATTGAATTTTTAAAGAACCAAATATTTCATATGTATGGAGTCCCCGAGAGTATTGTAAGTGATAATGGCAGTCAATTTCGTGCCAACGATTTTAATGCCTTTTTAACATCTTATGGTATTAAGCATATTTACACGGCCTTGTCCCCACAAGCTAACGCCTCTGAACGGGTAAATCGTTCAATAATTGCGGGCATAAGATCCTATTTAAAAGCTGATCATCGTCTATGGGATCAAAAGCTGAGTGAAATAAGTTGTGCACTTCGAAATTCGTTCCATAACTCAATAAATTGTTCACCATTTTACGCTTTGTTTGGGTTCAACATGATAACACATGCATCATCTTATGAGCTGTTACGAAATCTTAAACTTTTGGATAAGTATATTTACTATCGTGTGGATCATTACAATGGAGACGAAGAACAACAAGAACAATACTGGAAGTTATGGGTTCCTGTAAAATTTAGAGGCAAGACCATCGCGAGAGCACATGATGCGCCTGTTACAGCACATGGAGGTATGGCGAAGACGCTAGATTTGCTAAAGAGAAATTTTTTCTGGCCAGGAATGGTTAAAGATGTCCGTAATTATGTACATCAGTGTGAGGTGTGTAAGACATCAAAAGCTCCTAATTTTATTATGAAACCACCTATGGGTAGTCAGACTACGTCCATTCGACCATTCCAGCGTCTTTATATAGATCTCTTAGGACCATATCCGCGAAGTAAAACAGGTTATGTTGGTATTTTGATAGTGTTAGATCACCTGAGTAAGTTTCATTGGTTATGTCCCTTGCGTAAATTTAACTCTAGTGTTATTATTGAATTTTTAAAGAACCAAATATTTCATATGTATGGAGTCCCCGAAAGTATTGTAAGTGATAATGGCAGTCAATTTCGTGCCAACGATTTTAATGCCTTTTTAACATCTTATGGTATTAAGCATATTTACACGGCCTTGTCCCCACAAGCTAACGCCACTGAACGGGTAAATCGTTCAATAATTGCGGGCATAAGATCCTATTTAAAAGCTGATCATCGTCTATGGGATCAAAAGCTGAGTGAAATAAGTTGTGCACTTCGAAATTCGTTCCATAACTCAATAAATTGTTCACCATTTTACGCTTTGTTTGGGTTCAACATGATAACACATGCATCATCTTATGAGCTGTTACGAAATCTTAAACTTTTGGATGAACCCTCGGCAAGAGTTACTAGAGAAGACAACCTACAACTACGTACCAGAAAAACGAACACAAATATAAACTACGATCACAGCCACAAACATTCAAAGTAGGTCAAGAAATTTACAGGAGAAATTTCGCGCAAAGTAATTTGGAAAAGGTTTTAATGCCAAATTATCACCATTATTTATTAAAGCGAGAATACGCGAAAAGGTCGGTCAAAATTACTATATTCTGGAAGATCTACACGGAAAAGTCATCGGTACCTATCACGGAAAGGACATACGTCCATAGGTAATATCTAATTCCAATAAATTTTGCGTCGCATAGCTTCAAAATTTCTTGGGTTTGTAATGTAATGTTTCAGACACAAGGTTTTTGTTTCACAAATGTTTTTTTTTACAGTCAATATTTCGGTATACACTTTCAATTCCTTGTCATATTTTTTTTTCTAATAGAACATATAACAATTGCACCAATTTTATTTTAATTGTTTAAATCATTTATTGAATAGTGTCAGTAATTTTTAATAGTGCAATAATATTTGTAGGGAACCAGTTACATTATATTACATTTTTGGTGTTAATAAATCGCTTGCTGCTAAATGAAATTAGTCATCTTTTAGAGAGTTTTATTGCTGTCATCAAGTAGCTTGAAATTGCATACAATATAGTCAATCCGTAAGAAAAATTTAAATATCAGGAGTAACTTAATACGTAGTGTATAGCACTTACTTACCCATGTGAGAGAAAAATCTCCAATTTAAGAGCAGAAAACCATAGATTTTTATTAAATTTTTGCAGAGAAATGCAAATACAACGTCAAATATTGTATTTTAAATTTGTTATAAACCGTTGACTATTTTTAACATGCCTGTGCATGCTCGTTTTCTTCTTTTTAATTACACTTTTGTTTTGTTTTGCTACCCATATGATGTGGAGACTTTTCGAACATAGGTAGAGGTGTATTTGGTACTTGAAATGTACACGGTACTTATTTAGTACTTTTTTGGTACTAAATATAAACGAATGGGCAATGGATAAGTTCAATGGTTAAAGGGAAAAGGACAATGAAAATAAGAATTGTTAAGAGAAAAATTGATTTGTTTAAGGTTTGCTATAATTTTGCGTAAGGATAATACGATTAATTTGTTTTAAGGATATAAAGTTTTTTTTTATACCTTTAAATACATATGTTTTATAATAATAGAATCATGTAGCGGACAAATCGTTAATTTTCCTTTACAATCCATCAATTATTTTTCTAGCCCATTTCCAATATAGAACATTACAGTAAGATTCGAATTAGCGGTTTTTGCATTATATACATCAGAAAATCCTAGAAACATATTTAGTTTATTAGCAATGAAAATCAATTGCGCAGTTCAATTTTGGTAGAAAGTGCATAGTGTTCACATCAACTTTAATTTAGACGCTTTAAAATTTAATTTAAGAAGAGAAAAAGTTGAAGTTTAATTAAAATGAACTCTTCTTTGCGTATTTACGATTTTCATGCTATACACTTTATATACCCGTGGCTTGAATATCTCTCGAGCGGTTGCCTATGCCAGTGTAAATACCACGGTCTCCGCAAAGGTTGCCTTATGAGCAGCACACACCGCATACTTAATATCCGGGTCCCTTATACCATTAATGAATTCTTCGATCTTAATTTGCTCTACTAGTGGGTGATTTCTCCTGAATAGGTTAGCTGCACCAACCTCTCGACTTCCATTGCAAAGGCTTGAAGCGACTCATTAGCCTTCTGTGTTCGTTATCTTGACTCTATGCGGTACAAATCGCGTTTGTGCACGTCGGCAATTTTACACTGTAGCGCCACCATTAAGTCATTTTAGTTGTTTCTGCAGCTGGCTGGCATGGTTTCTAAAATTTCTGCTGCAGCACCTTTTGACGCCAAAATTAATTCTAGAGCCTTCTCTTGATCGTCTTATCCATTTGTGTTAAATACGTGGTGAGCTACCATCAAAGCAAGGTGTTTTTATTCTGCTAAAAACTTCTGGGTTAATACGCACTGCTTCGGGTTGCTGGCACTGCAGACTGTTGATTTTCTCTTCTATTACGTAAAATTTTTCGTTAACAGTCTTTTCTAGATTTGTCACTCTTGCGTCGACGTCATCAACCCTTTTACTTACCATCTCATAGATTTTTTGCAACTTATCAATTGTTGCTTTAGAAGCTTCACGAACTTCAGTCAAAAACTTTCGATTATCGGCTTTTCCTGTACCTGCGCCAACAGTTTTCCATTATCAGCTTTAGAACTTTCTTGTGCACTCGCCAGAGCATTAATTTTTCCATAAGCTTTTCATTATCAGCTTCAGAAGATTCTTGTGCATTCGCCACAGCATTAATTTTTTTATGAGCTTTTCATTATCAGCTCTGGGAGATTCATGAGCAGTGGCCAATACCTGCATTTTTTCCATCATAGCGGCAAGCAGTGCATTGGTATCCGTATTACTTTTAGCCGAAAGGGTACTCACCTCAGGCTCTTCCTCATCATCAAATACGTGAGTGTCAACGTTAATGCCCCGCCGTTGAAATCCCTCATACAACCGCTATTGCAATATGGTCTTGGTCCCAGTTGACGGCAGCCCTAATTTTGCCATCTCACGCCTAAGGCGATCCACATTAAGTTCTCTTAACTTCATTCTTCTTTATTTTAATTTTATTTTAGGGACTACAATCCCACTTCTGACACGGGCGACTTTTGGTTTTTCAATGTAAATTGTAACTTACATGTGAAACACCTACATCGTAGTCGCGGGCAACATTTATATGAAATAATCTTAAAGAATAAATGGCAGGTATTTATTTCCTGCCCCAAATAAATATTTCATTTACTTTTGCAAATTTTCTTTTTTTCATTTTTCAATATTGTTACGTTTTGCGTTTACTTTTTAAAACGTTTGAGTTCTTTTTAATTGAATTCTTTTAAAATAAAGAGCACTTTGTTGTTTTATAGTTTTTTTTCCTTACTTTATCTATATACAGTTTGTTTTAACACAGCAATTTATTAACTTGCACTTGATATTCGTTTATACAACACCTTTATTTACGCCTAAGTACGACTTCACTTATTAACTGCAAAACGATAACTATGAAACTATGCATAAGGTGCCATTTGTATACAATTGCAACACTCAAATTATTTCCGTTGATTCAAATGTAATACACAAAGCTGGTCGAATTGGCAGTGTTGTCAAATACACAAATAAGTACGATATTGACAGGGTGGCACATTAATACCAAATATACTAAAATCCCACAATTCAGTTTTAAAGGCGCTGATGTGTGTTTTTTGTTTTTTAGACATTTTTATTTTCGTAACACTGCTTCCCACTTAAGCCGGGACGAACAGGCTTAAGTGTATAGGCTCATTATTGTATTCCCATAGTCCGCCAGTCGCTCTACATCTACCACTGTAATTTTTAATCGCGGGTTATTGCTTTTCTGTATTCTGTATATCACATCATTTAACCTTTTGGCTACTTTATAAGGTCTATCCTAGCTTCGCAGCTTGTGAAATAGTCCTTTCTTTCGCTGTGGGTTGTAGGGTAAAACCAGTTGTCCCTCATTGAAGCCATCTGGATTTGCTGTACGATCATATCTGGCTTTCATTCTATCGCTGACCAAGTCCATTGAGGCTTTCCTGCTTTTCAGCATATGTGGCATTCCTCTCTGTGGTAGGCTTAACCAAACTCTAAGTCCAGGTTATTTTAGCTCAGTCCGAAAATAATCCTGGCAGGTGATCTGGATGTTGAGTCAGGGACAGTAGAAACATCGGTAAGTGTTCGTCCCAATCTTTCTGTTGCTCGCTCTTTACTTATTGGCGTCTTTATTTCAAAAAGAACAAAATTACAATGAATGAATTATAAAATTTATAAAGTTTTTCAAGTCAAAAAAAAAAACATATTTCCAAAGTTTCTATGTCTCATTTTCGTTTCTAAAAATGGGGTGGAAAAGTCCAACGTCTTTAAGCCTTACATTCCCCACTTCGTGAACTTGCTATCGGTTCACCACAAATAAAATTAAGTACAACTAACTTTAAAACCAGTCTTCGTTTTACCCCGTTCTGGGTTTTTAAATCGACACAACGAACTTGGCTGTCCTTTTTATTACTCTTTCTTTTTGCCATTGGTTTCTCGGTTAATTTGCATCCAAAATAATAGCGATGTCGTTGGTTTTTATAGTGTTGGCAATTCGATCCTCTGGTAATTGACCCATCTTTAAAAGTTTCACTCTATACTATTCGGCAAATTGTATATTTCGCAGGTCTTAGCTCCAAATTTAGATAACTCGGTGAATGATTTCTTTTAATGAAACGATTAACCAATGCAAATGTTCGCTTCAATTTTGTAAATGATGAAAAATGAGAAAATTCAATAACAATTTCACATGTTGAATTAAAGAGACACGGTCTAATTTCTTTTGGAAGCAAGTCAGAATTCTCAATTTCAGCCTCCGACCAGGAAATGTTACTTTCTCTTGAAAATTTAGGTCCTTTTAACCACAAGCTATTATCATTAAATTTCGTCGGATATGTAGCTCTTGTACCCAAATCGCAGAATTATAGCTGGTTGGAACCCATTTCTATTGATTCAAATTAGAACTGTTTATTATTTCGGCTATTCTGTGGCTAACGAAGGCTATGAATGAATCCAACTTATTACCGTTTGAGAATCCGATCAAAAAAGAACTCATGAGATTTGTCGTTCAAAACCTTTAATATTACTTTACTATGGCGCAATCCTAATACGGCAGTTTGCAATTCTAAACGGATGATACTCATTAATTTCTTAGGAGCGCACCTAGTTTTACCCATCACGAAAGAAACCTCAATTTGTGTTTCATAGATTATTCTTAGATGGCAAACGGCGGCAAATGCTTCTTGGCGCGCATCAACAAAGACACGAAGTTCTAAGTTGGAAGCCTTATGAAGGTCTTGATACTAACACCTTGGTACTTTGTGATTTTCAGCAAAAACAAGATCTCAACTCCTTTACTTTTTCACACCACCTTTATACACCATACATTTGGCTATTGTATAAGAACCCTGACACTTGACATTTTCTTTTTGATGCTGTTGCTCAATTAACGTGAGAGGACGCGTATGATTACTTTGGGAAACAGATACGGACATTACACTTATAACCTTTGCTAACTCACCGATTCAATTGGAAAAATCAGTAATTATTAGATATGGATACCAATACTAGCTTTTGCCCATTTATTTTGTTTATACACGGGCAATTTCGGTATTAGTTCTTCCAACAGGGTTGTATTTACGATATGATGAGAGCAATTGGCAGAATTAAGAAACGCAACTACATTTCTCCCCTTAGTTGCAAATGTAATAATTTGATCTATTTTTTTAGAATTCACTAGAGGAGATTGTTGAATTATTTTTACCTGCGACCGCATTAAGAGATCTGGATATCCAAAACAAAGATCTAATTCCTGTTTTTGGTACATCGTTAGGATAGCTCAGGATTGATTCAACGTCGCCTAATAAACATTTTTCCAAACGCATTAAATTATGACGATGGCTTAATTTGAATTCTTTAGTGCTATGCTTAAAATTATTGTAAAATAGTGGCCACTTTTGAGGTTTGCAAGAAAAAATTGGAAAATCATAAATTTTACAACTATTATTTAAATTTAATGTTTCAGGAGGAGTATCCAATGGCACATTCACCACAGCTTGATTTTCAGCTTCGCTTGGTAGCGTAGGAGTTAAATATTGTTCAGCTGGCTGACGTTGGAGGGAGCTTTCAATGTATTGCCAATATACATGTTGTTGTTGAACCTGCCTCCGAAGGGAATCAATTTCTCGACGGCTTTCAGAAACAGTTCTAGTTAAATCATTTAATACGGCTATAATTGCTGCTTAAACCTTACACTACTTTAAGCAAGTATTCTTCCAGGGTTCGATTAAATCGTTCTACTATTTCATCAGACTGCGGGTAGAAGCGGCGTTGTTTGAGTTTTCTTAATATCGTGTATCTCACAGATTTCTTTGAACACAGCAGACTCTAAATTTCTACCTTGATTGGAATATAGCTCTATTGGAACCCCATAGCGACAGACCCAGATGTTCACAAAAACTTTTACAATTGTATTCGCCTCTTGATTGGGTATGGCATACACTTCTAGCTATTTGCTGAAATTATCCTTCGCGACGAGAACATAACGATTTCCGGCATTATTCGCAGGAAAAGGTCCTTTTACGTCCATTTCTATCAGCTCGAATGGTGAGTTATATTGTTGCGGCTGACCTCGGCTTCTTCTTACTGGACCTTTAGCTGCAACACACTGGGTACACTTTGCTATACAATCCGCCACTGCTTGCTGACACCCAACCCAATAAAAACGTTGTTTTAGTTTTTCCATAGTTTTTGTCACCCCAAGAAGACCTTCTGCTGATATTGCGGGTGGATCCTCTATCCCCTTCTTTTGGTTCTATAATCTTCGCCAATATTGGGTCACTCCTTGATGCTCCTGACCAGTCTTCGTTTGCGTTAGCCGGATATCAATGATGGATTCCTGCGGCTTAGCTTTCACACATTCCAAATTACAAGGCAGACGTGAGAGAGCATCAGCATATCCATGTTTTAGGCCACTTCGGTGTTCAGTGCTAAAGTTATAGGCCTGGAGGCGTTCAGTCCAATGTGCTAGCTGTCCTTAAGGGTTCTTAAGTTGTAGAAGTCATCTCAGTGCGGAATGATCAGTCCTTAGCGGACAATTTTGATAATATAGGTACTTATGGTAATGTTTAATTTATTCCAGCACTGCCAGTAGCTCACGTCGAGTCACACAGTAATTCCGTTCAGGCTTTGACAGCGTGCGGCTATAGTAGCCTGTGACTTTTTCCGTCCCATCGACCACCTATGAAAGTACACCACCAATACCATATCTACTGGCATCACTGTCAAGGATGAATTTTTTCGCCAGAGACTGGATACCCAAAACCGGTGCAGCACACAATAGGTTTTTTGGTGTCTCACTACAAGTGAGCTCTAAGTACTCGCTCATCTCCATTTTATTGACCAGCTCCTTAATCTCATTGCGCCTCACCAGAGTTATACTTCTGGGTGCCTGTTTTATTGCTCTTGCTTCGCCAGTATTCATATTTGACTATAGCTGTTCTACCTTGACTTAGTTTTTGTGGTGAAAACGTAGGCGTACCTATTTGGCAGCTTTTTGGCTTAATTTCTTTCTGGAGCTGCTAGACCCGCTATCCATTTTTCTTCATTTTCGTCAAATATCTGTTGGTCCTTGGCTGACATATTGACAGATTTCGGCAATTATTCGCTGTTTATTACCGCCTTACTGGAGCACATTGGCCTACCTCGGAGTCTTCACAAATTAATTTTGCGTACCTGATAAATTGAGCACTCTCATTGAAACTATTCCTTGTTTGTTGGATTTAACGAGGGCGTTTGCTGATAACAAGTCCGTCTTCATTTCTGCTGACTCTACTACCCACAAGTAATTGTCCTTACAATCTCCTTCCATACTCGCCCATATCAATGATTTAGTTCGTGGTGGTAATTTTTGTTGCTGTACAGTAACTTTGGCGTGTTCTTGATGCTGGTATCACATGTCAAGAGGTATACCTACATTACGCCAACTCATGATCTGTTGCCCCATATTCAAATTGATGCCATGGACTATCATAAAAATACAATATCGGCGACAATAAAAATATAGTTTACAGTAATGTTCGCTTTAGTCACTTTCCCCTCATTTTTTCCGTAAATTGTGACAGACTCCCCAGAAGCTGTCTGTAGTCGTATATTATTGAGTACCTCACACTTTTCCTTCACTATATTAGATCTGATGATAGACTGCGTCGCACCGTTGTCTATAGTGAAGGTATTGTTACGTTTTTACTTTCTTAAAAAAGTGTATTTATGAGTTCGTAGATTGTAGTTAAAATAAAATTAAACTTGTGTTCATTCTTTAATTAAAATCCTTTACTTACACAGCTTTTTTGCACCACTGCTTGTAACCTTTTCACAAGCAATGACAATTTTTATTCCTAATTACTCTTTCTGTTTACACTTTTGTAAACAACAACAATTACTCGACAGATCTTTCTACTTAAAGATCTTCCAACTCGATCGCAGTTACAACTTAGGTTCGATTACAACTTAAATTCTCTGCGGCAAGAGTTTAACCGCTCTAATCCTTCTTTTCGTTGACTTCAAACCAACAGATTGTTCGCTAAGTTAACTTTACTTAAACTGATTGTTGTTCGCATGTTTATATGGCTGAGTAAAAACACCTCGAACCTCTCGATATTTTAGGTAGATTGCATTTCGTTCTTTTACTTTCTATTTAGTTCTTATGTAGCCATGCGAATGTAAACATCTGCTTTTTTCAGCTCTTAGCATTTGTTGTTGCTTGTTATTGTCTATTACTTGTTTTCTCTGTTTTTGTTGTTGCTATGTTATTTTTATTTACTTTATCTCTGCTAATGTTTGTTGTTGTCGATTCTGGATGTTAATAAACAATACGTATTAACAGCAGCTTCTGTTTATTTATTTTACCGATGTAATAAGCGCAGGGGTGCCCAACCTTATTTTCCCGCCCACTTAAGCCTTTTCGTTTCGAATAGACTTATTACTTCCTCTCCCATAATTTTCCAACCGTTCTATGTTTACGACTTTTATTTTAGTTCTTGAACTGTTGTGTTTCTGTATTCAGTAAACTACATCGTTCAATCTCTTGATTACCTTGTAGGGTCTATCCCAGTTCGATTGCAATTTGGGAGATAGTCCTTACCTCCGCTGTGGACTATAAAGCAGTACTAATTGTCCCTCTTGTAAGCTCTCTGTATTTGCAGCTCGTATCTGGCTTTCATTCTATCGCTGGATAATTTTATTCGCGAGTGCACTAATTCATGAAGCTCGTTGACACTTTGTTGTTTCTCGATGTAAGTGGCCTCTTTTTCCGCGTTAGGGTTGGCTCCTACTCTAAGTCGCCGGGTAATTTTAACTCCGTTCAAAAAAGAATCTTGGCGGGTGATCTAGACGTTGAATCGTGAAGAGATGATCGGTATGCTAATAAAAATTTCTGAATGTGTTCGTCCCAATGTTTTTGCTACTCACTAACCACTTTTCGGAAATATTCGTCTAGGAATCGATTGAATCGTTCTACCATTTCGTCCGATTTCGGGTATAGCGGCGTCATTCTAGTCTTCTTTATGCCATATATCTTACACATTTCCATATATCTTACACATGCCTAACTCACCGGCACTTTCAGAGAAGGATCGATCCCGCCATTGCAGCCCAAAGGACCCGAACAAATAAAAAAAGGTGCTAACAAAAAAGAACAAATAACACAAAAACAGAGAACATAGAACTGTACACTTCTTGTCTCTATATATATATATATATATATATATATATATATACTCATGTTGCTATCTCCCCGCCCTCTCTCTCTCTCTCTCTCTATATATATATATATATATATATATATATATATATATATATATATATATATATATATATATAGAGAGAGAGAGAGAGAGGGCGGGGAGATAGCAACATGAGTATATATATATGAGTATATGTATATGAGTATATATATATATATATATATATATATATATATATATATATATATATATATATATATATATATATATATATATAGAGAGAGAGAGAGAGAGAGGGCGGGGAGATAGCAACATGAGTTGAGGTGATACCTGTTGCGATTAGGGAATCATATGATAACGGCAATGGCTGCGATATGCCTATATATATATATATATATATATTACATATATATATATATATATATATATATATATATATATATATATATATACATACTACATATATATACATATATATATATATTATATATATATATATATATATATATATTACATATATATATATATATATATATATATATATATATATATATATATACATACTATATATATATATATACATATATATATATATATATATATATATATATATATATATATATATATATATATATATATATATATAGGCATATCGCAGCCATTGCCGTTATCATATGATTCCCTAATCACGAGAGAGAGAGAGAGAGAATATATATATATTTTTTTGTTCTTTCTTTTCTTGTTAATATCACTTTCTTCTTTCTTAAGAATTTTTAATTTTCTGATTAACTGGCATCTCAAGTATCCCTTACGGTAGCTCTCAGCCAACTCCCTTTTTTCTCCGCTTCGTTGGCCCCTGCTTTAAAATTTGACAATAATTGTTCGTTCCAACTTTCTAATGCCCACTGTTTTATGAATGCAACACTGATCTTTTTATTTTTCTCATTATTTCGAACACTATGGCAACTCTAAAATTTTGTCCACTGATATTCAACGCATACAACAGACGCCACAACTTACAAAACATAGAACAACCAAAACAAAACACAAAAAAATTAAACAATTAAAACTAAAAACAAAAAAAAAACAGCACACAATCATCAGTAAAATAACAATATTATTTACATAAAAACATTCATTAAACAAAAGAAAAAAAGGACACAAGCACACAGACAAATACTACTAAAAGGGATGACAACGCGAAAAGGCCAACACTAAAAGGGCCCCTTTAATATGCGGCACAATGCTTTTAAACCACCCGCAGCAAAACTCCGGGGCTGCGAAGGGCTATCGATGGAGGACCGGTGTGCGGGATAATGTGGATACAACGCCATGGAACAACATCCAAACGTGGGGGGGACCCATCCCTGAGATCACCAAGCCGGGCAAATTACGTGATTATTCCTCCGACTTTATCTCTCGTCATTAACACCACATTAACATATAACTGAAGTTTCGAGTCACGTACCGCCGTATATAAATAAACAAGATTAGATTTTAATATATTTTGCGTGGTAAATACCGATAGCATTGCCCTTGATGTCTTCTAGCTCAAACATATTGTTGCCAATAGGTCTAACGATTCTACTCTTAATGAACTTTCGACAGAATTTCGAATTAATATATTAATATTGTTTTTAATATCGGGCAATGTAAAGTTCCTCCTGTACACTTCTTGTCCAGGTCTAAAATTGGCTACACGGGCATTTTCGTTATACCCCTTCGCGCTTTTCTCATAGGCTTCGTGAATGTTTTCTTTTATTTTCTCGCAAATAATCTCTAATTTATCACTTCGGCTTACCGACTGAAAATGATGATCCGTCATTGATTGCAGTTTTCGTGCCAATTCACAGTTCGATCCATTCGAAAACCAGTGGAAACCAAACAACGCGAAAAATGTGGTAGTTCTAATCGTGGAGTGTATCGAAGTCTATAATGCACATTCAATCTCTGTCAAATACAAATCCCAATCTCTTTGATCTTTTTGAAGTTGCGATCCGATAGCATTCAGAATTGATTGCGATTTTCAAGTGGGATTATTCGATAGGCCTGGATAATTTCTTTGAATGTGTGGGACACAAATTTTTGACCGTTGTCACTGTGAATCACTTCCGGGACCACGAATTTGTTGAAAACTTCCTGTATCAAGAAGTTAACGATATTTTTGGCCGTAGCCTCTTTCATGGCCATTATAAATGTAAATTTTGTTAAATGGTCCAAAACTACAAATATATGCGTGCCCAGACTTAGATTTTGGATACTTGCCCAGAAAATCTACGTAGAGTTTCTGAAAAGGCCTATCCGTGTAAACTTCATTCCCGATGGTTGGTTATGGATTTTGATTGGAAGGTTTACACTTTTTACATGTTTGGCAATTGTCTATATAGTTCCTCACTTGGATCGACCTATTCGTCCAATAATATAACCGCTTCAGGGCACTTAGAGTCTTGTGAATACCACCAATCTCGCTATTAAATCCAGGTACTCCTGGCTATCGAACTAAGTTGTCTCAAAGTCGAAGAACGCCTCATGGGTTATTTCGCTTAGTTATTTCGCTTAGTTCTATTGTTATAGGCCTGCAACTGTAAGAACCACCTTGCCAACATTCCACTGAGGTCCTTTAGTGACATTAGCCATTTCAGGCTAGCATAATCGGTTATTACCGTAAGCTCCATCATTTCAATATACGGTCTAAGCCGTTTCGCAGCCAATACCGCTAGCAAACACTCCTTTTCTGTCACTGAATAGTAGTTCTTCTTACAAGAGTTGAACTTTTGGGAATAAAAGGCTATTGGGTTCTCGTCTCTATGATCATTTATTTGAAACAACACTGCTCCCACACCATATTGAGATGCATCAGATTGCACATAAAAACTGTTCGAAAAATCAGGATGTCTTAAAACTGTTGCTGTCGTAAAAGCCTTTTTGAGGTACTCAAATCATTCTATCGCTTCAGGAGTCATAGCGAACTTCTTTCCCTTTTTAAGCGTGTCCGTCAATGGCGCGGAGATTGTAGCAAAATCTTTCATAAACCGGCGATACCATTCAGTAGTGCCCAGAAAACTCTTCACCTCTCTTTGTGACCTTGGCATTTTTAATCTCTGAATAGCGGTAATCTTCTCTGGGTCGGTCTTAATAACTCCTCCCCCAATAACGAAACCCAGGTACTTGAGTTCCTTAAAGCAAAACTTGGATTTACTTAAGCCGATTGTCAGATTCGCCCCCTGCAAACATTCTGCAGAGGGCGTTACGTCGCATTGCTTAATCCAAAGGGCATTACTCGGAACTTGTATAATGGACGGCCTGGTCGTGAATCCTCTTGGAGTTGTATCTGCCAGAATGCATATTTTAAGTCCACACTACTGATGTAATGGGTTTGATCGATACGGCTAATGATCCCATCGATATTTTGTAGAGGGTATGCATCCTTCACGATCACTGCATTTAGTTTTATCGCATCTAGGCAGAATCGGTTCTTTCCAGGTTTTTTTTTACTATGATCGTCCGGTTACTCCATGGACTTTCGCTCTCTTCTATGATCCTTAACTCCAATTTATGGTCTAGCTCCTTATAAATGATTTCCTGCATTGCTGGGGAGATATCGGGTAATGATTATCCTTGATTGGATTCGTCTCTTCAATCAGTTGAATGGTAGAGATATACAACCCAAACCGTTTTTTTCGAACGACGGAAATTTATCTATTACCCCGGCCAACATCAATTACCTTCTCCAGCTCATTCATGTCGTGCGGCTTCGTTTCATCTGAGTTCGGACAGTGTACCATTTCGAATAAATCGATGCTGATTTCTGCATAGTGTAATATATCTGGCGCTAGGTTGTATTCTCGCCAGAAGTCAATTCCGAGATATATATTTTTCTCTAAATCCGAACATAGGTAGAATGTTATGATTTTGTTTTCGCTTTTATAGTCTACTTCTAGAGTGGTTCGGCCTAAGACTCGATAGGGTTTTCCCGCGGCAGTATGCACATTGGTATATTGTTCAATAACTTCTGCCTGCCATTAGTCAATCAGCTCCCTGCATTCTTTTCCAATCACGATCACTGAGGCCTCAGAATCTAGAAGACCTTTGTGTGTTTCGCCTGCTATTACTGTATCAGCGAAGGGTCTTGGATCTGTTGCACTATTCCTTAAAATCGACTCCGTTATCAGCTTTCTCTTAACTTTTCTTTTGGCGTAATCTGATCTCTTTTTCAGGACTTGTTGAAAATTTGACTCATTTTGTCTCTGTGTATCTACTTTCAGCATTTGGCCAATATTCTCCTGATTTATGGTGTTTTCGAATTTGGTGGTTTCATTGTTAAAAGTTTCCTCGGTTTCTTTTCCAAAAATTTTCACGTGATTCCCCCGTTGAAATCACGCCCCGCTTGTTGTTTTGCCCAGCGAGGATTGCGACTGCTGTTCCATAAATGTCACGTGACGAGGTGCTTCACCAGCAATACTAGCAGTGGGATTCACACGCGCTTCCTGGTTTCTTTCAGCATTCGGGGCAGGTGAGTTTACATTTTCTCCAATATGACATCGAGCAGATAACCTTCGGATTGCCTCACTTAAAAGAGCTATGCTGTTGCGGTCTTCGCTTAGTTGGATGCTCGTCCTTTCTTTCATTATATTCCCCATTGAATGGTTCAAGGCATTACGCATCTCCTCCACACTATCCGTCACCATATCCCTAATTGCCCGCGGTAGCTCTTCCTTATCCTCGGTTCGCCGAACTCCAATATCCCCGCTGTTCTTATGTATAGCCTGTATTTTTGTGCGTATTCATTGTCCGGGACATTATCAATCATTGTATCATCACTCGGTGGCGGCATTTCTCTTTGTTGATTGTCATTTGAATACTTCTCCTAGACTTGTGGGGACAATCTATTAAGATCAAATGACGAATTTCCTGCCCTTTGCCGTAGTAGACATTAACATTAAACCACTTCACCACAATAACAATACCAAAGGTCAGAATGTAATACGTAATACCAAAAAAAAAAAACTCGGATAATGTTCCGTCAATTCACAATTCAAATTCAAGTCCCTAATCTATATATAAATGACACTAACTACCTAAACTGAAATTATTCTCCTCTAATACGTCACTAAATATCTAAATACCCTAACATTAATGAAATTATCCGCAACCACATAAAAGTATATCTCACAAACAACACAATCTAATACATTCACAATGCGGGTTTGGTTTGAGTCTAGTGAGTTTTGTGCGTGATATACCAAATTCCATATAAACCGGTGCTCGTGATTGAACAACAAAAAAAAAAACGTCGCAGAAAAAACAATAATCCGTTACAAACATGTACAACACAATATTTGCGTTACACCTATCTTTGGACAAACAAAAACGGGAATAGTGAACAATTGGACAATAAACAACAAAGTTCTGAACCAGTATTCAGAACCGACATTCTCCATTGAAACACTATACAAACGCCAACTAAAAATAAAACTGAAACTAACATTAACTATTACAATAGACAAATCAACATTCCTCGACGGTAAAAATTCAAACACAAAGATTTTTACGTAGGATTATTTTCTTGTTGCCTTCAATTCACGTTGTCGTCCATCTATTTAATAGTTCCGTTCTTCAAAAATGCTCGTAAAAATTGACACCGGTCCCTCTTCGGTATCCCTACAATTGACATCCTTGAGTTACAACGCCTTAAAACGGGGTATGACACTTGGACTATTATAGTTACTAACCGGGCTATTGTTACGCATATATAGGTGTTGTATATGCGCAGTAAAATCTTCATAACACAACCTAAAGGTCTGCTATTGACTCGTTTGGGCGCCATATTGTTACGTGTCCTAAAACAGCGCTGCAATAGCCACTCCGCCTAACTCACCACCACTTTCAGGGAAGGATCCATCCCGTGTCCGTACTAGAACATTCTAAACTGAGATAAAATACTACAAAAGCGGCGAATTGCGGCTGGTGAGTTAGTTAGTTGTGAATTGGCTGTTAAGAAGTAAAGTCTGTATAAGGCGCAAATAAAAATTGTTTTTAAAAGCGAATTTGGTGTATTATAAATTATTAAATTAATAAAAAAAGAGACAGATTGTAAAATAACAACAATAAAAAAATTAGAGTTTTATTTTATTTTTTATCGCAATACAAACGAACTCAAACGTTTTAAAAAATTAAAACGTAACATTTGGTGTCAGAAGTGGGATTGCGTATATAAAAATAAAATAAATAAAAATTAAGAAGAACATGAAATTCCAAGAATTAAAAGTGAACAGACTCAAACGCGAGTTAGCAAATTTGAGCTCTCAACAACTGGTAATAAGACCGAATTACAAAAACGTCTGTTAGAGGAAATTCAAAGACGTGGCATAGACATCGATACTCACGAACTTGACGATATGAATGATCCTGAGATAAGTACACATACAACAACAACTAATATGGACATAAACTCATTGCTGGCCGCTATGATGGAAAAAATGCAACTATGGGCCACTGCATATGAAACTTCTAGAACTGAGAATCAAAAGCTTTTGACTGAGGTAAAAGAATCTTCTAGAGCCGAAAACCAGGATTTTCTAGCAAAAGTTGAAACGAAGCTTGAGAAAACTTCTACTGAGCTACTAGAAACCTGTAGAGCTGAAATTCGAGAAACTTCTAGAGCCGATAGTCAAAATCTTTTGGCTGAGGTACGTGAAACTTCCAAAGCAACAACTGATAAGTTACAGAAAATATATACAATGGTAAGCAAGAGGGTAGATGCGGTGGAGAACAGAATGTCAAGCCCAGAACAATCAATTGAGGTAATTGAGGACAAAATCAACAGTCTCCAGTGTCAAAAACCGGAACCAGTGCGTATCATACCAGAAGTTTCCAGCAGAATAAAAACACCTTGCTTTGATGGTAGCTCACCCCTATCCGTATTTAAATTCCAATTCGAGACAGTGGTGAGTAGAAACGGAGGGGACGATGAAGAGAAGGCTCTGGAACTAATATTGGCGTTAAAAGGTGCTGCAGTAGAGATTCTCAAAACTATGCCAGCCAGCTGCAGAAACAACTACAGCGAATTAATGGTGGAGCTGCAGCGTAAATTTGCGACGAGCATAAACGAGATTTGTATCGTATGAAGTTAAGGTGTCAAACACAAAAGGCTAACGAGCCACTTCAAGCCTTTGCAATGGAAATCGAGAGGTTGGTACAGCTTACCTATCCTGGTGAAAATCATCCACTAGTAGACCATCTCAAGACCGAAGCCTTCGTTCACGGCATAAGAGACTCGGATGTTAAGCTAGCTGTATGTGCTACACAAAAGACAACCTTTGCAGATACAGTGGCGTTTGTACTAGCACAAGAGACTGCTCGCACGATATCACAGCCACAAATACACAAGGTGCGTAGTTTGGAAGTTGAGGCAGAGAAAGATGATGAGATCAAAATAGAGGAGGTTATGAAACGGCTCCTAGCTGAGCAGAAATCAAAATTGAAATGTTTTAACTATGGAAAGAGTGGCCACTTCCAGAGAAACTGTAAAGATCCGTTTCACCACCGAGAAATAATAAACGGGCCAACTATCATCACACAACAAAAGAGTCTCCGTTAAAATAAAACGAAGTAGCACTGAGGGGCAAGAGCTAGCTCCTATAAGCAAGGGCTCCACAATCTCCATATCAGTGACACAGAAAAATAACAGACAGTACACCTTTACTATAGACACCGGTGTGACACAGTCTATAATCAGACCCGATGTAGTGAAGGAAAAGTGTGAGAAACTTAATAATATCAGACTACGAACAGCTACTGGGGAGTCTGCCACCCTCTACGGGAAAATTAAGGTGAAAGTGACTATAGCGAACATTACTGTAAGCCATATTTTTATTGTCGCCGATATTGTAGTCCATGGTATCAATTTGAATATGGGGCAACAGATAATGATAATGATTGGCGTAATGTAGATATACCTTTTGACGTGGGATACCAGCATCAAGTGTAAGCTAAGAGATTAGTTGCTGTCAAACGACAAAAATTACCACCTCAGACTGAATCATTGGTAAGGGCGCGAATGGAGGGAGATTGTGAGGACAACCGCTTGTGGTGGTAGAACCAGCAGAAATTAAGATGGACTTGATATCAGTAAAGGCCCACGTCAAATCTAATAAATAGGGAATAGTCTCAGTGAGAGTGCTCAATCTATCAGGTCACGAAAAATTCATTTGTGAAATCTCCGAGGTAGGCCAATGTGCTTCAGTAGAGGCGGTAATAAACAGCGAACAATTGCCGGAACCAGCCAATATGTCAGTCAAAGACCAACAGGTATTTGAAGAAAATGTAGAGAAATGGGTAGCAGGTCTAGCAGCTTCAGAAAGAAATAAAGTCAAAAAGCTGCTAAAGAAGTACGCCTGCATATTCGCCACGAACAATAAAAGTCAAGGTGGAACAACTATAGTCAAACATGAAAATTACTGGCGAAGGGAGACCGATAAAACAGGCACCTCTGGCGAAGCGTAATGAGGTTAAGGAGCTGGTCAATGCAATGGAGAAGAGCGGTGTAATTGAACCATCATCGAGTCCTTGGAGCTCACCTGTTGTCTTTGTTAAAAAGAAAGATGGTAGTACAAGATTCTGCGTAGACTACAGGAAGCTAAATGATGTCACTAAAAAGGACAGCTACCCGCTACCAAGAATTGACGATACGCTCGGAACAAAGTGGTTCTCTTCATTGGATCTACAAAACGGCTATTGGCAGTTAGAGATCGCCGAAAAGGATAAGGAGAAAACTGCTTTCAGTGCGAACGGTGGCTTGTGGCAGTTTAAAGTTATGCCATTTGGGCTCTGTAATGCGCCGGAACACCGAAACACCGAAGTGGCATAAAGCACGAAAATGCTGATGCTCTCTCATGTCGGCCTTGTAATTTGGAATGTAAACACTGTGTGAAAACCGAGCGGAAGGAATCCATCATTGATATCCGGCTAACACAAATCGACGCAGACGAAGACTGGTCAGGAGCACAAAGGAGTGACCCAATATTGCCAAAGATTATATTAGCTAAAGAAGAGGACAGACGACCCACCCGCAATGAAATATCAGCAGGTCCCATTACAAAAGCGTATTATATATCCCATACCCAATCAAGTTTTGTGAACAACTGGGTATGCCGATATGGGGTTCCAATAGAGACATTCCGATTAGGGTAGAAATTTCGTGTCTGCTATATTCAAAGAAACGTGTGAGATAAACGGTATAAAGATGACTCGAACAACGCTGCTTCACCCACAGTCTGATGGTATGGTAGAACGATTTAATCGTACCTTGGAGGAATACTTGCGGAAAGTAGTAAGCGAGCATCAGAAAGATTGGGACGAACACCTACCGAGATTTCTACTGGCGTACCGATCAGCTGTACATGACTCAACATCTAGATCACCTGCCAAGATAATTTTTGGACTGAGCTAAAACTACCTGGTGACTTAGAGTTTGGTGTTAAGCCTACCACAGAGAGAAATATTATATATGCAGAAAAGCAAGAAGGCCTTAACGAACTTCACGAAAATGTGTGCTCACGAATTAAAATGGTTAGCGATAGAATACAAGCCAGATATGATCGTGCAGCAAATACGGAGGACTTCGATGAGGAACAACTGGTTCTATTCGACAACACACAGCGTATGAAAGGATTATCTCCCAAGCTGCAAACTAACTGGGATGGACCTTACAAAGTAGTCAAAAGGTTAAATGATGTGGTATACCGAATCCAGAAGAACAATAGCCAGCGATCGAAAATGAAGGTGGTACATTTAGAACGACTTGCGAGCTTTGGGAAGAAGGATAAGAGACTATTCGGGACGAACAGACTTAAGCGGGAGGCAGTGTTACGAAAATGAAAATGCTAAAGGCAAAATTCACCTCGTCAGAGCTTATTATGAGATTTTAAGCTAAAAAATTTATTAGCTTGTGTCAAGGCTTAATAACGTCTAAAATAATCTGTACTAATTAAAAGTGCTGCCAATGTATGGATCGATTACTTTTTGTTATTTTAGACCAGTGTGAATTAAAGTCGAAAAATCGAAGATTCGTGTCCATAAAAGAACATTCTAAACTAAGATGAAATACTATAAAAGCGGCGATTTGCGGCTGGTGAGTAGTTAGTTGTGCATTGGCTGTCAAGAAGTAAAGTCTGTTTAAGGCGCAAATAAAAAGCATTTTTTAAAAGCGAACTTGGTGTATTAAAGTACAGTGGAACTAATAAAGAAAGAGACAGATTGTAAAACAACTAAAATAAAAAAGTGTTTTATTTTATTTTTTAACGCAATATAAACGAACTCAAAGGTTTTAAAAAGGTTAAAACGTAACAATACATTCTATTACGAGAGGTTTCACTTTCTTCTTTTTTAAGAATTTTTAATTTTCTGATTAACTGGGATCTCAAGTATCCCTTACGGTAGCTCTCAGCCAACTCCCTATTTTCTCCGCTATTTAAAATGTGGTAAATGCTTATTTATTTTCCTATATACTTGTACCCATTAGGTTCGTTGACCCCTGCTTTAAAATTTGACAATAATTGTTCGTTCGAACTTTCCAATGCCCACTGTTTTATGAATGCAACAAAAGGAAAAAAGGGCACGGCAAGGCGAACACTACCAGGGCCCCTTCAATATGCGGCACAGTGCATATAAACTACCCGAAACAATGTAACTCTTTCGAACACCATAGCGACATACACAGTTTTTCCCAAAAACATTTACGATCATAGTCGCCTCTTGATTGGATATAGCATATACTTCCGGCCATTTGGTGAAGTAGTCTATTACAACAAGAACATAGCGATTCCCGGCGTTTTGACAGGAAAAGGACCTGCTACGTCCATCGCTAACCACTCGATTGAGGCTCCCGAGTTGTACTGTTGTAGGTGACCTCGGCTTCTTCTTATTGGGCCTTTAGCTGCCATTCACTGTGTGCAGTTTGCTATCCAGTCGGTAACTGCTTGTTGACATCCAACCCAATAAAAATATTGTTTTAGTTTTTAAACAGTCTTCGTTATGCCAAGATGTCCTCCACTAGGTCCATTATGGAACTCATTCAAAACTTAATCTTGGAAGAAGGCACCACTATCTATAATACAATCAATAGTTACAATCAGCCTTGCCATCCCAGTTCCGATAAAAAAACTCATCAACTTTAAACTGTCCCATTGAGTCCAATAATCCTTCTGCTTTCTGCTGATATTTCATCTCGAGTAGGACATCTGTCCTCTGCATTAGCCGCTATTATCCTTGCCAATATTGGATCGCCTCTTTGCGCTCTTGACCAGCCTTCATTAGCCTATATTTTCGTTAGCCGGATATCGACGATGCCTTCTTTACTTTCAATTTTCTGCAATGCTTACATTCTGCATTACAAGGCCGAAGTGAGAGAGCATCAGCGTTTCTGTCTTTTATGACCCTTCTGTGTTCATTGTTCAAATCATAGGACTGAAGACGCCCAAGCCAACGCGCTAACTGTCCTTCAGGGTTCTTAAATTGTAATAGCCTCAATCCTCAGTAGAAAATGTCGGCCATAAAGATATTTGTGATAATGTTTTATGCATTCTAATACTGCTAATAGCTAGTGACAGTGTTCGGTTGTAATAGCCTACGACCTTTTCTGTCCCGTTCACTACTTGATAAAGTACGCCGCCAATACCATATCCACTGGCATCACTGTCAAGGATAAATTTTTCACCTGGGACTGGATACGCCAAGACTGGTGCTGAACACCATAGGTCCTTTAATGCCTTGAACGCTTTTTCTTGTGACTCACCCCAATTATACGGCTTAGATATCTTGGTAAGCTCATGCAGGCTTGTTGCTACACTCGTAAGATTAGACACGAAGCGTCGGTAATAGGTGCAAAGTCCCAAAAAGCTGCGCAATTCATTAAGATTCTGGGGACGAGGCCAGTCCTTTACTACTCGTATTTTATCCTCATCTGGTGATATGACATATGGCGTAACAAGATGCCCTAAATATTTCACTTGCTTTTGGAATAATACACATTTCTTAGCGCTTAGTTTTAGTCCTGCCGTAGAGATACGTTGTAGAACTTTTGCCAGGTTTTTAAGATGTTCATCGAAAGTTCTAGCTATTACGATTATGTCATCCAGATATACCAAGCAAGTCTTTCAGTGTAGACCTTTTAATACTCGTTCCATAAGGCGCTCAAATGTGGCTGGTGTATTGCATAGCCCTAATAGCATCACCTTAAACTACCACAAGCTACCGTTCGCACTGAAAGCAGTTTTCTCCTTGTCTTTATCCGCAATCTCGACCAGCCAATATTCACTTTGCAAATCTAATGTAGAGAACCACCTTGTTCCAGCTAGTGTGTCTAGAGTGTCATCAATCCTTGGCAACGGATAGCTGTCCTTTTTAGTGATATTGTTTAGCTTCCTGTAGTCTACGCAGAATTTTGTGCTTGTAAGGCTGCTGTTATTTTGTTGTATCACTGATATGAAGATTGTATGGCCCTCTTGTACCTCTTGTCCCTCAGTTCTAGCTCGTTTTAGTTTAACGGAGACTCTATTGTTGATTTCTGGTAGGTGGACCATTATTATTTCTCGGTGGTGAGATAGATCTAGACCTTTTGCGTGGCGCTTTATTGTTTCTTTGAAAACCGCTCTTGAAGGCGCTTGATTCCATCTATTCCTCTATTTTGCTGATTCCATCTCCCTTCTCTGCCACAACTTGAATATTACGCACCTTGTGTATTTGTGGCTTTGATATCGTGAGGGCGGTCTCTTGCGTTAGTGCGAACGCTTCTGTGTCCGCAAAGGTTGTCTTTTTTGTTGCACATCCAGCTAAATTAGTTAATCATGACCTTTGGTGGAATGGTCCAACTTGGTTACAAAAGACACCTGAGCTATGGGCTTCGTCTTCTATTTAACCAGTTTATGATAACTCGCCTACGTTACAACTACTCATTAAACTGACTCAAAGAGTGTCATATAATACACTAGAAAGAGGGCATAAGATTTCTAATAACAGTAAGATCATACAATTATTTCCTTTCATAGATCAGGTTGGAATTCTGCGAGTTGGCGGTAGATTATCTAATTTAGAAATTTTTTACAATACTAAATATCCAATTTTGTTGGTGTATGATTCTAAGTAAATCACTAAAAAATTATAGGGCAAAAACTGAAAAATAAAATAAAACAACAGTACGAGTGCTGCAGCAGAATTCTACGAGTTGGCCGTAGATTATCTAATTAAGAAATTTCTTACAATACTAAATATCCAATTTTGTTGGTGTATAATTCGAATTAAATCACTAAAGGGCAAAACCTGAATAATAAAATAAAACGACAGTACGATGAACAACTTGATTTATTTGTACAATTGCTTTTATACATACTCGTAGATCAGAAGAAAGTTAAAATTGGTTCTATGTAATAAACAATTGAAATATTTTGGAAGTAAGCCGTTTCGTATTGCTTAACGAATGTTTTTTAAGTATAAACATAGGAGTAGAAAATTAGTTATTAATATTAAATGGGGGCGTAAATTTAAATAAAATAAGTATATATTAATTTGTTTATCTAAATTTAACAATTGATTATTATAAGATATCAATAGTATCAGATGTCTTTTTCATGTATATAAATTATTGATATTTCATATATAAAGTAATAAAATTGAATCGGGTGGATTAGAATAGCCACTTATTGTTTCACTTACATTTGTTAACTGTGTGACCTTCACTCAAACAATTTATACAAAGTCATAACTTTTTTACTGCGCTGAAACGATTTTCAAATGTGAGAGCCTGAAGTTTGGTTCAGTCACTTATACAATGCTGACTTACAATAACCACAAGTCTTCTGTTGCCATGTATGAAATGATGAACGATTGTTTGCATGCTGTGGGTGCAGATTTGTACGGTAATGGTAACTAGTATTGTTGCTTGAACTAAACGCGGAATGTGATTCTGACGATTCTAAAAATTGACATCTTCGTTCTAGATGTATGTAGTAATCAACCCATGATGGTAATTTTGAGAGATCTAAAGTTTCTTTCCACCTTATTTGTGAAATGACATCTGTTTTGTGGGTAATTATGTGGGTAAATAATGCAGTGCAAATTTCTTCCTGACTTCTTAATGATTTAAGGGAACTACAAATGGCAGACGCACTATGTATTAAATTATGCAATTGAATACCATTTGCTTTTTGTACATTTGGAAGATCATAAAGATTTTGGATATGTTGTAATACACACATCTTCAATCTCTGATCTTGCACTGTCTGAAGGATTGTCTTGTTCAATATCACACTGGATTTCCAACAATTGTTTGAAATATGCCTCTACCGATGCAAGACGGCACTCCAATTCTGCTAGTGACATTGTCGAAGAGACTAGTTTTTTTATCCTTTTATGTTGCCTTTTGCTGCCTGCTGTTGCTTCTAGAGGGATTCTAATTCAGTCATAATTAATAAGTCCGATACCACTCGTTATACACCTTATTAATGATCAATTAAGTTTTATATAATTAATCGACAAATGCGTGTATGCACTAAGCTTAATATTATGTGCAAATGTAATAAAATTAATGACGAATTTGTAATATTTCAGTTTTACACTAGCACTTTTTATTTCTTATTTTATTGAAAGGTAGTATTTTATTTATTTATTTATTATTATTTTTTTTAAGGAACAATTTATTAATTATTTACGATTATGTTGTAAAAGTAATCTATTTTTATTTTATTATCGAACGATTTCAATTGAATATTTGCCCCACGTTGGGCGCCAAAAAATGTATGATTCTAAGTAAATCACTAAAAAATTGTAGAGCAAAAACTGAGTAATAAAATAAAAAACAGTACGATGTTTTGTTTAATGTTGTAAGTAACAAAAGAACAACTTGATTTATTTTTACAGTTGCTTTTATACATAGATTAGAAGAAAGTTAAGACTGGTTTTATGTGATAAACAATTGAAATATTTTGGAAGTAAACCGTTTAGTATTGCTTAACGAATGTTTTTTAAGTATAAACAAAGGCGTAGAAAATAAGATATTAATATTAAAAGGGGGCGTAAATTTAAATGAAATATGTATATAAATTTGTTTATCTAAATTTAACAATTGATTATTATAAGATAGCAATAGTATCAGATGTCTTTTTCATGCATATGTTAATGTCCGTTGTAACGTCCGTCGTCATTTCGCAGACTTAAACCTCTGCACTTCCGCCCAATTGTTGATTTCATTCTTTTAAAACTCTTCCTATATTTGCTAACGGGACGTTTTGAATCATGTTGCATAACTGACTTGTTTTGATTAGCCAATTGGCTGAAAATTTTGTGTGCTGAAGGTTGAAAATATTTTGTAAAACTAGAATTAGTCGGCTCACATAGTGAGAATTAACAAATGTAATTAAATAAGTTTAATAAAATAATAAATAAAATTAGTTGTAATAAACAGAAATTCATTTTACTGATCTTGGATTGTTTAAAGTTAAGTGTAAAATTATAAAAGTTTCAATAATAAAGAACAAACAAATTAATAATAAATAAAATACAAAGAACCAATAATAAATAATTTGTTTTATTTGTCTTAAGTTTGTTAAGGTCTTATTAAAAAATTTATGCATATAATTGATATTTCATATATAAAGTAATAAAATTCAATCGGGTGGATTAGAATAGGCTCCAATAGGGAAAAGAAAATCCTCTGCCTTATCTTATATTTTCAGATGCTCATATTAAAACTCTTCATGGTAGTTTGCAAATTATGTAGTCGTATGTTTCATATTAGATCATTTCAACACGAATTTTAGCAAAACGCGTCCAACAGTAGTGTGCAGTTTGTTTTAAGTACAAAACCCGATCTTGCCAAAAACTCATGGCTAATCTACCAGCTGTACGTCTGCAGCCTGCCAGAGCATTGAAATATATTGGGTTAGATTATGCTGGACCAATATATGTTAAAATTTCTTCTCTTAGGACATCTACTACACAAGGGTACATCTGCCTTTTCACTTGCATGTGCACGAAAGCAGTTGATTTGAAAGCTGTAAAAACCTTGAATGCTGATGAATTTTTGGCGGCTTTTCGTCGTTTTACGGCACGTAGAGCGATATATACTGATTTATTATACTCGGACTGCGGTACAAATTTTATAGGTACAAATAAAGAGCTGCAAGTTTTATAACAACAAAATAAAGCATCTCTTCCCAAACATCTTATGGAAAATCTAGCCAATCAAGGAACAATCTGGCATATATACCTCTTGCATCTCCTCACTTTGGTGGACTCTGGGAAGCTGATCTAAGGCAACAAAGCACCATTTGAAGCGTATAATGAAAGACCGATTACTTACCTACGAAGAACTTAGCACCCTCTTATCCCAGATCGAGAGCTGCCTTAACTCGAGACCTTTGTGTCCATTATCTTTAGATTCTCGTGATTCTAATGCTCTAACTCCACCCCACTTTTTAATTGGCGATAGATTGGTGATAGATTGAGCCATTGGAAACTCGTAGAGCGCTTAAAGCAAAATTTTTGGGACCGTTGGAATAAAGAATATTTGTGTGCAGGCTCGCCCTAAGTGGAACAAAGTTCAGGAAATGTAAAAGTTTGTGACCTCGTATTGCTCTTCCATAAAAGATGTATCCATGGTTAATGGCCCCTTGCCAAAGTGGAAGATTTGTATACTGGTTCAAACGGCCTAGTTCGAGTTGTTACCCTCTACTCTAATGGAAAATTCATAAAGCGCCCTATATCTAAAATTTGTTTACTTCCTTCTAGTGACGTTCATGAGTAACATAACATTAGAACAGTCGTTGTTTATGGGAAACCCCACAGTAAAAAGAATAATTACAAAAACTTAATTATGAAATTTTCTCTATTTTTGTACTATTTTCTATTTACATATTGTTATTACATTTCAATTATGCTAACCTAACTGTACTTATAGAAATTGCCATATGCTTACCCAACAAGTAAAAGACAACAAATTTTAATGATCAAATTTACTAAATCAAATAGCAGGTAGAAAATCGAAAGATGTTAAAATGTTTGCTATGTTTGATTATGCTTAAAGAAAATTAAAGAATTTAGTTGTTTAATATTTATAATTTAAATTAAGTATTTCAACACGAATAACCGGTTATATTATATTTGTATAATATTTATAAAGCGGAAATCACTCTTTGTTGCAAGTTTGCAATATACTACATATGGTCTGAATTTCAGCAACAAAGAATGAATTTCTTCTATGGAACCTTTATCAAATTAAAACAAATAAATAATAAATATTTTTTGGAAATTTTGTCAAAACAAAAATTTTCAATATTTTATTTATTTTAAACCTAACCCTGTCTTTACATGATTTTTTACACAGTATGGTTTGGAATTTGTCTACCGTGTAAAAAGAGGTTTAAGTATTTTGGGTATATAAACAAAATAAAAAAACATGGCTGTTTAAGTATAGCAAGCTTACAATGATTTGTTGTGTAGCAAATATGCATATAGCATTACGCTTTCGTGTAATTTGTTGTTGTGACGTAGCAAAATGTAGCAGATATGCTAGGTTTGCTACGTCTGCAAGACTTGCAAGGACTGTTTGCAACAAAGAGTGATTTCCCATTATGTTTTTATTAATTTTATTGCAAATATGCTTATAATTTAAAATTTTTCGGAGTATGATATTTAATTTCATAAACATAAAATCTTATATGACACATGCGTTTTTAATTTGTGTCGTCACGTAATAGTTTTTTAAAAAGAGTAGAAAAGAAAAAAATAAAAAAAGGAAAAAATTCAACTATTTTTTGTTGTTTGTGAATTTTTATTTGTGATAACTGTACTTTAAGAAATACATATGTAGTTTTGAGCTTTTCTCCGTTTTTTGTGTCTTTCTTTTGGAAAAGTAAATTTATTAACCGTATTTTTTCTTTTTATGCACAAAATCTGGTGACGGTCTGCTGTCCAACAAGCTCATTTTAATCAGGGACGATAAACCGACACCTCACCGTTTAGTGTCTCCGTGATGACTTTGAACATTTTTTTAATGGTGAAGTGTCTGGCAATGTGAGAAAGAGAAATGCTAGGGGTAAGTTAGTTGGAAGTGAAATGACTGGCAATGAGTCTGTTGACAGTAATGTGTCTCAGGGTGGCTCTGTAGTACCTCGGGTCGGTTCTGTTGGTGGTAGCTTGCCTCTGAATAAATTTGACACTGTAATATTAAGAAACTAAGTATTAATGGTATTCTTCCAATTAAGGACATAGGTCGTACTTTATTTAGGATAAAATTTGACGTGACAGTAAATGCCAATAAGTTTGCGGCTTTAAGTCTAGCCTTTCATCCCTGAATCCTTTTGTCTGCTCTGGAGTAATACGCAACATCCATTGGAATTGGATGATGACTGCACAAAGTTGAATATTGTTTGATGTTTTGTCAGGAGGACGGTCGGTATAGGTCTGGAACGTGTTCCCACTGTTAAGATGAGCTTCCTCTCGAATGATAACACTGAATCTGTTGTGTTAGATTGTTGTCATATTCAGGTAGATTTGTAGTTTGTCAATGTAGAAATTGTAATCAATTTGGTCATACACTGAAAGGTTGTCGAGAGAAAGTGCGAACAAGTCCTATCTTGAGTTTTTTATTAACAATTATAATATCGATGTCTGTTTATTATCCGAAATTTTTAACATAGATGACACTGATCCTTGATTTTCTTTATTTAACTATAAATCGTTCTGTAAATTACGTGATGATCGGTATGGTGGCAGCGACATTATTTTGAGAAACCATAAGGGCTAAGAGAACTACTTAATCATCCAATCTGGATGTTCTCATTGTCAGAACATTTAACTTGAGTCCTAATTTCACTTTTGTCTCTGTCTACTTCCCCCCCAGACTGAACGCTGTAGTTTTTCGGGATGAGATGACAAGACTGATACCTTTTATTAATAACATGGGCAATGATATTTTTGTAGGAGATTTTAATGCTCATCATGGCCTTTTAGGCGATAGTTTGTTTGATTCCAGAGGGAGTATCGTTGCTGTCTGTATCGGCCTTTCTAACTCTGTCTGTCTTAATTCTGGTTCTCTTACCTTTATACAAAGGTTTGACATTGCTAATAGCTCCATTCCTGATGTCACTTTTCCATCACTTAGAAAACGGCACCCATGCAGGCTGGCGGTTCTCATCATTTTCCGATCATAATGGAAGTTGATGCGAGCGTTACCAGACCGCGGTCGTTCTTGTTTAAGAATACCGTTCTTAGGAATCTGTCCTCTATTTCCTTACCTAGCAATCTCCTGGTGCTATTGCGGATGTTTTTGCTTCGGATAAGCCAGGGTCACCTTTCCAATTTTGTCGTGAATCAGGACGCCTAAAATGTGGTGAAATAAAGAACTTGCGGCAATTTTTCGAAGGCATGATGGGCTCGCAAGAAGGCGAACAACTATACATGTCCCGCGAATTTGGACAGTGCAATATTAGCTGAGAATGTATGGCTGGATGCAGTTATAGTGACAAAGGAACGACTCTATCGGGACAGGATAGAAGAATTGAACAGTAGACCGAATACTAGGAAAGCTTGGCGCTTTGTAAGGAACCTGAGTGGATGGAACTCCGACTCCCCTTCGGATAGTGATATGATAATGCTTTTCTCAATCTTCTTGGGGAACAGATCCCAAACAATACCTTTATCTCCTTTCCGAAACTTCACAATACGTCCTCACCACCTTTGGTTTTTGATTTTTTTCGAAGAATTCTTGCATCTAAGCGCACCCCATCGACGGTGGGAATGGATAGCGTTACTTACTTGATGATTGGCTGTCTGTCTGATGATTCGAAGCTATATATCTCTGTTATCAACTTTGAATAGGCATTTTATTGATTGTAACATTCATACCTCGTGGAGAAGAATCAAAATTATTCCGATACCAAAAAAGGATAGGCCTTTGGATGACTTCCTTAATTCGAGGCCAATGTCAGTTTTTCTCAAGCTCATCAACTTGATGGTGACGGAGAGACTTGTCAATTTCATTCATATTAACGACTGTTTGTTTTTCGGCACTGCCCTTTCCAGGAGGATAAGTACCTCTATTGATAACTTCTTCATAGGGATGGGTAAGGTCTTTTAAATTTTTAGGTGTAACTATTAAGAACTCTTTCACTTACACTACCAACGTGTTATTAGCGAGGCTATTCCTATTCGATATTAATTTATCGAAAAGACTCACTGGCATTAGGGTCGGTCTTAGCCCGCATGTTGGACTGCAGCTTTGTAGGAGTTTTGTGAGTGGTAAGATTGATTATGTTCGTTCTGTCACGGCGCATGTTCTGCAGTACATTGACAAGTGAATCCTTACATAACTCGAACCTACATAGATGTCTTGGTTTAAACCCTTCAACCCCGATTCAGACCCTTTATTTCCTGGTCAATAAGCTGCCTCTATATTTGAGAGCAATTCTTCTGACATTAGAGGAATTATTGAAGATAATTCTATTTAAAGTAAGTTTTTTTGATGAGATCAGACGCTCTCCGCAGATTACAAACAGCTACTCCTGTGTGTATCACACGTTCAGTGGAATTCTTGATAAGAATCCCTCTCTTGTAGTGTCCAGCCGTTCGGACAAGATCAAATTTGAAAATAATCCGCTTTTACCAATAGATCTAGTTTTCCCTTGGAATTTATTAATTCCTATTTTCTTGCATCTCAAATGATCAAGGCTTTCATTCCCTTTGCAAGTGATGCTTGATAATGTTACGTCGGAATCGTCACTGACGACATGATGGGATCTCGTCTCCGCCGAGATCTCGTGTGCGGCATACAGAGAGCGAGATGAACAGTTCAGTATCGCCAAGCGGTACAGGTAGAAGAGAGAAAGCCGCTGCTGATGCTGCCGTTGGTGGTGTTGCTGACGTTGATGCTCCTGCTGTTCCTTCTGTTCCGGCTGCTCCTACTGGTACTGCTGGTGGGTGTCCTCCGCTGACTGTAAATGTTGCAGTAACATAATCCTCACCCACAGGAAGGTCAGCGGTATATAGAAGATACATAGTGGGTCCCAATGTATTTCCTGTGGTACTCCTGCTCTTATTTCTCTGAGATCTGAAAAGTACGTATCCATTTTCTTTCTGAAATAGCGATTTTCCAAGTACGATTGTAAAAATTCGCAGTATCTTTTTGAAAGACTCTTTTTATTTTGTCGATAAGCCCACCGTGCCACACTATGTCAAAAGCTTGACTCACATTTAGAAAAACAATCGAGCAAACTTTCTTTTCTTCAAATGTTTTTTCAATTACATTGACTTGGTCGATTATTGATTATTAATTCTATTGACTTGGTCGATTATCGAGTACTTATTCCTAAAGCTGAATTGATGTGTGGGAAATAAAGATTTAGCTTCTATTATTGACGTTAATTGGGCCAGAAAAAGCTTCTACAAGAGTTTCGATAAAATTGGAGGAAATGATATTGGTCTATGCGAAGATACTTTACATCGCGGTTGTTCCGTATTTGGTATCATTATTACTTCAGCTATTTTCCATAAAGTGGGAACATATTTTAATTTAAAACATGTGTTATTTTTTTGTAAACCACGGATCGAAATTTGCTTAAGTATTTCGGATGTTATAAGATCATACCCAGGAGACTTTTTATTTGGTAAATTTAATATTGTGTTGTAGACTTCTTTTGCTATTACTTCGGATATGCTAACAGATGATCGGAAAAAGTGTTAGCTTTTTGCAAACTACTTCTGGACCAATTTGCACCAACCTTTATTATAGGAAGATGGCTTTTTTAAAGTATTGGTAGCCTTTCAAAGCAAATAATCAGTATATTTTTCATTTGTCAAACCATTAAGGTATGTTTGAACAATTTTTTTCCCTCTTGAATCTTTTTCTTAATTTCTCGGCTTACTTTGGTTAATTTAGTTTTGAGTGGAGGATAACTTGAAAGCTGTAATTTTTTGCAAAAATCAAATTGGATTGCAGGTATCACTTTTCCCTGTTCAATAAAATTTTTGAGGCGTTTAGCAAGTAACATTTTCGTTAGTTTCGAAATTATGGGTAGGAGAGAATTTGGCCGATATGATTATTATTAATCCCTCTGCTCAATTGATGTCTACTGACCTCACGGTGCCATTGATCTCGTTGCAAGTAAAGAAATGCAATTATCTTGCAAAACATAGATTTCAGCTTATTAACGAAAACAAACAACACGAATTAAATTTTGAATGAAGTTTGCCGTGGTTATAATAGTGATCTTGCCATACTTTGCACAAGTGTTCCATTATTTAAGACTAAAAACGATGTACATACGGTGATGTTAAAAAAATAGATTCACCATGATCTAACATCCTTGAGACCACCAATAAAACAGAAGAAAAACGTGATTACTAATTTGTATTTTTTTTAATTAGGGAAAATTCTAACATAAAAAGATATAACTTCGAAACATCGAAACATCCAAACTAAAAAACTATGTATTCATCAATATTGTTCAAATCAACAAGTTTTTCCTGTTCAATAAAATAGATTCACTAAATCTGGTGTTCTATAAAATATTTTTAGGAACTAAACTAAATAATTCCTTTTAATTACAGTTTATTTACCTCAGTACTTGGTGGAATAGCCCTTATTTTGAATGATTGCTGAGCACCGTTTTGACATAGAGTCAAGTCTCTGACATGTTTCTATTGGAACATTTTTCCACGCTTCTTTCACTAATTCCCACAACTATTTTTTATTTGAAGGGTTTTTTCCTCAGAGATCTGCTTTGATAGATTTTCCATAGATTTTCGATAGGATTTAAGTTCGCCGACTGTGCCGGCCAGCTCAAAAAATTGCATCCATTATTCCTTCTTTTCTAAATAGAGACCCTGTGCCATGGTAGGAAAAATATCCCCATACCAATATACGTACTTCCTCCACCATGTTTAATTATTTTTGCTGTATATTGCGGAAGGAGTTCAGGAGTTCTTATAGTCAAACTACTTCGTCAGAGTTAAACAAATTAACTTTAGTTTTGTCTGACCATAAAATATTTCTCCACTTATGCATAGGCCAATTTAAATGCTGTTTTGTAGGTGAATATATTTTTTTGAACAGCACTGTATGTATGTTTAAAAGAAATTTTTCTTGTATCCAGTTATTGTTGTTTTTTTCTTTTCATATTTACAGTTGGAGTTTCTCGTCGGATCGGACAACAAAAATCTGCAAGCTTTCTGCTTTTTTATTTCCCAAAAAGTAGTGACACACATTTACAAAAGCCATACATGCTCCTTTTTCTATTTCATTAAATTTGTTAAAAGTTGCGTCCTTCATAAGCTCTCTTATTTGTAGACCTACAAACATTCCTTCTTTTAGTTTTGTGTTCTTTTTGAACTAAAGATTTTTATGACTCGTTCATTCTTCTAGGAATTAAGCTCTTTCTTTGTGACCAATTTCTTACTTCGTAGTGCTTATCTCTTGCACGACTATCATATTCGCATAAGAAACAACAGAATTTTGTATGTCCTAATCCAGTTAGTATAGCTACAACTTTCAAATCAGCACAAATGTTCCATGTGTAATATGAATATTTAATTTTACTGAATAATAACTTGATATTTGCAACGATTTCTTTCACGTTTGTTGCATGCGCTTATGGAACCGATGGATATTTATTGCCATTGTGGCTTTTTTCAAGATTAGGTACCAGCCATTATGGGTTATTTTACTCTTAACATATTTGGCTTTCATTTAAATGCTTACAATGTAAAATTTATATTTTAATAACTTTTTGGACATAAAATAAAAAAAATTTCCAATAATTTTGTAAGAACAAATTTGCTCGCCAATTTTGGTCAAAGTTAGATACCAGCATTTATTTTTGAATAAAATCAGCAATAGCCAACCGATTTTAATGATGTATAGCTTATTTTTTAACTTAAACATGTAAAATTCGCATTCTGAAAAAATTTTTGTCTTTTTGAAAACAAAAATTGCTCTAATTTTGCGGGACATTTTTTTCGCAACTAAGTTACGACTTGAAAATACAAAAAAGTTTTATTCAGTTGATTTATAGGAAGTATTGGTCAAATGCACAAAAAATATTGCCTGTTGTTTTTGTACAAAATTTTTTGTTTAACGGGCAACACTACATTGTTCAATGTGCCTTGGATAAATTGATCTCCATTGCGACATAGTACAAAAATAAAAACAAATAATCGGTTAAAAATTAATCATTTAAAAACAATATTTTCTTAGAAGGGATTTCTTCGCGGGTTACTGGACATTCTTATTTTTATTTATTTTCTGTTTTTTGTGATGAGAGATTTTAAGATTTAAGTCCGGAACACACGATGAATGTTTTCTTGCAGAATATTTGAGTTTGGCGATGAGAGAGGAAAAACGAATGTAATGGGGTACACTCTTTCATGTACTCTGAAAATTCTCTTTTGTCATGAAATTCGTAATTTATGTTGTTTGAAAATCTTAAATTTCATTGAAATAAATATTGTAGCGTAGACGCGAATGCAATCTGAAAAAAGAATTGAAGAAAATTTCTGCAAGAAAACTTTCATCGTGTGTTCCGTGACTAGCCATAGTGAAATTCTATTCGTGGCAGCCAACAACAATACAAAAAGGACAGGCCCATTAAATGCCAAAAAGAGAAAAATATAAATAAACGAGAAGAAAAGCACAGAAAACACAAACATGAATTTTCAATTTTTATTAAAAAATATAATAAAAAAAAATATCTGAAATAGAGATGATGACCCGTCTACCACATCAAAAGAGACCCACGCTTCAATTTGGCGATGTATAAATGCGCTAAGCGTTGGTGTTTTGTTAGCGGCAGCAAAGTAGAGGTAAGGGTAGTGGAATTATTTATGTTTTTATTTATTATTTAAAAAACATAAGAATGCAGTAGAAAAAACACACAAATTCACAAACTTTCACAATAAGCGTAAAATTTTCACAAAAGTTATATCTGTTTTTAATAAGAACACATAAATATAAGCAAAAATATTTTTACCAAAATCAGGTTGGACACCCCTGCGATTATTACATCACTAAAATAAATAAACAAAAGCTGCAAGACCAACTATACGTGCTGTTTATAAATAACCAGAATCGACAACAACAAACATTAGCAGATAAAGTAAATAAAAATAACACAGCAACAAAAAAAAAAAAAAAAAACAAACAGCAAAGGAAACAAGTAACAGATAATAACAAGCAACAACAAATACTAAGAGCTGAGAGAAGTAGATGTTTACATTCGCATGGCCATATAAGAACTAAATAGAAAGTAAAAGAAAGAAATGAAATCTACCTGAAATATCGAGAGGTTAGAGAGCTTTCGATATGTTGCTTACTCAGCCATATAATAAGCACATCGATGCAAACAACAGTCACTTTTATTTGTAGTAAACTCAACGAGTACAGTTTATGTGAAGAGAGTTTGTTGGTTTGAACACTGTGTGAAGAGAGTTTATAAGGAGTAAACTCGTGAAGTGAATCGTTAAGTAAAAAACAGTTTAGTTGGAGCTAACTCAGAAAAGAGAGTTAAGTATGGATAACCTCATAAATACATGTTTTTAAAAAGGTAAAAACGTAACAATATAAATAAAAACACAACTGTTAACATTATATGGTGACAAAATAAAAAACAGCTGGCTCTTAAACATAACCTTAGAGGTAGAATTACCCGAACGTGGTCGAAACGAAACGTGTGAGCTGATCGATTTTTGTATATGGGAATCAATCAAATGCTTACTCAATTTTAATGTTACGTTGCTGTAACGTAATAATCTGTGGAAAATAGAACTTCTCAACAGCGTTATATTCGTAAAGCAGTGATGGTCTGTTTATATGTTAAATTATATGGGGGAATTTTTACCCTTTTTAGCAATATAAAACAATTGAACAAAGTAATTTATAATAATATGAACAAATTTTAAATAAGTTTAGAAGATTATTATTTACTATATTTTAATACAAAATAGCTTCTACGTATATTGTAATGTGGAAAAGGAATAAACTAAAAAATTTGCTTTAATTATATTCTTAAGTGACAAGCAAACATTTTCACGCTAATGCAATTATGTAATACTTAGATCAAATTAAAAAGGACATAGGATCAGCAACGACTAGTTTCCGCGGTGAAGGCCACTTAGTTTCAACATTTAACTAAGTAGTATCTTGAAATTTTCATGAACAAAAAAAGAAGGATGTCAGGTAAAAGATATTTACAATGACTTTAATTTGGTGCGCAAAAAAATGGTTACATTGGTCTATAGTGAACCAGGGAGCAAAAACTCTTTTGTATGTTGAACTTTTATAAAATTGCATTTATTTGATAATTAACTTTATACTCCATACAAGCTTTTTTTTGCCAATAATTTGGTATATAATTTCTTGTATTTATATTCGTAAATACTGCCTTGACCAGAAAGTTTTCGGAATAAACCCCGTGTGGCGATCCCAATCCCATCGTTCCGATTTGAGTTTTTTTTTTTGTGAAGTTGTACATCTGTTGTTGATATTCCCGCTAAATATTAGCGTCTTAGCTTGACATTTTTAAAAGCTACGTAGTCAAGGGTACTTCTATTTCCATGTGTGTTGGCGATTTTTACGATTTTGATCTTGTTGAAGTCGCAAAAGAAATGATTTGCGAGGCTGAATCCGATCCCACATTCATCAAAAGAATCATTACTGGAGACGAGACGTGGGCTTATGAGTTCGACACGCAATCCAGTGTACATACAAATAACATACTATAACTAGCGACCGGGTAATTAGTATCCAAAATGCAGTACAATACGTATTTAAATTGTAATATAAAAGCATGTTTCCAGAAGACGTGCGTAAGAAGACGTACGACAAACAAGTTGAGCGACTTGTCTATTTATATTTCAAACACTAACAAAAATTGTGTGCTTTGTTTGTGTTTTACTTGTTTGTCGTACGTCTTCTTACGCACGTCTTCTGGAAATAGGCTGAAAGTATGACACACTTAATAAGCCGCACATTAATAACAGAAACAAGACTACACAAAACTCTAAACAAAAACTGCAATGTGTGTTTGCAATTAAATTTGAATAACAAGGGTCAAAGCACTTGAAATAGATCGTTGAGTATCATTTCAAAAGAAATATTGAAAAGAATATTTATTGTTTCCAGATTCTCAAGTAACTCATTATATTGTAAAAATGAGTGGAATATGGAGTGAAATTTTGAGCAATGAAAGTGCAATGCTGAGTGAAAGTAGGTCTTACTTTGCATTAGAATGAGTAAGATATAGTTTTGTAAAACTAGATTTAATTAGTATAAATAGTTGAAATTTTTTTTAATAAAAGACGAGAACATTCTTGTATCTAAAGCAAAGTGTTTCTCTCGTCTTTCTAACCGAGTACCTTAAACGGTGCATGGAAGAAGTAAAACTGCTGTGGCTATACGTAGCACCATAAACATGCTATCAAACCATATATTTCACATTACATCAGACATCAGGCAAGTGAATGGCGTTGACAAAATGAGCCGAGACCATTTTCAGTCAAAAAAGAAGGTAATGCTCTCGGTTTTCATGGATTACAACGGTATAGTGCATCATGAATTTTTGCTGGAAGGTAAGACAGTAAACAAAGAGTATTATTTGGGCGTTATGAGACGTCTGCGTGAAGCAATTCGCCGAAAGAGACCACAATTGTGGACAGAAAACTCGTGGATTTTGTACCATGATAAAGTATCATCATTATAGCACAGTGCCATAATTATTCGAAATTTTTTGACGAAAAATGCAACAAATACCATCCAACAGCCACCGAGTTCACCTGATTTGGCTCTCTGTGACTTCTTTCTGTTCAATCGAGTTAAAAAACCATTACGGGGAATGCGTTTTAGCAGCCGAGAGGAAACAATGGAAAAATTGCAGGAAGCTTTGATGGACATACCGAATATAAAAAATGCAAATGTTAAGTTATGACGCTAAGATTTAGTGGGGATATCAACAACAGATGTACCGGCTTAACAAAAAAACGTAAATCGGAACGATGGAATCGCCACACGGAAACTTGTTGACTGATGTAGTTTAAATATATTTATACTATTTTTATATACCTAAATAAAAAATAATATTCGAATTTTATTATTATTATATTATTTATTATTTATTATTATTTTATTTATAATACCCATCACTGTGATTTAAACAGTTGTTTCTTTTCCATTTTTAATAATATGATGCAATAAAGAGGTGGACTGATTTTAATTTTGAATACAACACTGCATCAACGCTTTACTCTGCAGTGCCAAAAATGCAATGCTGTGGTAAACAAAAATAGTGGTCTGTCAAAAAAATGTAATGTAATCACATTCAAATTGCAATAAACGTCAAACGAAAAGAAAAAGAACACTTTTTGACTTTAGAGTATAGACAGTTTTGTATCAGCTGTTATTGTTTTGGTAAAATAAGACCACCATATAATTGCATCATGTTTAATAATTTATATACACACATTTGACAGAAACATAGACACGTTTTTAAGTGTTCTATAATTGCATAGACGTTCTTACAGTACGCTACGTTACATTACGTCTACGACAACGTTCAGCTAACCAGGCCTTTATACTAATTTCACCATGCTCTTAGCATTTTTTTATTTACAGTTATTCCAAGAAAAATAAAATGCAAACGATACACAAAAAATTTGACCATTTCAGACAATTAATAAATATTGTTAAAATGTAAAAATTAAAGACATAATTAATGAATATAGAAGAGAAACACTTCCTCAATCAAATTTTCCGGATGTCATAAAATCTTTTTTTAAAATAAGGAAGTTACAGCTCTCCAAAATTTTGAAAACAAAATTTTATTTTTATAAACAAACGTAATAATAGAGCTAGCAGAAAGTTCACGGAACGTAACGTAACGTATGTTGGTTTCTAGCATATGAAAACAATGCAAATGATTATCCAAAATAAATGTCACGTTGACGGAATGGAACAACCTATATAAAATAGAATTTTCTAACGTTTTTTTTATGGCACAAATGACCTTTTTGGTACTTTCATGTTTATATGTAAATCGTTTTAATTTTTATGTGTATATAAAGTTTTTATTTTAATTTTGGAAGTCTTTAAATACATATTAATTATGATTGTAATGTGCACAAAAAATAATATTAACTGCTGGCCCAGTAAGTCAAAACGTTTCGTTCGTTCGAAATTTTTTATGGAAAGTACAAACAACAATTTAATTTTCATTATTATTTAAATTATAAGTTTGCTGTCGAATATTTTTCTCTTCAAGGTGAATTTTTTTTCGAAAATTTCAATACAAGACTCTAGCCAGAATAACAATAATAAAAAACTTACTGACTAACAAAACGTTAGTCAGTTGGCGTAATGTAGATATACCTCTTGGCGTAGGAAAGTACGTCAAGTACAAGCCAGAAGATTAGTTGCAAAAAATTACCACCTCAGACTGAATCATTGATGTGGGCGAGTATGGAGGGAGATTGTGCGGACAACCGCTTGTGGGTAGTAGAATCAGCAGAAATTAAGACAGACTTATCAGCAAAGGCTCTCGTTAAATTTTACAAACAAGGAATGGTGAGCACTCAATCTATCAGGCCACGAAAAATTCATCTGCCGGAACCTCCTAGTATATCAAGCAAGGACCAACTATTTTGCGTAAATGTAGAGAAATGGGTAGCAAATCTAGCAGCTTCAGAAAGAAATACAGTCGAACTTCTATAAATTGAACTACCATTATCCAGAAAAAAATTTAAACTAATAGAAACTTCAACTTTGGGAATTAAATTTAAAAATCCTCCAAGTGAAACGAAAAACAACTATTTTTAATACCAATTCAATTTTATTTATTACCAAATTACTTTGAGGTAATTGTAATTTGTAAAGGTACTATATATTTTTTTACTAAAATACTGAGTAACTTTTGATTGAATTTGTTAACATTTGCTTTGAGCAAAAAGTGATTCCAATTTGTGTACTGCTTTGTAGTGGTCATCTTTCATTTGTATTTAAGAATACGTTTAAAGTCTTTAATGAAACGTTTATAACTTGTCTGGAAGGTTGTCTAACTGTTTACTCAATTTCGTCCCCATCGCTATCTACTATTTCTCCAGAGTGCGGTTCTGATTCGACGATATATGTCGTCGTTAATTGCCTTCATCAGTTGGAAATTCAAAATTAATCAATTCATTATCGATGTCCAAAAAGTTGTCGTTAAAATCCACTAATAATACCAAAGGTATGTCATCTTCTTCATCCCACTCTGAATGTTGTCCAAGTCCAGACTTTGTAAAGCAGCTTGAAATTGTCTGGCTATTGACATCAATATCCTAACCTCTTGACAAATGGTGAATGCATTATAGCACATTAGTATCGTGTTTACAATTTTCTTTAATTCGAACTATAGCTTCTTTTAAAATTCTATTTCTATAATGAGCTTTCAAGCTGGTCAAGAGGTTGTAATTTTCATGTAATATTTGGTGGGAAAAATACCAGTTCAATAGATTTAAATTTATTTTGTATATCTTTAGGGTGTGTAAATTATCTACAAAGAATATCACTTTTCTTCCAGCAGAAAAAAATTGTTTATCTAACTTCACCATCTATTCTTCAAAAATTTGGCTTGTCATTCAAGCCCGTTTGTTACTTTTATAATCGACGGGTAGCGACTTGACACCACGAAAACAACGAAGTTTCTTACTTTTTCCTATCACAAAAATTTTAATTTTGCTAAAGTTCTTACTTTTCCGCGGGGAAGTAAAAACTTTTGGTCATTCGTTAAAGAGCTGAGGAACAACGTTAGTTCTGTTCCTGCTTTTATAAAGAATGACCACACATTCACGAACCCGGTTGAAAAGGCAAACCTTTTGGTCTAAATGTTCGCAAGTAAATCTCGCTTGTCGGAGAGCGTTCAACCACTGCCTGAACTTGAAAGAGTATCAGTAACTATGCCTAGTATATTCTTTCGAGCCCGTGCTGTAAAAAGGGTCCTTGCAAATCTCAAAGTTAACAAGTCTTCTGGGCCGGATGGCATACCAGCACTGGTCCTGAAGCAGTGCTCTTCGACGCCTGCGCGTCCATTAGCTCACTTTTTCAGTGCTTCATATCGCGCCGATATTTTTCCATCTTGCTGGAAGGTTGTTAATGTAACGCCAATCCCCAAAAAGGGCGAAGCTAGTAACCCTGAGAACTACCGCCCAATAGTAGTTTTTTTCGCACTCTCCAAGATTATGGAGAGTATGATTAGTCACCACCTTGTAAGATATCTGGACTCCAACGATTTACTTAGCGATCGTCAGTACGATTTCTGAAAGGGCCATTCTACTGGTGACCTGCTGGCGTTGCTCTCGGTTTCATTCATGGTTTTGGCGAGAGTAAGGTTGTGGCTCTGGATACCTCGAAGGCGTTTGATAGAGTTTGACACGAGGCTCTTATTTCTAAACTTAATGCCTTTGGTGTCGGTAGTCACTTCTCTCGATTTATATCAAGTTTCCTAAGAGATCGCTCTATAAGAGTGGTTATAGATGGGGTCTCATTCGACGAGTTCAGTAAACCGCAAAGCTCTATTCTTTTTCCTACTCTTTTTCTAATATTTCTTAACGACTTTCTTCTTCTCACTTCTAATCTTATCTACTGTTTTGCGGATGACAGCAACATTTGTCACTCATATTCTTTAGATCGTAGACCGAGCCTTTAGAAGTTGAGCCGAGAAGGATGAATATGAAAAATACACTCATAAGTGGCCTGGTGAAGGTCTCAGAGTGGGGTCGTGCGAACAGAGTCGATTTTAAAGCACGCAAGACTAAATATTGTTTTTAACACTCAGACACGGTGATGTGCTGTAATCTGTGTCAATTGGTAATGTGGATATTGATGAATCAGATGCTCTTGATATTCTAGGCATGAGAATTCACTGTGACGTTAGTTGGAATGATCAAAAAATTTAATAAAAAATAAAGATAAAAGAAATATATTTTATAAATCAAATATTTTATAAATAAAATAAAATGGACAAAATAAAAGCTCTAGGAGTTTTATTTGCTGGAGCTATTATAAGCATATGTGAAGAAAGGGAGACGAAACAATTCATAAAAAGAAATCGAGTAGTTTGGTGCCGGGAGTGGGTGCAACGTCGTTATATGGACAAGTGTTTGACAGACAGTTGCAACTGGAGGATTCAAAAAGTTTTAAACATTTTTGTGAACTTTCCAATGAAGCGTTTGAATACTTGCTTGGCTTAGTAAGTCCAAAAATTTCTAAGGATAATACCTATATAATAAGTAGGTAGTAAGGATATATTTTATGAAATAATGTTATTACAAGTCTGAGTCTGAATGGAAAAAAATTGCAAAGCTATTTTACCACAAGTGGAACTTTCCTGTGTGTCTAGGAGCGATTGGTAAGAAATTTTATACTATACAAATACATACATGCATACATATATGTATATTAATGACACGTTTCATTTGTAAATACATTAGGTTTAGTAGCATTATAATAATGGCTGTGGTGGATGCAAATTATAAATTTATAATTGTGGTTATTGGGACGAACAGCAGAGCCAATGACGCCGACGCATTTAACGCGTCAGATATAGGAGACTGCATTAAAAGAATTTATTGAATTTTCCCAAAGAAGATTTGATATAATACTTTTATTTTTATGTATATGTACCATACGTATCCATATCTGATGACTCTTACCGTTTAACACAAATGATGCTAAAGCCATATAGCCAGACCCAGTTTCACAACAACAAAATTTTCAACTACCGCTTATCAAGAGCAAGGCGCGTAGTTAAAAATGCATTTGGTATACTTTCCAGTAGATTTCAAATCTTTCATCGTGGAATACCTTTTTCAGTTGAAAAAGTGAACTAGTAACACTAACTTGTTGCGCTCTACACAACTTTTAATGTAGAGAAGGTAAGGAAGAACCAATTCGAAAAAAATTAACCATTCTCAAACCTGAAATATCATCTGGCCACAACAGTAGTGACGAAGTTTCCGAAATAAGTGACAATTTTCGAAATTTCTTCAATAATTGTAATGTTCTTCTCTGACAAAATGAAGCTGTAAATAAATTAAATTTTTAAAATATATAAATAAATTTTTTAAATTAAAACTACTATAATTATTAACAAACAAGAAAATCACATAGTTCACTTTAAAGAAAAAAATAAAACTACAATTAATATTAAAAAATAACAAAATTAATCATTGCAAATTTAATAATTTAATAAAAAAGAAAATACCTAACAAATAAAATATTAACAAAATTGTTTGTATTCTTTTAAATTCAAAAACTAAACTCAAAATATTTTCTACTAGTTCATCACGCAAACCCTTATATTTTATCTCAATTAAATTTGAGCGAATTAAATTAATAGTATTTTTTATATATTCTTCATCCGGCGTTTCCGAATTATTTTTTAAGATCTAGAAGGTAATTTTTACCCACTGTCAAAAATTCATCATTGGAACTCTAAAGTTTGGCTCTCCTTGATTCATTCATTTCTGTAAATGGACTGTCGTCATATCCCTATGGAGTTAAGAAAACATAAATATATTAAAAATTTATTTGCGTTATGCATACACAGACATCCTTCAAAAAGCATGGTACTGGTACAGCAGGTCACAAAAATAACGGTTACAACAGGAACATAACTCTTACATGAGCAGTCTACATTTAACATTAACATCGTGTTAGTGCTAATGTTGAACATTTAATGTTTCGCTTTCGAAATGTTAGCGTTGAATAACATGGAATCAGTTAGATATGCTCTTCGAGGAATAAGGTAGACATAGAATAAAAAGGTAGACATAGATTACTCACCCTACATCGTTTTGATGATCCAGGTATGTAGTCTGCCTCTGAGAGACTGGTATCATGACCTACCTATAAAACAGTACAATACTTGAATATAAACATACATTGTATTTTTAATGTATTTCAATACATACTTAGTCGTATATATAAATAACATCCAAATGTATATACATACCTACATATAGAAGGTTTGATTTTCCTTTAATTTAATTAAGATGTTTAAACAAATATGATGTTGGTACACATATATTTTCATCTTCAGCTCCGTGCCTTTCCCTTACTTTAAGGAGTTCCCGTACATATTGAGAACGGAGGTAATTCATTTTTGTCTGAAAAAGTGTAACAACTTTTATTCGTTCCAAATATACTAAATTAAATGCAAAATACTTTCGCTTCATTTGCCGTCATGTTTGCACGATTTGTTTCAACTGCTGCCCAATTTTTTCCAAAGCAGCGCGTTTTTAGAATTATACAAACAGTCATGATTTCTCCACTGCTCTATCAATTCCAAAACTTCCGTTTGACTCCATTCGGTCTAAAAAACAAAAAGTGCACACATATGAAAATACATATGTAAAGGGTTCGCCATCTAACGTTTTTTTTCAATTAGTGCTTATTTCGTGAATGGTAACACTTAGCTCATGTCTGATTTGACAGATAATTAGTTTCATCTTTCCGCTGAACGAATATGGTTGTGTCCAATGCGTTTACGCTTCGCTAAGTGGGCCTGCGATCGACTTACAGAAGATGCCGATTTTGCCAAAAAAAATCATCTTTTCAGATGAAGCTCATTTTGATCTTGGCGGGTATGTAAACAAGCAAAATTGTCGCATTTGGGGCACAGAAAGCCGATATATCCAAGACGAGTCACTTTTTGATGCGGATTTTGGTCCAGAGGCATAATTGATCCATTTTTCTTCGAAAATGAGCAAGGAGTGGCCGTTACAGTCAATGGCGATCGTTATCGGGCCATGTTGAACGAATTTTTGTTCACAAAAATTGAAGAGGAGGTTTGGTTTCAACCGAACGGCGCTACGCGCCACACAGCCGAAGCTACACTCGATGTTTTGCGCTCTGTTTTTGAAGATCGCATTATCAACCGCAGAGTTGATGTCGTTTGGCCACATCGGAGCTGGGATTTGACACCGTTGGACTATTATTTGTGGGGTGCTGTCAAATATAAGTGTTACGCCAACAAGCCAGAGACAATTTATGCTTTAAAGAACAATATTTGTGAAGCCATTGGTGAAATACAGCTGCACACAATCGATAATATGCTTAAAAATTGGACCGATCGTGTTGGCTACTGTATGGCCAGCCGAGGCAGCCATTTGAATGAAATTATTTTCCATTATTAACCGGAAGGATTGTATTTTCAAATAAAAAAAGAAGTTTGAGAAAATATTCAGTAGTTTTTTTTATAGCATTTTCAAAAAAAAAAAAAAAATTATTTGGTGGACCCTTTATATATGTACGTGTACACATCTTTATTGTAAATTTATTATAAATAAATATAAAATAGTTTACTTACATTAACCATAGATTGGGATATCACGTCAAATTTTGAATCACTTTTTTTGAATTTTTATTTTCACACAAAAATTTTGTTTCTCTTTATATTTCGCCTTCTTTTTCTAAGCAATCACAAATGTTTTCTTTTGTTTATTTTTGTTTTTCTTTTTTTCGTCCCTTCCTTTAACTAATTACAGATGTTTTCCTTTGTTTATTTTATATTTTTACGTAAAAATACATCTCTCATCTAATAAAGTGTGATGATTTTTTAAAAAATGTTAAAAAACAATGAGAGCCGTACGACTGACAAATTTTTATCCGTATTTTCTCTCAATGTCGTACGTTCTCATTACATATTGAGTTTATTCAATACTTTCCGCTCTCTTCCACACAAAAATTTGGCATGTCGTACGACTTCTAACACCGTCTAAATCACCCCTTTAGCGGGTATTTTTTTGGAATTTATTATTTTATAAATCCCTTAGGTGATGCGTTGTGTTATTTCTCCTAAGTGGTTTACGAAATTAGTTCCATAAAAAAGTTTGACGACTAAAGGAATATTTATCGAACAAAAAATCGTACGCTATTTTTTTTTTTTACAACAATTTTGAAATGAAGTTAGATGGAATCAATTTGATATGTTGATCAAATAGTTTTATGTGCGCCCATGGCGCTCTAAGCAAAACTATAAGAGTGTCTTTTAAAGTAATTGTTATGGGTAATTTATAAGGTGGTGTTTAAGAACCAGCTGGTTTCTTTGGTCGTTATTCATGTTTTTGTTTTTAACAGAATACATAGCGGGTATTTTTTTGGAATTTATTATTTTATAAATCCCTTAGGTGATGCGTTGTGTTATTTCTCCTAAGTGGTTTACGAAATTAGTTCCATAAAAAAGTTTGACGACTAAAGGAATATTTATCGAACAAAAAATCGTACGCTATTTTTTTTTTTTTTTTACAACAACTTTGAAATGAAGTTAGATGGAATCAATTTGATATGTTGGTCAAATAGTTTTATGTGTGCCCATGGCGCTCTAAACAAAACTATAAGAGTGTCTTTTAAAGTAATTGTTATGGGTAATTTATTAGGTGGTGTTTAAGAACCAGCTGGTTTTTTGGTCGTTATTCATGTTTTTGTTTTTAACAGAATACATAACTTTTGTGAAATTTTATAATTTTTATGAAAATTTGTGTCCTTTTTCTACATCCATACCACGCACTTTGTACTAATTCCAAACAATTCCAAAAATTTTTTCCTGTAATTTGCTGTCGCTAAATAAAACACACTTTTATACATATTTTATCACATTTATACATCTTTTTGATGTGATAGACGGGTAGTAATCATTATTTGAAATATTATTTATTATTTATCTTTTTTTTATAAAAATTAAAATTGTATTTTTTGTGGTTTTTAAATAAATAAATAAGAATGAGAATATATTTTTCCCAGTTATAAAATCCTCCTATTCAAACAGACATGGAGAAGGGATTTCGGGAAAGGGAATTTCTAATTTTCACGTTAAAATGCATAAAATATTTGTATGGCATATTTTAGGGATTTCAATTTAAAATTTTTTAACCTACATTTGATATTGAAAATTTATTAAATGGACACCTCTAAATATATGTGATGAAAACTAATTTTTGTTTTGTGTATTCATAAGTCCGTCATGTGTACCAACTAAACTGGTTTTGCTGATGATAATAATAAGGCGTTATTTTTAAATCAGGAGAAATCGGGCAAAACTAGTGACTTTTCTTCTAAAATTATATTTTTTCAGAGTTCTTTGTTTGTTAATATTCATCATTTACCAAAACATAGTCAAATATTGCACTTTTAATGACCAATTAAGGGATAAAAGTAGAATTTTGGGTTATAGTACATAGTTTATAGTAATTTTTGACTGGGGAATACGGAGAAAGCAGATTAGTTATTAGAATGACTTAAAAACTGTACTGGTCGGAATCGATGAGAAATCATCTTGAAGATGTAACTAAGCAAAAAGAAGGTCACTCCAAATATTAAACCATGTTTCATCTAAGGTTTTTCTAAAACTGCTGACAATACACGAAATAAGCTGTGGCTTATTTTAAGTTTTCTTTGAATTACTTTTACAAATATTTAATAACATGAATACGTAATTTTAATATAAATAAAGAAGTATTTTTATAAAAATTGTGCGTTTAAATCTTTTTGATATCATTTTTAGTTCTGATACTGTAAGCGTTCAAAGTTATATTTTGAAAGCACACGAAATAAGATGTGAGCCACTGTATATTCGAAACTATCCTGTGTCACCTATAATATTATCTTCAGGTTGAACGATTTTCTGCTCTGCAGCCACATTGCGTTTGCGTTTTTGTTATCGAGGAGTAATTGAATCAATCGAAGTGGAAGGGGATAATAATGTGCCAATGATGGGTGTGCGCGAAATTAAACAAGCTATTGGTTTGACTGTTTGTTCTCAACTACTTTACTAAAACATTTCTGATGTGTACGTATTCTTTTATGTTTAACTACAATAACAAATATAATAAAACAAAAAATGCCCTTTTACAGAAGAAGAAAACAATATTAAGGCAATGTACAGTTTATAAGTAAATAAAATTGCACTTAAAGAAATTAATATAATTTAAGAAATGTTCAATACAAATAATAATAATATTTGTCCTTAACATTTCCGCCAGCCTTAAACGGAAGTAATGAAGTTCAATCATCTTTTGGTAACGGATAAAGTTTAGTAATCGGGCGTCTAAACGTAGATGTTTCGGTCTTTATTGTACCCACTCTAACAAGGCCATCAGAACCGGCATGGATTTCAATAACGCGTCCAAGTTTCCAACAAGCTGGAGGTAAATTTTCATCTAGTAGTAAAAAGACATCATCTTTTTGTAAATTAGATTTCTTTATTTGCCATCTTGTTCTAGGTTGGAGCGATAGAAGGTAGTCATTAGATCAGCGAGACCAAAAATACTGTGTTAACTGTTGAATTTGTCACCATTTAGTAAGAGTAGAAGTCTTCATCTGAAAAACTGCAACTTCAGGCAGCGCGTTTAAAGGTCTCCCAATTAAAAAATGGCCAGGACTAATATAGGGCAAATCATCGGAATCGGCTTGTACCAATGGCCTGAAATTCGGCACAGCTTCAATTCTTGTTAACAGTGCAGTTAGTTCTTCATAGTTTGGAGTTGCTTGATCAATAATTCTCTTAGGATGGTACTTCATACTTTTTACAGTCGATTCACATGCTCCTCCAAAGTGTGGTACAGCCGGTGGGATAAAGTGCCATTGTACACCCTTAGAAGATAAATTATTTGAAACATTAGCATTAAATTCACAACTCTTTACCGCTTTATAGATTTCGCAAAGTCTTTTAGCAACTCCTTGAAAGTTAGTACCATTGTCACTATGGATACGACCACAGATTCCTCTTCTTGCCACAAACCTGTCTAATGCCGCTAAGAATGCATTAGTACTTAAGTCACTAACCAGTTCTAGGTGTACTGCCTTTGTAACTAGGCAAATAAATACCGCTATATAACCTTTTACAATAGGTGATTTCCGGCCATCACGTTGCTTATACAGAATAGGTCCGGCGTAGTCGCAACTAACCTCATAAAAAGGATAGGCCGTGTTTAAACGATATTTTGGTAAGTCACCCATTAATTGCTCAATACTCTTAGTACTGTAGCGATGACAGACTTTACATAGACGGTAGACTCGTTTGACCAAATTTCTTGCTCCAAAGATCCAATATTTTTGGCGGATAGTAGGTTACTCCTGCGTGAAGATTACTCAAATGACAGACATGAACAATCTTGAAGGCGACAAGACAGTTCTTTGATAGAATAATTTGATGTTGACTATCATATGGTAAATCAGCCTTGGAAATAAAATACAGTGCTCATCTAAAAATGGTGATAATTTTCTCAACTTTTTGCTAGCTATAGGAGTATTCTTCATGATGCTATTTATAACTTCAGCAAATTCTAAACTCTGATGGTATTTATACAAAGTATACGCTGCAGCAACTCATCGACACTTAGTGGTAAATTATGAATAGATTTTGATTTAAAGAATCCTATTGCTCTGTAACAGTAGGCTAGTACCCGTACCATGCGTCGAAAATTAGATATATGCTCATTTAAATTATTAAATACGTTCGAAAAGAAAACATTTTTAATATGTAATGCAAAGAATTTACCCTCTTGTACTTCCTCCACCGTGTTAACGTCTTAAACTGATTTGGGCCACTCATTAGAATCTTTTAGTAAAAAAGGTGGGCCTTTGAACCATAACTCATCTTCAATCAAATAGCAAAAAGGAACTCCTCTGATAGCACAATCAGCAGGATTGAAGTTAGTGAATACATACCTCCATCTTACATCAGGAAGGACTTCTAGTATGAAGCCAGTTCTATGAGCTACAAAAATCTTCCACTTACTGGGATATGATGACAGCCATGCCAATACAGTTTTTCTGTCGGACCAGCAAGTAATATTTATCGTCTTTATATTTAGTATAGGGATAAGTTCCAACCGAGGAATAGAAATCACAGTTATAGGTGCCACTTTAGTTTTAACCATCACAATGTTTGTAGATATTATGCCATCTGATGATATTTCGCGACAATATACTACAGCGGCACATGCTGATTGTGATGCATCGCAAAAGTCATGATATGATACGTTAGACTCTCTAGAAAAGATGATTCGAGGAATATTAATTTTATTTAGCAAATGAAATTCAGAAACTAATTGTTCAACTACGGATCTAATATCATTCCAATTTAGGTTTAATAGCCAAAGTTTCTGGATAATTATCTTAACAGATATAATGACAGATGAAATCCATCCAAGTGATTCAGATGGTTTTGAAATTTCAGATAGCGCTGCTCTCTTTGTTTCAATACTGTAATTTTTGTCCATTACTTTATATGAAAAACAATCAGCAATAGGATTCGAATTATTCGAAGTAAACATATAGTAATATCAGTGGGGATTATTACAATGCTCTCCAATCTATCACACTCGGGAATATTTGTTAAAACCTTATTGTCATCAGAAGCCCATTTTCTCAAGTGAAAGCCACCAGCCATAAGCAACTCATTTAATTGTTCTGCTAGTTCAATCATTAACGTAAAAACTGTTCCTTAAATCTTTGCTAGCTAAGGAAAAACGCTCACGCTCGTCTTCACTCAACTGTAGAAGTGTGCGAATAGATAGAAACGGGGCAGGTGTTGTACCATAAGTTACTGTAGTAAGCCTATAGTGTAGAGTTATCTGTAGAGTTTTCTCTTCACAAAATTCTCTGATAATCTTGTTCAATCTCTTGTACCTCAGTCATACGAAACATTTGTTTTATATCAGCAGGAAAACAATATTTCTTACACCTGTAACGGAGAATTACATCTACTAAGCCTTGTTGCAAAATTGGACCTGTTAGCAAATTATCATTTAAAGACTTCATTTGTAGTTTTATTGGAACCATCAAAAACTACACATAGTTTAGTAGTAATACTAGAATTTTTAAGCATAGCATGGTGTGGTAGATAATATGTTTCGTCAGCCGGTCGATTTATCTCACGATCGGAAATAAGTTTCATGTGCCCCAATTTTATGTACTCTCTCATAAATTCTGTATAATTCTCTTTTAATATAGCATTAGTTTTAAACTCACGTTCCATGGCTTGCAATCTTCTTAAGGCAGGATTATAGGAATTACCTAAGTCAGGCTTAGTTTTAAACGGTAGTCTTACTGAATATCTTTCGACTCGTTTTGTAGTGGTCCTATAATAATCTTCAACCATTTGGTCATCTCTATTTCCCAAAATCGTCGCATTAATTGATTAATATCTTCTTCAAGAGAACTATAACTTATTATATGAAGTACAGTAATGGAGTTGTCCACCGAACAGCCACTACAAACCACACACCCAAAGGCGGTATTTTGTAAAGTAGATTGCCATTCTTCCAAATACTACCCTGCCTCAAAAGTGAGAAGAAATAGTCAAACCCAATAATAATATCAATAGTTTTAGGTAGATTAAATTTATTGTCAGCGAAAGGAAGGTTTTTCAATTCTTCATAGCAATTAATTATTAGTTTTGAACATGGCAATTTAGAGGTCAAATTATTAATTACATGAGCTAGCATACAAATTTTCTACTCATTGTGTACATTTTTTACTCCGGCCCTCATATTACCAAGGCCACTCACGTATATCTTAGAAGCTTTTCGAGTTAAGCTTAAACGTTTGGCAAACCTTTCTGAAATTAAAGTATTTTGACAACCAGAATCTAGTAATACATAACAGCTTTGATAATATCCCATATTATCCTTAACCACAACTCAAGCGGTTGGTAATAACATATTAAGATAGTTTACCTCAGTTTATGATGACACATTTACTGAAGAATCAGTTGACACAACGAAAGTTTTATTTGAAGCGCATGACTTCTTAGATTTTCCAACCTCGTGGCTTTTTAAGCGCATTGGCGGCTTACGATGTAAATATATTAATGAGTGATGATGACCATGGCATACTTCACACGTATGTTTTGTTGGGCAACTTTGAGCGCAATGGTTTGGTTTCAAACAATTAAAGCATAAATTATTTTTTTAATAATATCAACACGAGATGAAGTATCAGCTTTCTTAAATGTAGGACAATAGGATAGATGATGGTTTTGGGAGCATATTACGCATCCCTTTTTCATGATATCAGCATGAGCACGAACTGACTTACTCTTTGGTAGAGGTCTATTACTATTAGATGGTAAACGTTCATAAGCATCACATCTTTTATTGATAAATTTAATAAAACTGTCCAGCGAAGGGAATGATGTCTCACCACAATGTTCTCACCAAGCGTGTATAGATTCTCTATGCATTTTTTTGCTCAAGATTTTTTTGCATAAACCAAGGGTCTCGTTTTTCGGCATCAGCACCCTTAGCACGTAAGCCCCTTATTACCTCATCGGCTACATTGGATAAATTACGGAGACTTTGAGTATTGTCAGCTTTCGGGATATATAAAAACGTTGCAATAAAAGAATCACTAAAGATGGTTTGTCGTATCTTTCCTGAAGTGCTTCTATATAATTGTGATCAGATACTTGCAGATGACAGCCAGTTCTTTCTTTAATAAAACCTTTAAATATTGAAACTTCTGTGCCGCAGATAGCGTATTATTATTGTGGATGGAGCTTGTGAGTAAATCGAAGAAGGATTTAAAATCGCTATATTTTCCATCAAAAATTGGAATGCTTAATTTAGGCAGACGAACGAGTTTTTCAAAAAAGGAACTTTGTGATGCGAAAAATTTTTGCATAGCATCATGATGCATTGTCGTAGAGTTAAGAGTATCACCAGTTGTGTTTGAAAAGTGCAGCCTGGTATCTATAATCTCCGGCTAATGAATCATTGCAAGCCTTTGCAATAGAAGTCTAGAGGTTGGTGCAGCTAACCTATCCAAGGGAATATCTCATACTAGTAGATCATCTGAAGGCCGAAGCCTTCGTCAGCGGCTTACGAGACTCTGATGTTAAGCTAGCTGTATGTTCAGCACAAAAGGCGACCTTTGCAAATACTGTGGCATTCGCACTGGCTCAGGAGACAGCTCGCACGATATTAAAGCGACAAATACACAAATTACGTAAAAAAATTACGTTGAGGTAGAGAAAGATGATGAATTAACAAAATAAAGGAGGTGGTAAAGCAGCTCTAGCTGGGCAGAAATCAAAATTGAAAAATTTTAACTGTGGAAAGAGTGGCCACTTCCAGAGTTTTAATCCGAAAGTAGTGCGACTCGAATTCTCCCCATCCACGACCTGGAAAGTTATCGCCTTGACTGGCCATTTCACTGTAAAGTGACTGGAATTGGTCATACATTTTCTCCAATCTTTCGAGTCTGGCACGTAATTCAAACGGCGAGGTTTCATTTTCGAGCCTAGTAACAGTACCCTTAAGGTGCGTTCTTTTATTTTTCAAATTATCCATAATTACTAAGAAAACTACTTCCTCTTGTTTTCACAATTACAACTTTTTTTAATTGCAGCTAGCGGCAGTCTCTTTATAACAGTTAGTCAAATTTTGTGTTCACTTTAAATATTTCCAATTTTACTGGCAAACAACAACTATTAATTTCGTTTTCAGTCGAGGGAATGCACAAACACCTGTACGTGTATAATTGTACATCACGTCGGGGTCACCAAAAAATGTACGCGAAATTAAACAAGCTATTGTTTTGACTGTTTGTCTTCAACTACTTTATTAAAACATTTCTGATGTGTACATATTCGTTTATGTTTAACAACAATAACAAACATAATAAAACAAAAAATTCACTCAAAAATATCATACGAAAGAAGAAAGCAATATTAAGGCAATGCACAGTTTATAAGGAAATAAAATTGCACTTAAAGAAATTAACATAATTTAAGAAATGTTCAATACAAATAATAAGACACATCATAGTATTTGTCTTTAACAATGGGGAACTTCCATTTGGTGTAATGCAAAAATCTTTAACCAGCATTGAATCTGACATATTTCTCGTTCTCTTTATTGCCTCATCAAATCTAACGTTAATATGGCCCTTGGTGTCGCATCATCATCCAAGTCTTCTTCTGCGTCAGTAACGCTCTCGAAATTCATCAAATACAAAATTTCCCAATTTCTTCATCAGAAAGCGATGACAACTTCTGCATTTGCCGACACTCCATGTCTATTAGCCACAATTTTTATTTTCTGAAATGTTTTCACTTCCCAATTCACATAATATACATATTTTTGTTTAAATTGCCCTAAAACCGCCTGAAGACGGGCTACCTTGCAAGAGCAATCAAAGGCTTGCGGAAAGTTTTTTCTTTTTTTCTTCTTGCTTTCCTAAACTATCAGCAACACACCAATAATTTTTTTAACTTTGACCACTTTTAATATTTTATTTGATTTCTTGAAATTCACTCTTTTTGCAAAATAATTTAGTCTGCAATTCAGAATTTTTCAAATTGAAAAAACTATGATAGCCGCCGAAAGCATCAGCATATGTTGCAAACAGTGCTGACATATTTTTTTTTTTAAAACTGGAAATTTAGAAGGAAAAAACTAATTTTTAAGTGAGATTTCAATTTCAATTTTTTGCAACAAATTAAATGTGAAATATATAAATGATATGATAAAATAACACTGGGCTCGAATACGACACATTTTTTCCAAAAAGCGGAACATTCAGCGAGTAAACCGGATTGGAGTAATCTGAATATAGCGGTGTTAGAAGTTTTTAGTACAGCTCCTGTATTAGAGATATACTGTTATTTCGAAAATGGAGGGGGTTGCACATATATTCGAGTAATTCAAAAACAGTATACTTTATTGAATAAGCGAAAAACCGAAATTCCGCAATAAAATTACCTTTAAGTAAGATTAAAAGTTTTTTTGGTCTGTGCAATCATTTTAAAATATATCTTTTTGGCAAAAAAAAAACAATCGATCACATTACTACGTACACCTATTTTATTAGTGAAGCAGACGTATCAATCAAAAGTACGTACTTAGTAGTATGAAATGTGATCCCATTGTTCTTTTGACAACAAATTTATATTTCTAAAACTATTGCCCAGAAAAACGTAACTTTTCTTTGTGATCAGTGGTAAAAAGGGATAATTATATTCTTGTATTAAAAAAGATGCGAGTATACCACACCACAGTTAAATTAAGCATATATGATGAAATGCTTACTTTAAAAATTCTCATTGAAATAAACTTGAAATTCAAATACTAAAATTTTTAATACTAAAATCTGCGCCAAGGCGAATTAATTTAACAGGTGTAGGTAGCCAACCAGCTGGTTATTGTTGTATGGAGGTTGACGCTGTAAAAATTAGATGTTTTGTTTACAAATAAATTTATTTAAAAGTTATTATGAACAATTTTTAATTTGTTTTAAAAATTTTTTTATTTACTAGTACATATTGTTACGAAAATAAAAAGCCTAAAAAGAAAACATACATCAGCGGCCTTGAAACTGTATTGTGGGAATTATGTGTCACCTTGTTAATGCCGTACTTATTTGAGTTATCTGGCAGAACTACCAATTCGACCATCTTTATGTTACATTCGAATTAACGGATATAAAATAAAGGATATGAGACATATCCGGAATATTCCAAACTTTAGGCAATTAAATATATAAAGAGGCTGTTTTACTTACACGCCAATTAGTTATCGTTTTGCTATCATTAAGTAAAATCGTATTTAACACGTTGGAGACCGCATTGAAAAATCTTATTTCTTACATATGGACCGGCATTCTTTTTGTTTGATTAAAAAAAATCGTTTTAAAACGAGGTTATGTCAAATTAATTAATTCCGCTATATGCATCTCTTATCTCTTCGAGGAACTGGTGAACGGACTACTGTACATAAATTGAATTTAAATCATGCCCACCTGTGTACTAGCGGTAGGCCGTAGGTGTCGTGTGTCCACCTGTGAGTACGTGGGCCAATAATGTTGTTGGGAAGCGACCCATCGGTGGGCATGCGTTCTGTACACTGTGTACACTTTTTAACCACACTTTATTTAATTATCATACGATCGTATCTCTTTTAGTATAGTTTATTGACACATATTTGTTATACAATTTTTATACACAGTTTGTTTAAGTCATTGTATGCATTTTTACTTTGTCAGCAGAAACATATAGTTTGTTGACACATGAATTTCTGCATTGATATACATATATTTTTTGATTATCCGTGGGAATACTGTATTGATCAATTATGCTGACTTAGATTTAATTTAGTATATAAGCTATGCGTTTTGTAAAAATAAAGACAGAAGAAAAAGGAGAATTAATCTAGAAACAAAACCAGTGTTTTTATTTTGGTTCTCAAAAAGGGGCATTTTGATGCTCGTATTAAGCGGCAGGAGTGTTTAGTAAATACTCAACTATTTTTTTTATTAATCCCTTTTTTTGATCTTGCATCATCACAGGCCTTTAACGTGTGAAAAACAATAAAAGTGTTAAATAAACGAATATTGCGTTGTTGTATTAAGTTAAATTAAGTTAAACTATATAAAAGATAGGTGACGCAATAAAAACTGTAAAACAACAACAAAGTGATGTTAATTTATTTTAACGCAATTTAAATGAACCCAAACGGTTTAAAAAGGTTAAAACATAACATTGGTATCAAATGTGGGATTTAGTATATGAAATAAAACAAAATAAATAAAAAAATTAAAAATATAATAAGTAAAATGGAGTAAAATGTTTTTCCAGGAATTAAATGTGGACAGGCTCAAACGGGAATTAAATAAATTAGAGCTATAAACAACCGGTAATAAAACCGAATTTCAAAAACGTCTGTTAGAAAAATTTCAGAAGCGTGGTATAGAATTTGATGATGAAAATTATCCTGAAATAAGTGCCGCTGCAACCAGTAGCAGTTTGGACATCAATACAATGCTTACAGCCATGATGAAACAGATGCAAGTTCAGAACCAGAACTTTCCTGCCAGTATTGAAAAGAAACTTGAAGAGACTTCTAATGAAGTGCGAAAAACATATAGAGTTGATAACGAAAAACTTTTGACACAGATAAAAGAAACTTCTAGCGCTGAAAACGAAAAACTTTTGGCACAGGTAAAAGAAACTTCTAGAGCTGAAAACCAGAATTTTCTAGCAAAAATTGAAATAAAACTTGAGAAAACTTCTATTGAGCTACTAGAAACCTGTAGAGCCGAAATACGATAAACTTCTAAAGTGACAACAGAGAAGTTGCAGGAATATATGAGACGGTCAGCAAAAGAATAACTGGCGTCGATGAAAAAGTGTTAAAATTAGAGAAGACTGTTGACGAAAAATTTGCTGTAGTGGAAAAGAAAATCAACAGTCTCCAGTGCCAAGAACAAGAACCAGTGCGTATTATACCAGAAGATTCTAGCAGAATAAAAACACCTTGCTTTGATAGAAGTTCACCCCTATCCGTATTTAAATTTGAGATCGATACTATAGCTGGCAGAAACGGATGGGACGATGAAGAAAAGGCTCTGGAATTAATCTTGGACTTAAGAGGTGTTGCAGCGGAAATACCATGTCAACTACAGCGAATTAATGATGGCGCTACAGCTCAAATTTGGCAATGAGCATAAGCAAAGCTCTTTCGTATAGAGTTAAGGTGCCGAATGCAAAAGTCTAACGAATCGCTTTAAGCATTTGCAATGGAAGTTAAGAGGTTGGTGTAGCTTACATACCCAGCAGAAAACTACCCACTACTAAAGCAAATTAAGATCGAAGTATTCATCAGTGGTATACGAGACCCTGATACTAAGTATGCAGTGCGTGCTGCTCATAAGGCAACCTCCGCGGAGACGTGGTGTTTGCACTAGCGTAGGAGACCGTTCGAGAAATATCTAAGCCGCCGGTACATAAAGCGTATAGCATAAAAACTGTATGTACCAAAGAAGATTTCATTACAGCTATCAAAGAGGTGGTAGAGTGGCTTTTGGTCGAGAAAGAGCAAAGGGCAAAAATGAGGTGCCAAAACTGTGACAAGAACGGTCATTTTAAAATGCATTTTAGACCCGCTAAGAAGTGCAAGATTTGCGTCACCATGGAGATATAACAGATGGAAAAACACCATCTATAGAAAATTCGAAACATTTAGTAACAAACACCTTATCAATAGAGTAGAGCCGCATAAAATGGACTTAGGTATACACAACAGAGTACAAATAAATTAACGCCGTAATGTAATTGAGGTTGACCATAATGGAATTGTGCATCACAGAGGCTGTGACATAAAAAGATTACCACGTAACAGTAAAACTTTTTACAGGAGTGAAAAGAGTGAAAACGAATGTAAGTTAGCCGCTGATAAAACAGATCATTATCAAGATCAGACAATTACATCAGAAAAAAGACCTTGTACTGGCAAAGATAATAGCAGCTAAAGCAAAAGGCAGACAGTCTACTAGTAAAGAGATATCAGCAGATAGCCCTCTAATAAAGTCTATTTGGGTGCTTATACCTAAGTGGGGAAAGTGCTTTCTTCCTCAAAAATGAATACAATTTTAAATCAGTGCCATAAGGAACCTAGCGGTGGGATCTTAGTGTGGCAAAGGCAGTAGAAAAATTAAAACAGCATATTATTGGGTTGAATGCCAGCAATCTGCAGCCGGATGCAAAGCACGAGTGAATACAATGCGTCCACAAACGCCGCCACCTATAATTAAAATCACAAACAAAACACTAAACAACACAGCTACTAAACAACGCAGCTACCGTCACGGAAGAATTCAAATTGATATCTTGCGCCAAAGACACAATACACAAAATAAAACACAACCAGTCAAGGATAGACAATACAATGCAATACGGCATGGTCGATTGCTACGATCTAAGGCCGCAAAACAGCAAGCAGCAAAAACACCAACTATCAGCACACCACCGGTAAACCGAGCTAGAAAAGGCTAGCCAGGAGACCGCTAAGATGGTGATGCGGATCCAACCTTCTCTAATAGTGCTGTCCTTCTACAACTAAATACCCCCAGGGCAGAAGCACCCAACTGACAATAAGTATAAACGTCCAACAGTACCCTACTGAAATCCCACACCCCACCCATACTATCTAAGCTCCTAACGTTATTATAGTACGGGCATGTAGTCAGTACAAGCCTCCAGTCCTCAATTTCCATCCCATAGAGACAGTCACCAGTCCCAGTCAGGCTAATCCGATTCAAAAATGCAATGAAAGAGCCGTGTCCCGTCAGTATGAACCCCACGCTTAAGCCAAACCCGAAATCTGGGTATTCCTGTACGAACGTTATGTCCGGAATAAATCCATATGTCACCCTTCACTTGTCACTGTTCATCCATCTCGTCTGCCACCTATCTACGAGGCACCTTTGCAAAAGTGCCTTATACATATCTCTCCCACTCTCGAGCTCTGAAGCAGAAAGCCAATCGTCCATTCCAAGTGGCAGTCACCTCTTGATCGTGAAAGCAATACTCCGACGTACTACCTCTAAGTCAAGCGGTGGTACACCAACAAGGACTTGCAAAGCATCGGTAGAAATTGTTCGACACACCGGAACATGCCAAGAGTGCAATTCTCTGACACGTGGGAATATTGCGCTGTCTAACAACAGACATAACCGTGTTGTACCATACGGATATGCAATATGCTGCGCAAGCAATGAATACCCCATTATATATGATACGGATGGCACATCTGCTGAGTCCGCAATCACTTCTCAATTACACCTAACCTTTCCAACAATAGCCGTCAGCTTATGCCTAACATGGGTAATATGAATGTGGAAGCTCATACGCTCTCCCATAACTATACCGAGGTACCTGTCCTGAGTTACATAGCGAATGCTGTTATCACCAATTCTAATCAGTGGAGGTCGTCCGGTTGGCAATGTGCCCTTGAACACCATCATCACCGTCTTATCCACTGCGACATCAACACCAACCTCTACACCCCACTCACAAGCGATATGAATGGCTTGAGCAGCTTTTTTCTCCATCTCAGCACGAGATTGGCCTTCGACCAGGATGAGCAAGTCATCCACACACTCACATAGTTTAAATGTCAGACTGAGCTGCTCTAATAGGGTATTCATCATGAGATTCCAAATAAATGTACCACAGATGGGCCCCTGCGGACAACCCCGAACAACACCATCCAAACCGTTTCAAAGGATCCACAACACACGCTTTTCTACCCTTGAAATAGCTACGCCAGATGTTCATCTCACGACAGCAAATCTCCGGTAACCTTCGTAAGATATTGACCCACGAAAGATAATCGAAGGCACCCTTAAAATCAATGAAAATCACATACTTCAAAGATAATTGTTCGACAGAACTCTTAACATATATCCAAGCGTATTTAACGCATTTGCCTTCCCTAAAACCAAACAGGTAACATGAAGTGCCTTCGCTGTAGCATTCCTTAAGTCTGTACACCATCATTGTTTCCAAAAACTGGCAAAAGACTGACTGATGCCCTGATAAGAGCGAGAATTACTTCTCACTCAACGAGGGGACTTAAGAAGCACTACAACACGAGCACATTTCCATGCCTTCGGGAAATAGCCCACATTGATGCACCTACCGTACACTGCCTCCAGGTATTCAGGGATGGCCTTCCAGATGTTTTTGCACATCTCTCCGGTCAACTCATTCAACCCTGGAGACTTCTACTTCTCACTCGACAAATACAGTCATCTATTTCCGACCTCTCCAAGTTTGGTGGATCAATAAAATCCCTCTATTAAGACAACACAGTGTCGCCAACATGGAGGCATTCTATGTGCACCTGACTCTTCTTACCCCTCAAAATCAAATATCTTTTTGAGGAGCAACAGTAATTACAAACCTTCTTTCAGCTATTCCATACCTAGGAATTGACTTAGTTCAATGAGTATGAGGAGGATTTGCTGTTGATAATCCCACTCTTACTCGATTTTTTACTTTTCATTTTATCCTTCCCTTTATTGTTTTAGCTATAACTTTAATTCATATTTTATTCCTCCATGAAACAGGATCAAATAACCCTATAGGACTAAATTCTAATATTGATAAAATCCCTTTCCATCCTTATTTCACCTTTAAAGATATTGTAGGATTTGTTATCATAACAATAACTTTAATTCTATTAGTTCTAATTAACCCCTACCTTCTAGGTGATCCAGATAACTTTATTCCAGCTAATCCATTAGTTACACCCATTCATATTCAACCTGAATGATACTTTTTATTTGCATATGCAATCCTTCGTTCTATTCCTAATAAATTAGGAGGAGTAATTGCTTTAATTTTATCAATTGCAATTTTAGCAATTCTCCCCTTTTATAATTTAAGTAAATTCCGAGGAATTCAATTTTACGGTAAGCCCTACTCAAGGGGTCATCCCTATTGTCCTATACAAATCTCTTCCACTCGTCCTCCTTAACAGTCACAATCATTATCTTGTACGTGTTAAAGCTTCCAAGATACTCAGATCTACGCTGAGCCAGATCTTCAACATTGGCACGCCTACCCCTCTGTAAACGTCTACGGAGATGTCAAACATGCCGTCGCATCGTCTCTAACTGAGAGGTCCACCATTTAACCCACTTGGGCTTCACAAAACTTGCTCGGCCCAACAAAGCGTCGTTCACCGCAGATGCCGTTCGCACAATCTTGTCAACCTAGTCGTCAATTGTCAGTAGCCTAGTTTTTAATTAGCACCAATGACAATACCTCCCTAACATAGTATCGATAATAGTCCCAATCAACGTCTCGCGTACGCCAACTCCATTAGTGTCCGGCGTTCGCTCTGGCAATCATCGTCGAGTACGTAGAAACCGCAAACGACAGCATACTGTGTTCTGCAGGCAGACCCTCAATTCACAATTAAGGCACCTCACTGGGTTAAAACAACGGGAGACCCGATGTCTCATTTGTCCACACAACCTGCACACGTACTACCCCATCCTGCACTCTCGAAACGGATGGTCGAAGCCGAGGCAGCGATAATAATGTGGGATCGCATTCTGTTGTCGCAACTTGAAGCTAAACCACTTTACCTAGATCCTGCCGATATCGAAAAGCGTGTTCATCACACGCACTCTACCCATTAAAACAACGCTAACTTGTCCGGCATCATGAGACCCACAGGGACTGGTTACCAGCTCATTTTGAAAGTATTCGCGCTCATTCGCTTCTTAAGGTTCATCTCGAACTCTTCCGACATGAATTCATCTGGACTAATCGCAGTGTGCACTCAAGCAACTACCACCATTGGACCAAGCTTGTCGGTTCACCTACACCTCCAACCCAACCTCCTCAAACTTCTTGTTTGAGACAATCCTTTTCCGCTCTGCCACCGACGGTGTATGGATTACGGCACCACTGATCTTTTTTAAAGGCCCCATCTCCGACTCCAAGGGTGGGTCCGACCGATCCGAAAACCTTACTTACAACTTCCTTGGATGTTGCGCCCTTCTTCTTATTACGAACTACCCCAACTATGTCTCCACAGGTTTGGGTACAGGCCTGACATCACGCCTCAAACGTAGGGGCCAGAACAGGGAGCCTAGCAACGGAAGCTGGCACTAGGGTCATCGACTAAGCAAGTCACTAGTTGTCTACCAGGAGCTTCATTACCAGCTCCTCATATTTACTAGTCTGGCTCATAACACTCCCATCACCTCCGCACTTGAAATTTCCCCAAACAGCACCTCACGGTACATGGTCTCGCCAACATCACCACCAAAAGTGGCAACATCCGAAGCCACAGCTCGCTTTAGCTATCTACCCTCCATGCCAGATAGCAACGGGGAAAGGCAGTAGAAAACCCACCAGCTGCAGAGCTGTCAAAGGCATCCGCAGTTCCAGCACCAGCAGAAACACTAGCGGCATCCCAACACCACTTATGGCCGAAGCCGAAGCCGAACCAGCATCTCCACCGCAGCGGAATACTTAAACCGCTTGTACGACTTGTCACCACTCAGCTTTTCATCTGCCCCCGACCCCGAACTGCTCAGCTCGCTCTCCGTAGGATAAATACGAGTCTTCGCGGTTGGAGGAGGTCCCATAACCTCATCGGTGACAGCCACAGACGCAGCGTAAGAGGCGTCACCTTTCGCCGTCTGCGAGATTTACCCGCAGGTGGCATAATAATTTGACGCCTTACTCGAAACTAATTCAGGAATTCAATAAGCAAAGCTGAATCAACACGACCGAAACCGAAATCCAAATCAATGTCAATTGAACACGTCGTACCGTCAAAGAAATAATCCACAACCCTGGCAGCACCAATACACACTGCACGAATATGGCAACTCTACTCTCTTAGTCCTATCTAACCTCACTTTCGAAATTGTTTACTGACCTTGAAGTCAGAAATTGAGACACACCAAAGAATTACCCCTTGGAGCCTCACTTTTACAACAAGACTTTTTCGACAATTTTATCATTCACACACTCGAAAAGTACTTTTGTTTCCACACACGATATTTGACACGCAAATATTTCACTCTAAAAAGCACGACTTTACTCTACCACAGACAAACCAAAAGTAGTGGCTAAAGATACAGTCAAAACAAGCCAGAGTCTGCCGCAGCAATACAGATCGAGAACACCAGTCGCATAAAAACTCAAATATGATATACATCGTGATTGTTGGTCCCTGCAAATAATTATGCACTTGGATTTGCAAGTCTACCGCACTGCTAAAATACAATTGTATATCATCCGCGTACATATGTATGTACTTGTTTAAAAGGATACCATGATCAACCGTGTCAAATGCTTTAGAATGATCGAGTAAGACCAAAAAATTTACATTATCATCATTCAACCCTCGTCGCAAATTCTCGGAGACATCAACTAAAGCCGAAACACATCTACGATTTAAACGAAATCCCGATAAGTTATCACACAACAACCTATTAATTGTAATAAACGAAGACATCTGTAAATACAGAATTTTTTCCAGTACTTTGAAGAAGTAAAGAAGAATAACAATTAGCCTAAATTCTGTCCCAGATTTGGATATCAGTAATATCTTCGCAAATAAATGGAAAAGTACTAGTCATTATTATGGAATTAAATAAATGCGTAATATGTGGCAGAAGGACCGTCAGGATTCTAATAAATTTCGGGTGCATATTATTACAATCATAAGCATTCATTTTAACTACACTGAAACATGAAAGAACTTCCGGCAGATTGACAAAGAAATTCAAAAGTATCATCATCAGAAAAATTATAAAAACTTGCATCAGTGGGAGTGAAAGGAATACTGATGAGACCTGCATTAAATTCATCGGCGTCTAACTGGCGGTGATTGTCGCCCACTGCTTTTCCAATTTCTCTTTCACGAACGTATTTCCACGTTTGTCCAGAACCAATGGCGGAATTGAATTGCCTTGCATAATATTCTTAATAATTCATATAGAAGTATTAGCATTTCTCCTAGCTATTCTAAATTCCATTCTAAGCTCTGAAGTTCGATATCTCTTTCATTTAGAGTATACCACATCTCTCCTATAAATCAGTTGCCTAAAGTATAAGAAAACCAGGATTTTGATCGATAAAAACTTATTTTCGACAAAATTGGAACTGAGTCGTTATATAGCAACTGAATATTGTCCTGCGAAAATAACGTCTGTTCATCCACAGAGGGCATATAAAATATTCGATCCCAATCAATGCTATAAAAATTGTCCGAAGTCACGAACATGAACAGTATGTTCCGCCGGTGGAGTATTAAAATTGTAAGTAAGAAAGATAAAATCGTGTTAACAACGGCATAAAGCTGATACATGGTCGCAGAGTAGAACCCTTTAAGTATTCGCGACAAAAAATATGTCCAGTAGCCTCCTATTCGTCTATGGTCAGTTGAAGGAACTGTATTCGCGGATGTGAAAAATTACTCAACAACAATGTTAGAATTAAATCAACTGCAATAATCAAATCTTCATATTCAGCAGGAAGTATTTCCAATGCAGAAAAAATTCGGAAAAAGGACTCTTTTATGAGGCTTATAAAACAACCTTCCAACATTCTGTCACCACCACAGTTGATTTCAATAAATATGAACTCCACTATTCTCCCGTTCACAGCCAAGTTTCAGAAATACACATAATATTAATCCGCGAATTATTATTGTTCAGGCTTTGAGCATTGATATGTGTAACCGATAGACTGCTCCTCTGCTTACCCAGTACCCTAACCATGTTCACTGTCGAGTCCATGGAATTTTCGAAAGACATGGAGAGAACAACCACTGAGACAAGTAATATTAGAAAATTAAGCCCTAATAGTGTCAATAAAAACTTAAAAACCAACCCCAGTTACCAATATGCAACACTAAACCATGACGAAACTGCCATGCAATAAACAATAGATAAGAAAAATCATAATATACTGCAATTTTGAAACTAATAGTGCTGAAATAAATTTATTGAAAACATCCTAGAGGAATTAGAGAAGTTGATTTTAAAAAGTGAAGTAACCAAAAACAAACCAAATAATGGAGAAAAGCATTTTTAAGATCCAAGATATAAAACTGATCCATCCACTCAACGGGGAGAAAGATGTCACAATTGTTGAGATTCTAATAACATATCATCAATGCCAAATAACGACTAAATCCTGTTTTTCAACTGCATACTACAAGCATTGGAGGGAGAAGCGTTGAATCTAGTTAGACGAGAACTGCTGGAAACTGGTCTACACTGAAAGCCCGGCTTGTTGATAGATTGGGTGAACACTTATACTTACCGTAATTAATTTTAAGGATACATAAATACATAGTATCAAATATAAAGGTAATGTACAAAAACTGTGTAATGATATTAATACTTTATTGTGTAAAATATTTATTTTACAATAAAATTGTGCCATAAAAAAGAAGACAGGGAAACTTTTTTTTAGGATGAAATAAACTTTTGCCTTTTAAGTTGAGACTAGGACTAGGGGATGACTCGCGGCTCATGCAGTGAATTTGCTAGTACTAGGACAATAAATTTTGTGAAGGGGAATAGAGAGAGTCTTTATGGACGTTTGATTTAAATACATTAATGTCGCAAGTGATGTTCCATAAACGAACGGTGCGTCAGAAAAAGGAATTCTCTCCACTGGACAATCAACTGCAAAGGGATGTGCTTTACGAGAAAAACTAGTACTGCGTTGAAATATACATGTGATTGTTAGGAATCCATTTTTTTATATCGTCGGAACACATTCCGTTACACCATCGGTAGAACAAAGAAAAACACACGGCACATTGCTACAAATCGATAGAGTTGGCTACAACACCGTCGTTAATGAGTACCTTCGCCATTTCCTATACGCGGTTTCCTGTACCCATACATGAGAGTTGTATTCCATTTTGGGTCTTGTAAAAATTAAGATCAGATGGGGTGAAGTATTTCTTGCACCGTCTTTAAACACCGAGGCACTACTTTCGACACTCGTAAAATGTGATCATTGCAACGAACGCCACAGTGAATTCTGTTGAAGTATGGTAATCTTATTTTTATTGTATTTGGAAAGACTAGCAACATTTTTTATTTCTTAAAACATTGAATAGATTGTTTTTGATTTTTATAAGCGTTGCTTTTTATGTTATTTTGTGAACTCAATAAAGATTTTACTTTATGACTGCAAAACTATAACTGAACCAACTGATGCATAATGCGCAGCCTTTTATATATAACTTACACTACTTCCGAATGTTCCTGTTCTTACTACAACATTCGATTAAGTTCCGTTAAGTCATATATAACACCCAAAACCGATGCGGTAACACCGTTCAATATACAATTGGTAACACTCTTAATAACACAAATTAAGTATGGCATTGCCAAGGAGGCACATTAACAGCCTTGACACAAACCAATACACTAGAATCAATACGGTTTTAAATGCAGTACTGCTTTTGTATCCTCTTTAGGCATTGTTCATTTTCGTAACAATATGTATAATTTTTATACATTTTTAATTTTTTCATTGCAAATATCGTTCCATAATTGACAAAAAGACGGAAGCGACAAAAACCATTTTACAAGAGAAGTTTATTTTAAATATTTTTTGTTCCAATGTATGTACATACTCGTAAGTCTTTTTTGTTTTGGCCGTAATACTATTTTCACATCTATCGTGTTTTAAATCTCAATCGTGTTTAAGCATTAAAAACTTCGATTTAAAGACGTTTTACCATACATTGAAGTGTTTTGTTAAACATCTTAAACACTTAAACACTTCGTTAAACAGTATATGAAAGGGTTGCATTTAATTTTGGTGTGTGTTCAATATATAATTGATGAAGCTGTCAATTTTTAATGGTTATTAAACACAATCGTAGTGTTCAATGACGGCACATTAAAAAAATAAATTAAACGAAAACAACCAAACGCCATGGCCAAAAGAAAAAGAAAGAAGCCTTGGACAGATCAAGAGGAAAAACTTTTGGTGGATATTTGGGGCGAACGTATACAAGAAATGCGTGGATGTCGAAAATATAGTCATGTGTATGAGGAGATAACAAAGGATCTCCATAGCTGTGAGGTGTCCTCAAAGAAGGTAAAAACAAAAATCCATAATCTCCCAACAAGGTATATATCCATAAGTATATTCAGATTTTCTAAGTATAAGAAATTTTTTGTTTGTATAGCGTGTTTTGTATAGAGGTATAGAACTTTAAGTTGGCATTACTTTTCAAGATGGCGACCGATTTAACAGCTGTCAAGTGATTTATTCTCAGTTTGGTTTGGCAATTCATCATGAATAGACTCACGAATGAACAACGCTTGCAAATAGTGCAATTTTATTTCGATTTGTTCCCGATTTTCATAAGCGAATTTTGTTTAGCGATGAAGCGCACGTCAACAAACAAAACTGCCGAATTTGGAGTGAAGGTAATCCTCAAGTGCATGTGGAAACACCGTTACATCCAGAAAAACTGACTGTTTGGTGCGCTTTATGGGCTGGTAGAATCATTGGTCTGTACTTTTTCTAAAACGATGGTGGCCAGGACGTTACAGTCAATGGTGATCGGTATAGAGCCATGATGAATTGAATAACCATGATTTCCAGGAGATGTGGTTTCAACAAGACGGCGCACAGCTCGTGTCACAATAGATTTGTTGAAAGACACGTTTGGTGACCGCCTAATTTCACGTTTTGGACCTCTGAATTGGCCTCCTACTTTCTGTAGGGCTATGTAAAGTCATTGGTCTATGCGGTAAAACCACAAACGCTTGACCATTTGGAAGACAACATTCGCCGTGTTATTGCCGATATACGGCCACAAATGTTGGAAAAAGTCGTCGAAAATTGGACTTCCAGATTGGACTACATCCGCGCCAGCCGTGGCGGTCATATGCCTGATATAATGCCACATATTCAAAATGTAATGCCACAAGATTATCTTTCGGATAAATAAAATTCATGTCAATCGTTGTTTTATTGCAACTTTAAGTTCCATACCTCTATAAAAACACCCCTTATATTTAGAAAAGAAAAGGATTTAATTGGACCAAGTGACGGATCGCCATCATCTTGGTCTCTATACTATTCAATCCATGGTATATTGGGCAGCCACAAGGTGAACAATGTATCCAGTTTGATTGAAGAAAGTACAAGTGGTGAGTCTAAAGGTTTCATGAATTTATATTTTATTAATTACTGGTGTAAAGCAAGGTATATTGAACAGATATGCTCAACAGGGCAAGAGATACTACAGTAACTTTTTGATTCTATCGCTTTTCTACTTTTTAAAATGATATACTTATTTAAATGATAAAAATTATTCGTTTTTAAGGTGGAAAGAACAAACGCCTTTCTGCAATTCTTCATTCAATTGTATCAAAAGGTTACTATAGCATATCTTACGCCGGTGCATCCACCTGTTCAATACGCCTTACCTTTATCATTTAAGGCCATTTTAAACAATTACACGTTTAAAATTCAAATGAGATGAAAAAATATAATAATGTAAAAACAAAAAGTCAAAAAATACGAATAGACAGTTGGCAGTTGGGATGGTTTAGATGGGATGGTTTTAATTTTTGGTTTTTCTTCTTTTAAAGAATTAACTACAAAATGACAAAACAATCTTAAAAAATAAATTCTTTATTTTGAAGTTAAAATCAAATATGAAATGTTTTATTTTGCAGAAACAATTTTCAGTAATGTTGAAGTCTTAGAATATTCCAAAAATTAGTATTCGCAAAACATAAGTTTCGACATTGAAGTTGCTCAAGCGCCTTATTTTGGAGAAACTTCAGGCTGTTCGTCCACCATACCAACACCACTTACTTCGCCCTGTGTAACTGGAAAAAACAGAGAAAAACAAATGATTATAAAGAACTTTTGACTCTAATTAACAAAATTGGGTAAAGGAATTAATATACAGCATGAAGAAATGAAACGAATGGAGAAAAAAATTTACGAGCTTGAGGTTAAAAAAACCAAGCTAGTAGAAAAAATTTTCACATGTGAGGAGGAATACAAAAATGCAATAATAATAGTGAATAGAAATTCGAAAACTAATTGTGATAAATTATTTTTATTACAAGTTGTTGAATTATTTCGTTTTTTTTTTTATTTTATTAATATTATAAGTTGTTGAATTGTTTTATTTTTATTTTATTTTATTTGATTACAGAATGAAGTATTTGCTGTTTTTTTTTTTACTTAGTTTGAAATTTTTTTAATAAATAACTCTCCTAAATATGTTGCAATTGTTTTTCTTATTTCTTTTCCATTTCTGTCTCCACTCAAGTGTCTTATGTGCTCTGGTTGAGGGTGTGTGTTTTGTAGATTTTGAATATCTTATAACTATGTATAAGGAATTTATTGCATCATTTCTTTCGTTGAAAAAAGATGTGCACTATACAGCATGTCTTTATGATAACATTAACATTTTCAATTTTGTTGTCGATTCCTTTCCCGACTCTTCGAAAACGGGCTTTTAAATAGCCAAATGCATTTTCCAGTACTTCTCAGAATCTTGACAACAAGTAATTAAATTATTTTTCACTTATATCGCTATCAATCTTAAATGGAAAAGGCTTCATCAGTGTTTTCGATAGTCGCAGAGCTGAATCTCCTAATATTAGAACTGGAACGGAACTTCCAATATTGATGTATTGGAAAAGGTATCTGAAAAAAATGTTTGGCAGATAAAATGCCAACAGTTGCGTATCTTTTATAAACCTATAGTCAACCATAGCAAATGGTACTATGGAATACCATCCATTATAATTGAAATAATCAACAGTATCCGAAGTATTAGGGTGTACTTCAACATGACATCCATCTAAAATTTGAAATTACTTACTTTTTAAATATACATATGAAGAAGAAATCTACTTTAACGGTCGGCTTTCATATGCACTTACCAATGGCACCCAAGCATTGAGGAAATCCAATTGCTTCAAAATCTCGCACGGACTCATTAATTTTGTCTTTAGTTAGTGGAAAGAAGTTCAAATACTCGAAAGCAAATATTTTACAAAAGATTTTGCAAAACTCTAAAAAAATAACACACACTGTAGATTTTGCCACACTAAATAAATTTGCAATGCTTTTATATTCCCCTGAAGATTCTAATGAATATAAAGCAATAGTTATCCTTTTTTCCAGCGGTATAGGATTCCTAAACTTTGTTTCCTGTTTCTGAAAAGATCTTAATTTCTCACAAACTTTATTAAAATTTCCACGACTCAACCACTAACAATAGCATTAAGTCAGTGGTTTAACGTGAGTACCTGCCCTAGGACGTTACCTCACGGTGCCAAAGCACGAGTGAATACAATGCGTCCACCAACGCCCCCACCTATGATTAAAATCACCAGTGAGTACCAATTTAAAGCCATGTTATTTGGACATGACCTCTCACCTTGGTAAGGTGCCGGAGACTATCTAAACTCCTACCGATCTATGGGTCACGGCACCCGGTTAAAAATGTAACTCCACACCGAGCCAGCATAGCTCTCCCCGCGATTTGGGTCTAAACCACAGCCACCACGTTGCTCCCACAAGGGGGCTTCACCATAGTCGGGCAGGAACCGAAATTCCTGGGGCTCCCGACACCCGTGGCACCAGAATTAAGCCTCCGGTCAGGCCTCGTAGCATAAATGCTACTACCAGTTTAAGTCCCAAACAACTTCGGACTGGTGACCAAGATGGTATCAACAACAAACAAGAAACACTCAAACAACACAACAATAAACGGAGCCACCCTCACGGGAGAACTCAAAGTGACATCGTGCGCCACGGACACAATACACAACAACAAGAACACAACCAGTCATACGCTGACCAGTACAAACACACAACACCCAAAACTGCAGCCACAAATCAAGCCGCAAACAGCAGGTCGGGAAACAGCAAACAGCAGACAATCACAGCAAGCAGCATAACACATCAAAACCGTCAGCACCCCAGCGGGACGCCAAGCTAGAAAAAGGCTAGCCAGGAGACCGCTAAGATGGTGATGCAGGTTCAACCTCCGCTAAAAGTGCCGTCCTTCTACGCCTAAACACCTCAAGGGCAAAAACGCCCAACCTACCATAAGTACGATCGTCCAACAATACCCTACTGAAATCCCACACCCCCGCAGTATGAGTAATACCCATACTATCTAAATCCCTAACGTCATCATAGTCCGAGCACGAAGTCAGTACATGCCTCCAGTCCTTAGTTCCCCTCCCACACCGACAGTCCGCTGATTCAGTCTGGCTAATTCGATGCAAAAATGCATTGAAAGAGCCATGTCCCGTCAGTATGAACCCCAGACTCAAGCCAAAGCCAAAGTCAGGGTGTTCCCGTACGAACGTAACGTCCGGAATAAATCCATAAGTCACCCTTCCCTTGTCGCTGTTCGTCCATCTCGTCTGCCACCTATCTACGAGGCACCCCTGCAAAAGGGCCTTATACCTATCTCTCCCAATCTCGAGCTCCGAAACAGAAAGCCAGTCGTTCGTCCCAAGTGGCAGTCCCCTCTTGACCCTGAAAGCAATGCTACGACGCACCACTTCCAAGTCAAGCGGAGGTACACCAACAAGGACCTGCAAAGCATCGGTAGAGACCGTCCGACACACCGGAACACATGCCAAGAGTGCAATTCTCTGACACGTGAGAATCTTACTCTGTCCAACAACAGACATGACCGTCTTATACCACACCGACGCGCCATACGCCGCACAAGCGACGAAAAGCCCATCGTATATGATACGGACGGCACGCCTGCTGAGTCCCCAATCACTCCTCAATATGCGCCTAACCTTTCCAACGATAGCTGCCAGCTTATGCCTGACATGGGTGAGATGAGCCTGGAAGCTCATACGCTCCCCAACAACTATTCCGAGGTACCTGACCTGAGTCACATAGCGAATGCTGCTGTCACCAATTCTAATGAGTGGAGGTCGCCCGGTTGACAATATGCCCTTAAGCAACATCATCACCGTCTTATCCACTGCGACGTCCACACCAACCCCTACACCCCACTCACAAGCAATGCGAATGGCCTGGGCACCCCTTCTCTCCAGCTCAGCACGAGACCGGCCTTCGATCAGGATGAGCAGGTCATCCGCATACGCACACAGTTTGAATGTCAGCCCGAGCTGCCTCAACAGAGTATCCATCATGAGATTCCAAATGAATGGACCACAGATGGACCCCTGCGGACAACCCCGAACAACCTCCATCCAAACTGTTTCAAAGGATCCAACAACACACGCTTTTCTATCCTCGAAATAGCTGCTCCAAATGCCCATCTCACGACAGCCAACCTCCGATAGCCTTCGTAAGACCTTGTCCCACGAAAGATAATCGAAAGCTCCCTTAAAATCAATGAAAAGCCCAAGCACATACTTCGCAGATGATTGTTCGACAGAACTCTTCACATGCATCCAAGCGTCTTCGACGCATTTGCCTTCCCTAAAACCAAACTGGTAACATGAAGGGCCCTCGCTGTAGCATTCCTTGAGTCTGTACACCATGACTCTTTCCAGCACTTTTCCAAATACTGGCAAGAGGCTGATGCCCCGATAAGAGCGAGGATTACTCCTCACTCTATCAGGCGACTTAAGGAGTACCACAACACGAGCACATTTCCATGCCTTCGGGAAGTAGCCCTCATTAATGCACCTACCGTACACCGCCTCCAGGTATTCAGGGATGGCCTTCCAGATGTTCTTACACATCTCTCCGGTCAACCCATCCAAACCTGGGGACTTCCTGCTTCTCACCCGACAAAAACAGTCATCTAATTCCGACCTCACCAAGTTTGGAGGGTCAGCAACCTCCACCGGTGGGGGAGGATAGTTGCCTGGCTCCGCCCTTGGAAAGAAGACCCCCAACAATGCGTCCGTGCAGTCCCTCCATGAAGACAACACGGTGTCGCCAACATGGAGGCATCCTATGTCCACCTGACTCTTTCTACCACTGCAGATACGGTAAACCCTACCCCAGGGGTCATCCCTATTGTCCTGTACAAATCTCCTCCACTCGTCCTCCTTAACTGTAACAATCATGTCCTTGTACGTCTTAAGGCTGCCAAGATACTCGGTCCTACGCTGAGCTAGATCTTCAGCATTGGTACGCCTACCCCTCTGGAAACGTCTCCGGAGGTGTCGAACGCGCCGCCGCATCGTCTCCAACTCAGGGGTCCACCATTTGACCCTTTTGGGCTTCGCATAACTAGCTCGGCCCAACAGTGCATCATTCACCGCAGATGCCGTCCGGACAATCTTGTCAACCTGGTCGTCAATCGTTAGTAGCCTAAAGTCTTCAATTGGCACCGATGACAATGCCTCCCTAAAACAGTACCGATAATGGTCCCAATCAACGTCACGCGTTCGCCATCGTAAAACGCCACCAGTCTCCCTAGTCCGTTGTGGACAAGTAACCCTAATCTCGATGAGATTATGGTCACTTATCCCCCAATCATCACAAACTCTCCAACTAAAGTCCAAAGCAGTAATTGCCGCCCCATTCGCAGCTGTCACGTCAATGTCACTGACGCCCATTGGCCCATCGAAAGTATATAGCTCACTCGGCTCATTCAAAACGCTCAAATCTCTCGAGAGCAACCATTCACTAAGCACTCCTCCTCGTATGAGGTTCGGATGTCCAGACCCAAGTCTGGAGATCTTACTGAACCACATACGAGAGGAGGCGTTCGCATCTAGGCCGAGGATAACAGGAATACTACTCGCCGCGAGTAGTACCGTATCCATATACCCTAGATAGGGTTCCAAAGAAACGCCAGGCCTACAGTAGATGCTAGCCAGAAACATCTCCCCAAACCACCCTTTTACCCTAACACACACCCCAAGCTGGCTATCGACTAATTTGGTACAGTCCACGTCGCTGTCCCTAACTATAATCGCGGCCTTTCCCACACCGTCAGTAAATACGCGAAACCCCCCCGGAATCCCCCTAACATCACCATTCGCGAAATACGGCTCCTGGATCAGGGCAAAGCTAGCGTCCAGCTGACACATAGCTTGCCCCAGCTCGCACGTCACCGCCTTCGAGCGCTGACAATTCAGCTGCAAAAGGCGCAACCCCATTAGTGTCTGGCGTTCGCCCTGGCAACCATAGCCGAGTACGTGGGACACGCAAACGACAACATACTATGGTCCGCTGGCAGGCCCCTCATCTCACAGTTGCGGCACCTCACCGGGTTAACACAACGTGAGGCCAGATGCCCCATCGTCCCGCACGTCCTGCACACATCCTGCCCCATCCTGCACTCACGCTGCAGGTGGTCAAAGCCGAGGCAGCGGTAGCAGTGCGGGATCGCATCCTGGAGGGGGTTGCACATATATTCGAGTAATTCAAAAACAGTATACTTTATTGAATAAGCGAAAAACCGAAATTCCGCAATAAAATTACCTTTAAGTAAGATTAAAAGTTTTTTTGGTCTGTGCAATCATTTTAAAATATATCTTTTTGGCAAAAAAAAAAACAATCGATCACATTACTACGTACACCTATTTTATTAGTGAAGCAGACGTATCAATCAAAAGTACGTACTTAGTAGTATGAAATGTGATCCCATTGTTCTTTTGACAACAAATTTATATTTCTAAAACTATTGCCCAGAAAAACGTAACTTTTCTTTGTGATCAGTGGTAAAAAGGGATAATTATATTCTTGTATTAAAAAAGATGCGAGTATACCACACCACAGTTAAATTAAGCATATATGATGAAATGCTTACTTTAAAAATTCTCATTGAAATAAACTTGAAATTCAAATACTAAAATTTTTAATACTAAAATCTGCGCCAAGGCGAATTAATTTAACAGGTGTAGGTAGCCAACCAGCTGGTTATTGTTGTATGGAGGTTGACGCTGTAAAAATTAGATGTTTTGTTTACAAATAAATTTATTTAAAAGTTATTATGAACAATTTTTAATTTGTTTTAAAAATTTTTTTATTTACTAGTACATATTGTTACGAAAATAAAAAGCCTAAAAAGAAAACATACATCAGCGGCCTTGAAACTGTATTGTGGGAATTATGTGTCACCTTGTTAATGCCGTACTTATTTGAGTTATCTGGCAGAACTACCAATTCGACCATCTTTATGTTACATTCGAATTAACGGATATAAAATAAAGGATATGAGACATATCCGGAATATTCCAAACTTTAGGCAATTAAATATATAAAGAGGCTGTTTTACTTACACGCCAATTAGTTATCGTTTTGCTATCATTAAGTAAAATCGTATTTAACACGTTGGAGACCGCATTGAAAAATCTTATTTCTTACATATGGACCGGCATTCTTTTTGTTTGATTAAAAAAAATCGTTTTAAAACGAGGTTATGTCAAATTAATTAATTCCGCTATATGCATCTCTTATCTCTTCGAGGAACTGGTGAACGGACTACTGTACATAAATTGAATTTAAATCATGCCCACCTGTGTACTAGCGGTAGGCCGTAGGTGTCGTGTGTCCACCTGTGAGTACGTGGGCCAATAATGTTGTTGGGAAGCGACCCATCGGTGGGCATGCGTTCTGTACACTGTGTACACTTTTTAACCACACTTTATTTAATTATCATACGATCGTATCTCTTTTAGTATAGTTTATTGACACATATTTGTTATACAATTTTTATACACAGTTTGTTTAAGTCATTGTATGCATTTTTACTTTGTCAGCAGAAACATATAGTTTGTTGACACATGAATTTCTGCATTGATATACATATATTTTTTGATTATCCGTGGGAATACTGTATTGATCAATTATGCTGACTTAGATTTAATTTAGTATATAAGCTATGCGTTTTGTAAAAATAAAGACAGAAGAAAAAGGAGAATTAATCTAGAAACAAAACCAGTGTTTTTATTTTGGTTCTCAAAAAGGGGCATTTTGATGCTCGTATTAAGCGGCAGGAGTGTTTAGTAAATACTCAACTATTTTTTTTATTAATCCCTTTTTTTGATCTTGCATCATCACAGGCCTTTAACGTGTGAAAAACAATAAAAGTGTTAAATAAACGAATATTGCGTTGTTGTATTAAGTTAAATTAAGTTAAACTATATAAAAGATAGGTGACGCAATAAAAACTGTAAAACAACAACAAAGTGATGTTAATTTATTTTAACGCAATTTAAATGAACCCAAACGGTTTAAAAAGGTTAAAACATAACATTGGTATCAAATGTGGGATTTAGTATATGAAATAAAACAAAATAAATAAAAAAATTAAAAATATAATAAGTAAAATGGAGTAAAATGTTTTTCCAGGAATTAAATGTGGACAGGCTCAAACGGGAATTAAATAAATTAGAGCTATAAACAACCGGTAATAAAACCGAATTTCAAAAACGTCTGTTAGAAAAATTTCAGAAGCGTGGTATAGAATTTGATGATGAAAATTATCCTGAAATAAGTGCCGCTGCAACCAGTAGCAGTTTGGACATCAATACAATGCTTACAGCCATGATGAAACAGATGCAAGTTCAGAACCAGAACTTTCCTGCCAGTATTGAAAAGAAACTTGAAGAGACTTCTAATGAAGTGCGAAAAACATATAGAGTTGATAACGAAAAACTTTTGACACAGATAAAAGAAACTTCTAGCGCTGAAAACGAAAAACTTTTGGCACAGGTAAAAGAAACTTCTAGAGCTGAAAACCAGAATTTTCTAGCAAAAATTGAAATAAAACTTGAGAAAACTTCTATTGAGCTACTAGAAACCTGTAGAGCCGAAATACGATAAACTTCTAAAGTGACAACAGAGAAGTTGCAGGAATATATGAGACGGTCAGCAAAAGAATAACTGGCGTCGATGAAAAAGTGTTAAAATTAGAGAAGACTGTTGACGAAAAATTTGCTGTAGTGGAAAAGAAAATCAACAGTCTCCAGTGCCAAGAACAAGAACCAGTGCGTATTATACCAGAAGATTCTAGCAGAATAAAAACACCTTGCTTTGATAGAAGTTCACCCCTATCCGTATTTAAATTTGAGATCGATACTATAGCTGGCAGAAACGGATGGGACGATGAAGAAAAGGCTCTGGAATTAATCTTGGACTTAAGAGGTGTTGCAGCGGAAATACCATGTCAACTACAGCGAATTAATGATGGCGCTACAGCTCAAATTTGGCAATGAGCATAAGCAAAGCTCTTTCGTATAGAGTTAAGGTGCCGAATGCAAAAGTCTAACGAATCGCTTTAAGCATTTGCAATGGAAGTTAAGAGGTTGGTGTAGCTTACATACCCAGCAGAAAACTACCCACTACTAAAGCAAATTAAGATCGAAGTATTCATCAGTGGTATACGAGACCCTGATACTAAGTATGCAGTGCGTGCTGCTCATAAGGCAACCTCCGCGGAGACGTGGTGTTTGCACTAGCGTAGGAGACCGTTCGAGAAATATCTAAGCCGCCGGTACATAAAGCGTATAGCATAAAAACTGTATGTACCAAAGAAGATTTCATTACAGCTATCAAAGAGGTGGTAGAGTGGCTTTTGGTCGAGAAAGAGCAAAGGGCAAAAATGAGGTGCCAAAACTGTGACAAGAACGGTCATTTTAAAATGCATTTTAGACCCGCTAAGAAGTGCAAGATTTGCGTCACCATGGAGATATAACAGATGGAAAAACACCATCTATAGAAAATTCGAAACATTTAGTAACAAACACCTTATCAATAGAGTAGAGCCGCATAAAATGGACTTAGGTATACACAACAGAGTACAAATAAATTAACGCCGTAATGTAATTGAGGTTGACCATAATGGAATTGTGCATCACAGAGGCTGTGACATAAAAAGATTACCACGTAACAGTAAAACTTTTTACAGGAGTGAAAAGAGTGAAAACGAATGTAAGTTAGCCGCTGATAAAACAGATCATTATCAAGATCAGACAATTACATCAGAAAAAAGACCTTGTACTGGCAAAGATAATAGCAGCTAAAGCAAAAGGCAGACAGTCTACTAGTAAAGAGATATCAGCAGATAGCCCTCTAATAAAGTCTATTTGGGTGCTTATACCTAAGTGGGGAAAGTGCTTTCTTCCTCAAAAATGAATACAATTTTAAATCAGTGCCATAAGGAACCTAGCGGTGGGATCTTAGTGTGGCAAAGGCAGTAGAAAAATTAAAACAGCATATTATTGGGTTGAATGCCAGCAATCTGCAGCCGGATGCAAAGCACGAGTGAATACAATGCGTCCACAAACGCCGCCACCTATAATTAAAATCACAAACAAAACACTAAACAACACAGCTACTAAACAACGCAGCTACCGTCACGGAAGAATTCAAATTGATATCTTGCGCCAAAGACACAATACACAAAATAAAACACAACCAGTCAAGGATAGACAATACAATGCAATACGGCATGGTCGATTGCTACGATCTAAGGCCGCAAAACAGCAAGCAGCAAAAACACCAACTATCAGCACACCACCGGTAAACCGAGCTAGAAAAGGCTAGCCAGGAGACCGCTAAGATGGTGATGCGGATCCAACCTTCTCTAATAGTGCTGTCCTTCTACAACTAAATACCCCCAGGGCAGAAGCACCCAACTGACAATAAGTATAAACGTCCAACAGTACCCTACTGAAATCCCACACCCCACCCATACTATCTAAGCTCCTAACGTTATTATAGTACGGGCATGTAGTCAGTACAAGCCTCCAGTCCTCAATTTCCATCCCATAGAGACAGTCACCAGTCCCAGTCAGGCTAATCCGATTCAAAAATGCAATGAAAGAGCCGTGTCCCGTCAGTATGAACCCCACGCTTAAGCCAAACCCGAAATCTGGGTATTCCTGTACGAACGTTATGTCCGGAATAAATCCATATGTCACCCTTCACTTGTCACTGTTCATCCATCTCGTCTGCCACCTATCTACGAGGCACCTTTGCAAAAGTGCCTTATACATATCTCTCCCACTCTCGAGCTCTGAAGCAGAAAGCCAATCGTCCATTCCAAGTGGCAGTCACCTCTTGATCGTGAAAGCAATACTCCGACGTACTACCTCTAAGTCAAGCGGTGGTACACCAACAAGGACTTGCAAAGCATCGGTAGAAATTGTTCGACACACCGGAACATGCCAAGAGTGCAATTCTCTGACACGTGGGAATATTGCGCTGTCTAACAACAGACATAACCGTGTTGTACCATACGGATATGCAATATGCTGCGCAAGCAATGAATACCCCATTATATATGATACGGATGGCACATCTGCTGAGTCCGCAATCACTTCTCAATTACACCTAACCTTTCCAACAATAGCCGTCAGCTTATGCCTAACATGGGTAATATGAATGTGGAAGCTCATACGCTCTCCCATAACTATACCGAGGTACCTGTCCTGAGTTACATAGCGAATGCTGTTATCACCAATTCTAATCAGTGGAGGTCGTCCGGTTGGCAATGTGCCCTTGAACACCATCATCACCGTCTTATCCACTGCGACATCAACACCAACCTCTACACCCCACTCACAAGCGATATGAATGGCTTGAGCAGCTTTTTTCTCCATCTCAGCACGAGATTGGCCTTCGACCAGGATGAGCAAGTCATCCACACACTCACATAGTTTAAATGTCAGACTGAGCTGCTCTAATAGGGTATTCATCATGAGATTCCAAATAAATGTACCACAGATGGGCCCCTGCGGACAACCCCGAACAACACCATCCAAACCGTTTCAAAGGATCCACAACACACGCTTTTCTACCCTTGAAATAGCTACGCCAGATGTTCATCTCACGACAGCAAATCTCCGGTAACCTTCGTAAGATATTGACCCACGAAAGATAATCGAAGGCACCCTTAAAATCAATGAAAATCACATACTTCAAAGATAATTGTTCGACAGAACTCTTAACATATATCCAAGCGTATTTAACGCATTTGCCTTCCCTAAAACCAAACAGGTAACATGAAGTGCCTTCGCTGTAGCATTCCTTAAGTCTGTACACCATCATTGTTTCCAAAAACTGGCAAAAGACTGACTGATGCCCTGATAAGAGCGAGAATTACTTCTCACTCAACGAGGGGACTTAAGAAGCACTACAACACGAGCACATTTCCATGCCTTCGGGAAATAGCCCACATTGATGCACCTACCGTACACTGCCTCCAGGTATTCAGGGATGGCCTTCCAGATGTTTTTGCACATCTCTCCGGTCAACTCATTCAACCCTGGAGACTTCTACTTCTCACTCGACAAATACAGTCATCTATTTCCGACCTCTCCAAGTTTGGTGGATCAATAAAATCCCTCTATTAAGACAACACAGTGTCGCCAACATGGAGGCATTCTATGTGCACCTGACTCTTCTTACCCCTCAAAATCAAATATCTTTTTGAGGAGCAACAGTAATTACAAACCTTCTTTCAGCTATTCCATACCTAGGAATTGACTTAGTTCAATGAGTATGAGGAGGATTTGCTGTTGATAATCCCACTCTTACTCGATTTTTTACTTTTCATTTTATCCTTCCCTTTATTGTTTTAGCTATAACTTTAATTCATATTTTATTCCTCCATGAAACAGGATCAAATAACCCTATAGGACTAAATTCTAATATTGATAAAATCCCTTTCCATCCTTATTTCACCTTTAAAGATATTGTAGGATTTGTTATCATAGCAATAACTTTAATTCTATTAGTTCTAATTAACCCCTACCTTCTAGGTGATCCAGATAACTTTATTCCAGCTAATCCATTAGTTACACCCATTCATATTCAACCTGAATGATACTTTTTATTTGCATATGCAATCCTTCGTTCTATTCCTAATAAATTAGGAGGAGTAATTGCTTTAATTTTATCAATTGCAATTTTAGCAATTCTCCCCTTTTATAATTTAAGTAAATTCCGAGGAATTCAATTTTACGGTAAGCCCTACTCAAGGGGTCATCCCTATTGTCCTATACAAATCTCTTCCACTCGTCCTCCTTAACAGTCACAATCATTATCTTGTACGTGTTAAAGCTTCCAAGATACTCAGATCTACGCTGAGCCAGATCTTCAACATTGGCACGCCTACCCCTCTGTAAACGTCTACGGAGATGTCAAACATGCCGTCGCATCGTCTCTAACTGAGAGGTCCACCATTTAACCCACTTGGGCTTCACAAAACTTGCTCGGCCCAACAAAGCGTCGTTCACCGCAGATGCCGTTCGCACAATCTTGTCAACCTAGTCGTCAATTGTCAGTAGCCTAGTTTTTAATTAGCACCAATGACAATACCTCCCTAACATAGTATCGATAATAGTCCCAATCAACGTCTCGCGTACGCCAACTCCATTAGTGTCCGGCGTTCGCTCTGGCAATCATCGTCGAGTACGTAGAAACCGCAAACGACAGCATACTGTGTTCTGCAGGCAGACCCTCAATTCACAATTAAGGCACCTCACTGGGTTAAAACAACGGGAGACCCGATGTCTCATTTGTCCACACAACCTGCACACGTACTACCCCATCCTGCACTCTCGAAACGGATGGTCGAAGCCGAGGCAGCGATAATAATGTGGGATCGCATTCTGTTGTCGCAACTTGAAGCTAAACCACTTTACCTAGATCCTGCCGATATCGAAAAGCGTGTTCATCACACGCACTCTACCCATTAAAACAACGCTAACTTGTCCGGCATCATGAGACCCACAGGGACTGGTTACCAGCTCATTTTGAAAGTATTCGCGCTCATTCGCTTCTTAAGGTTCATCTCGAACACTTCCGACATGAATTCATCTGGACTAATCGCAGTGTGCACTCAAGCAACTACCACCATTGGACCAAGCTTGTCGGTTCACCTACACCTCCAACCCAACCTCCTCAAACTTCTTGTTTGAGACAATCCTTTTCCGCTCTGCCACCGACGGTGTATGGATTACGGCACCACTGATCTTTTTTAAAGGCCCCATCTCCGACTCCAAGGGTGGGTCCGACCGATCCGAAAACCTTACTTACAACTTCCTTGGATGTTGCGCCCTTCTTCTTATTACGAACTACCCCAACTATGTCTCCACAGGTTTGGGTACAGGCCTGACATCACGCCTCAAACGTAGGGGCCAGAACAGGGAGCCTAGCAACGGAAGCTGGCACTAGGGTCATCGACTAAGCAAGTCACTAGTTGTCTACCAGGAGCTTCATTACCAGCTCCTCATATTTACTAGTCTGGCTCATAACACTCCCATCACCTCCGCACTTGAAATTTCCCCAAACAGCACCTCACGGTACATGGTCTCGCCAACATCACCACCAAAAGTGGCAACATCCGAAGCCACAGCTCGCTTTAGCTATCTACCCTCCATGCCAGATAGCAACGGGGAAAGGCAGTAGAAAACCCACCAGCTGCAGAGCTGTCAAAGGCATCCGCAGTTCCAGCACCAGCAGAAACACTAGCGGCATCCCAACACCACTTATGGCCGAAGCCGAAGCCGAACCAGCATCTCCACCGCAGCGGAATACTTAAACCGCTTGTACGACTTGTCACCACTCAGCTTTTCATCTGCCCCCGACCCCGAACTGCTCAGCTCGCTCTCCGTAGGATAAATACGAGTCTTCGCGGTTGGAGGAGGTCCCATAACCTCATCGGTGACAGCCACAGACGCAGCGTAAGAGGCGTCACCTTTCGCCGTCTGCGAGATTTACCCGCAGGTGGCATAATAATTTGACGCCTTACTCGAAACTAATTCAGGAATTCAATAAGCAAAGCTGAATCAACACGACCGAAACCGAAATCCAAATCAATGTCAATTGAACACGTCGTACCGTCAAAGAAATAATCCACAACCCTGGCAGCACCAATACACACTGCACGAATATGGCAACTCTACTCTCTTAGTCCTATCTAACCTCACTTTCGAAATTGTTTACTGACCTTGAAGTCAGAAATTGAGACACACCAAAGAATTACCCCTTGGAGCCTCACTTTTACAACAAGACTTTTTCGACAATTTTATCATTCACACACTCGAAAAGTACTTTTGTTTCCACACACGATATTTGACACGCAAATATTTCACTCTAAAAAGCACGACTTTACTCTACCACAGACAAACCAAAAGTAGTGGCTAAAGATACAGTCAAAACAAGCCAGAGTCTGCCGCAGCAATACAGATCGAGAACACCAGTCGCATAAAAACTCAAATATGATATACATCGTGATTGTTGGTCCCTGCAAATAATTATGCACTTGGATTTGCAAGTCTACCGCACTGCTAAAATACAATTGTATATCATCCGCGTACATATGTATGTACTTGTTTAAAAGGATACCATGATCAACCGTGTCAAATGCTTTAGAATGATCGAGTAAGACCAAAAAATTTACATTATCATCATTCAACCCTCGTCGCAAATTCTCGGAGACATCAACTAAAGCCGAAACACATCTACGATTTAAACGAAATCCCGATAAGTTATCACACAACAACCTATTAATTGTAATAAACGAAGACATCTGTAAATACAGAATTTTTTCCAGTACTTTGAAGAAGTAAAGAAGAATAACAATTAGCCTAAATTCTGTCCCAGATTTGGATATCAGTAATATCTTCGCAAATAAATGGAAAAGTACTAGTCATTATTATGGAATTAAATAAATGCGTAATATGTGGCAGAAGGACCGTCAGGATTCTAATAAATTTCGGGTGCATATTATTACAATCATAAGCATTCATTTTAACTACACTGAAACATGAAAGAACTTCCGGCAGATTGACAAAGAAATTCAAAAGTATCATCATCAGAAAAATTATAAAAACTTGCATCAGTGGGAGTGAAAGGAATACTGATGAGACCTGCATTAAATTCATCGGCGTCTAACTGGCGGTGATTGTCGCCCACTGCTTTTCCAATTTCTCTTTCACGAACGTATTTCCACGTTTGTCCAGAACCAATGGCGGAATTGAATTGCCTGGCATAATATTCTTAATAATTCATATAGAAGTATTAGCATTTCTCCTAGCTATTCTAAATTCCATTCTAAGCTCTGAAGTTCGATATCTCTTTCATTTAGAGTATACCACATCTCTCCTATAAATCAGTTGCCTAAAGTATAAGAAAACCAGGATTTTGATCGATAAAAACTTATTTTCGACAAAATTGGAACTGAGTCGTTATATAGCAACTGAATATTGTCCTGCGAAAATAACGTCTGTTCATCCACAGAGGGCATATAAAATATTCGATCCCAATCAATGCTATAAAAATTGTCCGAAGTCACGAACATGAACAGTATGTTCCGCCGGTGGAGTATTAAAATTGTAAGTAAGAAAGATAAAATCGTGTTAACAACGGCATAAAGCTGATACATGGTCGCAGAGTAGAACCCTTTAAGTATTCGCGACAAAAAATATGTCCAGTAGCCTCCTATTCGTCTATGGTCAGTTGAAGGAACTGTATTCGCGGATGTGAAAAATTACTCAACAACAATGTTAGAATTAAATCAACTGCAATAATCAAATCTTCATATTCAGCAGGAAGTATTTCCAATGCAGAAAAAATTCGGAAAAAGGACTCTTTTATGAGGCTTATAAAACAACCTTCCAACATTCTGTCACCACCACAGTTGATTTCAATAAATATGAACTCCACTATTCTCCCGTTCACAGCCAAGTTTCAGAAATACACATAATATTAATCCGCGAATTATTATTGTTCAGGCTTTGAGCATTGATATGTGTAACCGATAGACTGCTCCTCTGCTTACCCAGTACCCTAACCATGTTCACTGTCGAGTCCATGGAATTTTCGAAAGACATGGAGAGAACAACCACTGAGACAAGTAATATTAGAAAATTAAGCCCTAATAGTGTCAATAAAAACTTAAAAACCAACCCCAGTTACCAATATGCAACACTAAACCATGACGAAACTGCCATGCAATAAACAATAGATAAGAAAAATCATAATATACTGCAATTTTGAAACTAATAGTGCTGAAATAAATTTATTGAAAACATCCTAGAGGAATTAGAGAAGTTGATTTTAAAAAGTGAAGTAACCAAAAACAAACCAAATAATGGAGAAAAGCATTTTTAAGATCCAAGATATAAAACTGATCCATCCACTCAACGGGGAGAAAGATGTCACAATTGTTGAGATTCTAATAACATATCATCAATGCCAAATAACGACTAAATCCTGTTTTTCAACTGCATACTACAAGCATTGGAGGGAGAAGCGTTGAATCTAGTTAGACGAGAACTGCTGGAAACTGGTCTACACTGAAAGCCCGGCTTGTTGATAGATTGGGTGAACACTTATACTTACCGTAATTAATTTTAAGGATACATAAATACATAGTATCAAATATAAAGGTAATGTACAAAAACTGTGTAATGATATTAATACTTTATTGTGTAAAATATTTATTTTACAATAAAATTGTGCCATAAAAAAGAAGACAGGGAAACTTTTTTTTAGGATGAAATAAACTTTTGCCTTTTAAGTTGAGACTAGGACTAGGGGATGACTCGCGGCTCATGCAGTGAATTTGCTAGTACTAGGACAAAAAATTTTGTGAAGGGGAATAGAGAGAGTCTTTATGGACGTTTGATTTAAATACATTAATGTCGCAAGTGATGTTCCATAAACGAACGGTGCGTCAGAAAAAGGAATTCTCTCCACTGGACAATCAACTGCAAAGGGATGTGCTTTACGAGAAAAACTAGTACTGCGTTGAAATATACATGTGATTGTTAGGAATCCATTTTTTTATATCGTCGGAACACATTCCGTTACACCATCGGTAGAACAAAGAAAAACACACGGCACATTGCTACAAATCGATAGAGTTGGCTACAACACCGTCGTTAATGAGTACCTTCGCCATTTCCTATACGCGGTTTCCTGTACCCATACATGAGAGTTGTATTCCATTTTGGGTCTTGTAAAAATTAAGATCAGATGGGGTGAAGTATTTCTTGCACCGTCTTTAAACACCGAGGCACTACTTTCGACACTCGTAAAATGTGATCATTGCAACGAACGCCACAGTGAATTCTGTTGAAGTATGGTAATCTTATTTTTATTGTATTTGGAAAGACTAGCAACATTTTTTATTTCTTAAAACATTGAATAGATTGTTTTTGATTTTTATAAGCGTTGCTTTTTATGTTATTTTGTGAACTCAATAAAGATTTTACTTTATGACTGCAAAACTATAACTGAACCAACTGATGCATAATGCGCAGCCTTTTATATATAACTTACACTACTTCCGAATGTTCCTGTTCTTACTACAACATTCGATTAAGTTCCGTTAAGTCATATATAACACCCAAAACCGATGCGGTAACACCGTTCAATATACAATTGGTAACACTCTTAATAACACAAATTAAGTATGGCATTGCCAAGGAGGCACATTAACAGCCTTGACACAAACCAATACACTAGAATCAATACGGTTTTAAATGCAGTACTGCTTTTGTATCCTCTTTAGGCATTGTTCATTTTCGTAACAATATGTATAATTTTTATACATTTTTAATTTTTTCATTGCAAATATCGTTCCATAATTGACAAAAAGACGGAAGCGACAAAAACCATTTTACAAGAGAAGTTTATTTTAAATATTTTTTGTTCCAATGTATGTACATACTCGTAAGTCTTTTTTGTTTTGGCCGTAATACTATTTTCACATCTATCGTGTTTTAAATCTCAATCGTGTTTAAGCATTAAAAACTTCGATTTAAAGACGTTTTACCATACATTGAAGTGTTTTGTTAAACATCTTAAACACTTAAACACTTCGTTAAACAGTATATGAAAGGGTTGCATTTAATTTTGGTGTGTGTTCAATATATAATTGATGAAGCTGTCAATTTTTAATGGTTATTAAACACAATCGTAGTGTTCAATGACGGCACATTAAAAAAATAAATTAAACGAAAACAACCAAACGCCATGGCCAAAAGAAAAAGAAAGAAGCCTTGGACAGATCAAGAGGAAAAACTTTTGGTGGATATTTGGGGCGAACGTATACAAGAAATGCGTGGATGTCGAAAATATAGTCATGTGTATGAGGAGATAACAAAGGATCTCCATAGCTGTGAGGTGTCCTCAAAGAAGGTAAAAACAAAAATCCACAATCTCCCAACAAGGTATGTATCCATAAGTATATTCAGATTTTCTAAGTATAAGAAATTTTTTGTTTGTATAGCGTGTTTTGTATAGAGGTATAGAACTTTAAGTTGGCATTACTTTTCAAGATGGCGACCGATTTAACAGCTGTCAAGTGATTTATTCTCAGTTTGGTTTGGCAATTCATCATGAATAGACTCACGAATGAACAACGCTTGCAAATAGTGCAATTTTATTTCGATTTGTTCCCGATTTTCATAAGCGAATTTTGTTTAGCGATGAAGCGCACGTCAACAAACAAAACTGCCGAATTTGGAGTGAAGGTAATCCTCAAGTGCATGTGGAAACACCGTTACATCCAGAAAAACTGACTGTTTGGTGCGCTTTATGGGCTGGTAGAATCATTGGTCTGTACTTTTTCTAAAACGATGGTGGCCAGGACGTTACAGTCAATGGTGATCGGTATAGAGCCATGATGAATTGAATAACCATGATTTCCAGGAGATGTGGTTTCAACAAGACGGCGCACAGCTCGTGTCACAATAGATTTGTTGAAAGACACGTTTGGTGACCGCCTAATTTCACGTTTTGGACCTCTGAATTGGCCTCCTACTTTCTGTAGGGCTATGTAAAGTCATTGGTCTATGCGGTAAAACCACAAACGCTTGACCATTTGGAAGACAACATTCGCCGTGTTATTGCCGATATACGGCCACAAATGTTGGAAAAAGTCGTCGAAAATTGGACTTCCAGATTGGACTACATCCGCGCCAGCCGTGGCGGTCATATGCCTGATATAATGCCACATATTCAAAATGTAATGCCACAAGATTATCTTTCGGATAAATAAAATTCATGTCAATCGTTGTTTTATTGCAACTTTAAGTTCCATACCTCTATAAAAACACCCCTTATATTTAGAAAAGAAAAGGATTTAATTGGACCAAGTGACGGATCGCCATCATCTTGGTCTCTATACTATTCAATCTATGGTATATTGGGCAGCCACAAGGTGAACAATGTATCCAGTTTGATTGAAGAAAGTACAAGTGGTGAGTCTAAAGGTTTCATGAATTTATATTTTATTAATTACTGGTGTAAAGCAAGGTATATTGAACAGATATGCTCAACAGGGCAAGAGATACTACAGTAACTTTTTGATTCTATCGCTTTTCTACTTTTTAAAATGATATACTTATTTAAATGATAAAAATTATTCGTTTTTAAGGTGGAAAGAACAAACGCCTTTCTGCAATTCTTCATTCAATTGTATCAAAAGGTTACTATAGCATATCTTACGCCGGTGCATCCACCTGTTCAATACGCCTTACCTTTATCATTTAAGGCCATTTTAAACAATTACACGTTTAAAATTCAAATGAGATGAAAAAATATAATAATGTAAAAACAAAAAGTCAAAAAATACGAATAGACAGTTGGCAGTTGGGATGGTTTAGATGGGATGGTTTTAATTTTTGGTTTTTCTTCTTTTAAAGAATTAACTACAAAATGACAAAACAATCTTAAAAAATAAATTCTTTATTTTGAAGTTAAAATCAAATATGAAATGTTTTATTTTGCAGAAACAATTTTCAGTAATGTTGAAGTCTTAGAATATTCCAAAAATTAGTATTCGCAAAACATAAGTTTCGACATTGAAGTTGCTCAAGCGCCTTATTTTGGAGAAACTTCAGGCTGTTCGTCCACCATACCAACACCACTTACTTCGCCCTGTGTAACTGGAAAAAACAGAGAAAAACAAATGATTATAAAGAACTTTTGACTCTAATTAACAAAATTGGGTAAAGGAATTAATATACAGCATGAAGAAATGAAACGAATGGAGAAAAAAATTTACGAGCTTGAGGTTAAAAAAACCAAGCTAGTAGAAAAAATTTTCACATGTGAGGAGGAATACAAAAATGCAATAATAATAGTGAATAGAAATTCGAAAACTAATTGTGATAAATTATTTTTATTACAAGTTGTTGAATTATTTCGTTTTTTTTTTTTTATTTTATTAATATTATAAGTTGTTGAATTGTTTTATTTTTATTTTATTTTATTTGATTACAGAATGAAGTATTTGCTGTTTTTTTTTTTACTTAGTTTGAAATTTTTTTAATAAATAACTCTCCTAAATATGTTGCAATTGTTTTTCTTATTTCTTTTCCATTTCTGTCTCCACTCAAGTGTCTTATGTGCTCTGGTTGAGGGTGTGTGTTTTGTAGATTTTGAATATCTTATAACTATGTATAAGGAATTTATTGCATCATTTCTTTCGTTGAAAAAAGATGTGCACTATACAGCATGTCTTTATGATAACATTAACATTTTCAATTTTGTTGTCGATTCCTTTCCCGACTCTTCGAAAACGGGCTTTTAAATAGCCAAATGCATTTTCCAGTACTTCTCAGAATCTTGACAACAAGTAATTAAATTATTTTTCACTTATATCGCTATCAATCTTAAATGGAAAAGGCTTCATCAGTGTTTTCGATAGTCGCAGAGCTGAATCTCCTAATATTAGAACTGGAACGGAACTTCCAATATTGATGTATTGGAAAAGGTATCTGAAAAAAATGTTTGGCAGATAAAATGCCAACAGTTGCGTATCTTTTATAAACCTATAGTCAACCATAGCAAATGGTACTATGGAATACCATCCATTATAATTGAAATAATCAACAGTATCCGAAGTATTAGGGTGTACTTCAACATGACATCCATCTAAAATTTGAAATTACTTACTTTTTAAATATACATATGAAGAAGAAATCTACTTTAACGGTCGGCTTTCATATGCACTTACCAATGGCACCCAAGCATTGAGGAAATCCAATTGCTTCAAAATCTCGCACGGACTCATTAATTTTGTCTTTAGTTAGTGGAAAGAAGTTCAAATACTCGAAAGCAAATATTTTACAAAAGATTTTGCAAAACTCTAAAAAAATAACACACACTGTAGATTTTGCCACACTAAATAAATTTGCAATGCTTTTATATTCCCCTGAAGATTCTAATGAATATAAAGCAATAGTTATCCTTTTTTCCAGCGGTATAGGATTCCTAAACTTTGTTTCCCGTTTCTGAAAAGATCTTAATTTCTCACAAACTTTATTAAAATTTCCACGACTCAACCACTAACAATAGCATTAAGTCAGTGGTTTAACGTGAGTACCTGCCCTAGGACGTTACCTCACGGTGCCAAAGCACGAGTGAATACAATGCGTCCACCAACGCCCCCACCTATGATTAAAATCACCAGTGAGTACCAATTTAAAGCCATGTTATTTGGACATGACCTCTCACCTTGGTAAGGTGCCGGAGACTATCTAAACTCCTACCGATCTATGGGTCACGGCACCCGGTTAAAAATGTAACTCCACACCGAGCCAGCATAGCTCTCCCCGCGATTTGGGTCTAAACCACAGCCACCACGTTGCTCCCACAAGGGGGCTTCACCATAGTCGGGCAGGAACCGAAATTCCTGGGGCTCCCGACACCCGTGGCACCAGAATTAAGCCTCCGGTCAGGCCTCGTAGCATAAATGCTACTACCAGTTTAAGTCCCAAACAACTTCGGACTGGTGACCAAGATGGTATCAACAACAAACAAGAAACACTCAAACAACACAACAATAAACGGAGCCACCCTCACGGGAGAACTCAAAGTGACATCGTGCGCCACGGACACAATACACAACAACAAGAACACAACCAGTCATACGCTGACCAGTACAAACACACAACACCCAAAACTGCAGCCACAAATCAAGCCGCAAACAGCAGGTCGGGAAACAGCAAACAGCAGACAATCACAGCAAGCAGCATAACACATCAAAACCATCAGCACCCCAGCGGGACGCCAAGCTAGAAAAAGGCTAGCCAGGAGACCGCTAAGATGGTGATGCAGGTTCAACCTCCGCTAAAAGTGCCGTCCTTCTACGCCTAAACACCTCAAGGGCAAAAACGCCCAACCTACCATAAGTACGATCGTCCAACAATACCCTACTGAAATCCCACACCCCCGCAGTATGAGTAATACCCATACTATCTAAATCCCTAACGTCATCATAGTCCGAGCACGAAGTCAGTACATGCCTCCAGTCCTTAGTTCCCCTCCCACACCGACAGTCCGCTGATTCAGTCTGGCTAATTCGATGCAAAAATGCATTGAAAGAGCCATGTCCCGTCAGTATGAACCCCAGACTCAAGCCAAAGCCAAAGTCAGGGTGTTCCCGTACGAACGTAACGTCCGGAATAAATCCATAAGTCACCCTTCCCTTGTCGCTGTTCGTCCATCTCGTCTGCCACCTATCTACGAGGCACCCCTGCAAAAGGGCCTTATACCTATCTCTCCCAATCTCGAGCTCCGAAACAGAAAGCCAGTCGTTCGTCCCAAGTGGCAGTCCCCTCTTGACCCTGAAAGCAATGCTACGACGCACCACTTCCAAGTCAAGCGGAGGTACACCAACAAGGACCTGCAAAGCATCGGTAGAGACCGTCCGACACACCGGAACACATGCCAAGAGTGCAATTCTCTGACACGTGAGAATCTTACTCTGTCCAACAACAGACATGACCGTCTTATACCACACCGACGCGCCATACGCCGCACAAGCGACGAAAAGCCCATCGTATATGATACGGACGGCACGCCTGCTGAGTCCCCAATCACTCCTCAATATGCGCCTAACCTTTCCAACGATAGCTGCCAGCTTATGCCTGACATGGGTGAGATGAGCCTGGAAGCTCATACGCTCCCCAACAACTATTCCGAGGTACCTGACCTGAGTCACATAGCGAATGCTGCTGTCACCAATTCTAATGAGTGGAGGTCGCCCGGTTGACAATATGCCCTTAAGCAACATCATCACCGTCTTATCCACTGCGACGTCCACACCAACCCCTACACCCCACTCACAAGCAATGCGAATGGCCTGGGCACCCCTTCTCTCCAGCTCAGCACGAGACCGGCCTTCGATCAGGATGAGCAGGTCATCCGCATACGCACACAGTTTGAATGTCAGCCCGAGCTGCCTCAACAGAGTATCCATCATGAGATTCCAAATGAATGGACCACAGATGGACCCCTGCGGACAACCCCGAACAACCTCCATCCAAACTGTTTCAAAGGATCCAACAACACACGCTTTTCTATCCTCGAAATAGCTGCTCCAAATGCCCATCTCACGACAGCCAACCTCCGATAGCCTTCGTAAGACCTTGTCCCACGAAAGATAATCGAAAGCTCCCTTAAAATCAATGAAAAGCCCAAGCACATACTTCGCAGATGATTGTTCGACAGAACTCTTCACATGCATCCAAGCGTCTTCGACGCATTTGCCTTCCCTAAAACCAAACTGGTAACATGAAGGGCCCTCGCTGTAGCATTCCTTGAGTCTGTACACCATGACTCTTTCCAGCACTTTTCCAAATACTGGCAAGAGGCTGATGCCCCGATAAGAGCGAGGATTACTCCTCACTCTATCAGGCGACTTAAGGAGTACCACAACACGAGCACATTTCCATGCCTTCGGGAAGTAGCCCTCATTAATGCACCTACCGTACACCGCCTCCAGGTATTCAGGGATGGCCTTCCAGATGTTCTTACACATCTCTCCGGTCAACCCATCCAAACCTGGGGACTTCCTGCTTCTCACCCGACAAAAACAGTCATCTAATTCCGACCTCACCAAGTTTGGAGGGTCAGCAACCTCCACCGGTGGGGGAGGATAGTTGCCTGGCTCCGCCCTTGGAAAGAAGACCCCCAACAATGCGTCCGTGCAGTCCCTCCATGAAGACAACACGGTGTCGCCAACATGGAGGCATCCTATGTCCACCTGACTCTTTCTACCACTGCAGATACGGTAAACCCTACCCCAGGGGTCATCCCTATTGTCCTGTACAAATCTCCTCCACTCGTCCTCCTTAACTGTAACAATCATGTCCTTGTACGTCTTAAGGCTGCCAAGATACTCGGTCCTACGCTGAGCTAGATCTTCAGCATTGGTACGCCTACCCCTCTGGAAACGTCTCCGGAGGTGTCGAACGCGCCGCCGCATCGTCTCCAACTCAGGGGTCCACCATTTGACCCTTTTGGGCTTCGCATAACTAGCTCGGCCCAACAGTGCATCATTCACCGCAGATGCCGTCCGGACAATCTTGTCAACCTGGTCGTCAATCGTTAGTAGCCTAAAGTCTTCAATTGGCACCGATGACAATGCCTCCCTAAAACAGTACCGATAATGGTCCCAATCAACGTCACGCGTTCGCCATCGTAAAACGCCACCAGTCTCCCTAGTCCGTTGTGGACAAGTAACCCTAATCTCGATGAGATTATGGTCACTTATCCCCCAATCATCACAAACTCTCCAACTAAAGTCCAAAGCAGTAATTGCCGCCCCATTCGCAGCTGTCACGTCAATGTCACTGACGCCCATTGGCCCATCGAAAGTATATAGCTCACTCGGCTCATTCAAAACGCTCAAATCTCTCGAGAGCAACCATTCACTAAGCACTCCTCCTCGTATGAGGTTCGGATGTCCAGACCCAAGTCTGGAGATCTTACTGAACCACATACGAGAGGAGGCGTTCGCATCTAGGCCGAGGATAACAGGAATACTACTCGCCGCGAGTAGTACCGTATCCATATACCCTAGATAGGGTTCCAAAGAAACGCCAGGCCTACAGTAGATGCTAGCCAGAAACATCTCCCCAAACCACCCTTTTACCCTAACACACACCCCAAGCTGGCTATCGACTAATTTGGTACAGTCCACGTCGCTGTCCCTAACTATAATCGCGGCCTTTCCCACACCGTCAGTAAATACGCGAAACCCCCCCGGAATCCCCCTAACATCACCATTCGCGAAATACGGCTCCTGGATCAGGGCAAAGCTAGCGTCCAGCTGACACATAGCTTGCCCCAGCTCGCACGTCACCGCCTTCGAGCGCTGACAATTCAGCTGCAAAAGGCGCAACCCCATTAGTGTCTGGCGTTCGCCCTGGCAACCATAGCCGAGTACGTGGGACACGCAAACGACAACATACTATGGTCCGCTGGCAGGCCCCTCATCTCACAGTTGCGGCACCTCACCGGGTTAACACAACGTGAGGCCAGATGCCCCATCGTCCCGCACGTCCTGCACACATCCTGCCCCATCCTGCACTCACGCTGTAGGTGGTCAAAGCCGAGGCAGCGGTAGCAGTGCGGGATCGCATCCTGTTGCCGCAACCTGAAGCTAAACCACTTCACGTAGACCCTACCGACATCCAGGAGCGCGTTCGCAGCACGCTCACTGCACTCCAACACAACGCTGACCTGTCCGGCAGGGTCAGACCTCCAGGGACTGGTAACCAGACGAACGCTCCTCTTAAACACCTCGTAGCTCATACGCTCCTTCAGGTTCATCTCGAACAACTCGGACATAAATTCATCAGGAGTGATCACCGCATGCACTCCGGCAACCACCACCCTTGGACCAAGCTTGTCGCTGACAGTCACCTCCAGGCCGACCTCCTCAAACTTTTTGTTCGAGGCAATCCTCGACCTCTCCGCCACCGAAGGTGTGCGAATGACCGCACCGCTAGTCCTCTTCAGCGGCCGCATCTCGTGCACTCTGACTCCAAGGGTAGGTCCGACTTGTTCGACGACCTTACTCACTACCTCCTTGGACGTTGCGCCCTTCTTTTTGTCGCGAACGACCACCGACCAGGTTTCCACGGGCTTGGGTGTAGGCCTGGGAACCGCGACACCCTGTGCCCTAACCACTGCAGCAAACGTTGGGGCCTGAGCAACAGGCCTAGCAGCGGGAGCTGGCACTGCGGTCATCGACTGAACCAGCCTTGGGGACTGGAGGATGTCCAGCCTACCCCTCAACCGCTCGTTGTCTACCAGCAGTTTCATTACCAGCTCCTCATATCCACTAGCCTGCCTCATGAGCCTGCCCATCGTCCCCGCACTAAGGTTCTCACCGAACAGCACCTCACGGAAACTGTCAGTGACAACCTTAACGTCAGCCACAGAAACACCACCATCACACATAGAAAAGGCAGCAGCCGAAGCCACAGCCCTTTTACGCCTGCTTTCCCTGTCAACAGATGGCAACGGGGGAAACGCCGCAGCAAAACCACCACCAACCGCAGAGCTATCAGAAATAGCAGCAGCAGCACCAGCATCCGACGTGGTACATGCGCCAGAAACAGCAGCACCACCAGCAACACCACCAACTGCACCACCAGCAGCACCACCAACAACACCACCACTAGCAACACCACCAACACCACCACCAGCAGCAGTACCAATAGCAGAACCGCGACCAGCACCACTCTTAACACCATCAACAGCAGCAGCAGCAGCAGCAGCATCAGCAACAGGAGCAGACTTAAAGCGCTTGGTGGTCGCCTTACCACCACTCGCCTTTACATCAGCTTCCGACCCCGAACTGCTCAGCTCGCTCTCCGTATGACGGAGACGAGACTTCGCAGGTGGAGGGGGCCCCATCACCTCATCAGTGACTGCCCCAGACGCAGCGTCAGAGGCATCACCCTTCGCCGTCTTGCGAGGTTTCCCCGCAGGAGGCATAATATAAAATTCAAATTCAAAGAATCTAACGACTCACCAAAGTCAAAATAATCACAGCCAAACAGGAAGTCAATAATCGTAGCCAAGTCCGTCACCAATTCCAAATAAACACGCCCGAAACCGAAATGCAACTCGAAAATCAATGTCCAATAAACACGCCGAACCGTCAACAAAACACACTCTGGTAGCACCAAAACCCACCGCACGAGTATGGTAACTCCACTCCGTTAGTCCTATCTAACCTCACTTCTTCAAATTGCTACTGACCTTGAAGTCAAAAACTGAGACACCACAGAATTACCCCTGGGAGTCTCAACTTTATAACAACAATTCTTCACAATTGTAACACTCACACTTGTAAACACTTAGTTTTCACACACGAACCGTTTGTAACAAACTTAAATTCTCCGCTTTGATAAAAACACGTCTTTACACTCCGACAGCCAAACTAGAAGTGACTAACAATAGCATTAGTTGTTTTTAATATTAATTATATTTTTTCTTATAGCGTGCCGTTTTTTTTATATTCAATTTTCTCAACATTAAAAAATATGCCGCCAATAATTCCATCATTATATTTTTCAAATTTTGTAATATTTTTAATTTCTTAAAACCTGCTTACAATTTTTTACAAGTACCAATAACAGCTGATAAAACGTCATTCTTAAACATCTCGTATATATTATATTATATTATATTATTATATTATATTATATTATATTATATTATATTATATTATATTATATTATATTATATTATATTATATTATATTATATTATATTATATTATATTATATTATATTATATTATATTATATTATATTATATTATATTATATTATATTATATTATATTATATTATATTATATTATATTATATTATATTATATTATATTATATTATATTATATTATATTATATTATATTATATTATATTATATTATATTATATTATATTATATTATATTATATTATATTATATTATATTATATTATATTATATTATATATATTATATTATATTATATTATATTATATTATATTATATTATATTATATTATATTATATTATATTATATTATATTATATTATATTATATT